>SKCR01036734.1:0-430485 GCA_019454045.1 Zanthoxylum bungeanum
GGTTAAAGCTCTCATGCTTCAGCATCATTTTGGGCTTCGGCTCCCCCCTTCGGGCTTCATAGGTTAAAGCTCATCCATTACTCAAGGTTTCCAGCCTCCAAGTTTCAAGATTTCCAAATTTCAGAACTCCGCTCTCCGATTTCAAGATGCAACTTCAAGCTTACTCCTTCGTTACCAGCTTGAGTTTGAGGGGGATGTGTTTAAGGAATATGGAATCAATATCTAAAAATAAAATTTCTATTACAATTAGGATTTATGATTTTATTATATTTCCCTAAGATGAAGATTTTCTATATTCATTATTATTGTTCATATGTATATGATTCATTTTCTATTTTGGTTTTCTATGTAGCCTATATATATAGGCCTTTACCATTGTAAATTCATACAGAGTGAATTCAAGACTTTCTTTCATTATCTAAACTATTTTCGTTGGTGATTTATCGACCGATTACCTACTTAATAAATTTATTATCGATAACAATTAGCGACGGAGTACTGACGAAGTGTAGGAAATAATCAATCGTTAAATAAATGAATTTCGATCAATAATAACTCAAAATATTACCGACTGGAAAACTATACGGTCGGTAAAAAAAATCATTTTTTCGATCGATAATTCAATTTACCGACCGTATAGTGTCGTTGATAAAGTTTACACATATAATATAATTACCCCCCGAATAGTCGGTCGGTAATTATATTATATATTATATTTTTTATTTTGATTTTTTCGATTATTATATTTTTATTTATTCTAATAAAATTTAATATTATAAATAAATAATAAAAAATTAATAAAAATATTATATAATAATAAACATAAATATTAATGTTACATTAATGTATTGTATTATATTAAACAAAATGTATTACACACTATAAGGAGGAGGAGGAGGAGGAGGAGGAGAAGGAGGAGGAGGACCACCAGGAGGCAACTGCATCTGCTGCTACATCAATTGAAGAGCTAGTCGAACCTGCTCCTATATTTGCCACTGTATTTGCTCCTAGCGTTGTTGCATATGCTCCTACTGTTGCTGCGGCTATTGTCTCAACGTAATGATCTCTTTCTGTATTTCGCTTATGAAACCGAGGCAGCAAAAGATGAGGAACTACCCTCAGGTATATACTGGGAGCCCAAATCGTAGACATGCTTATTCCTCTCCTATTCGGAAATCTCAATAAATAATCGGTCCTCATCTATCGGCTCCCCAGTCTGCAACAACTGGTCCCGGACAGCTGTATAGCAATCTTATGACAAATGTGAGAAATATTAGACCGTAATAAATTTTTTTTGAAGTTATATAAGTAAAAAAAAATAACCGAACATAAACATATATAAAACCTTACATGCATGTCCTGAGATCATTGATCAACGAACGTGTGTCTGTCGTCGTTTTTTTCGTGTATGTATGCATAAAGATCTCAAATGCACTAGAATGACGGTCTGGTTGTTTCTCCTATCCATTTGGAAATAATGTAATAATAATTAATTATAAAAAATGAATAAGTATTTCAAAAAAAATATTTATTACTTACAATTTATATACTTACTAGATGGCGACCATTGTCGTAATGCGATTTGTGCCTCCCATATGTCTGACCATTTTTTTTTCCTTCGATGGCAGATCATCGTTGATTACGGGAGGCCGCATCTGAACGTATACCAAAGTCAAGAGATTCCCAGCATTGATTGAAATTATTCCATAGCGGATCGTTTTTGAAAGATGGTTGTTTCCCTTTCTATTTAATCTCGTTCAACATATCTTTGTACATAATGGTCGCCTTCTTCTTCCATACAATATACATCATGGCATTAATTGCCTCCTCCCACCAAAAGTATTTTTATAAAATAATTGAATTAACTTATAAATATTATATTTTAACTATAAATCTTTTATATTAAGTAATTAATTAAAATTTCTAAATACCTTAAACTCTTCAAAATATAATTTCTCAGTCTCTGAGGGAACCTTCTTCCAACAGACTCTCTCTGGAACCATTCGTTCCGCAAAAATCTTACTCACATTGCAAGCACCAATATTTGATTGCTCAATCTACCCACTAAAAATGAAAAAAACAAAAAAGATAAGAAAAACATATATTGAATAATAATAATAATAATATTATGAAACTTATATTATTATTATTATTATTATTATTATTATTATTATTATTATAATAATATGAAACTTACGCTGGCTCCCGTAGAGTGAGTTGATAACGTTGTCCTGACCCGGTACTGAATGTCGCTAATGCCACAATGCTGGCATTACCTACGACCATCTCAGTTAGGTGCTGCGATGTCATCGGATCCTGTGCAAGTGGAATCTGATTAGGATCTGATATCAGAGTCTGAGGCTGCTGCGAGCTGATATCGACCTCACTATCATGGGTCCCAATAAACCTACCAGATGTAGATATACCTTTACGAAGTAGACCTTTACCGGTACCTCTGGCCATATCTGTAAGAATATAGTCAGAACAAGAATAGATAAATTAATTTTAATCAAACTAATTATCTAGTAATATTAATGTGATTACAATAGTTCATCAACAATATCGTTCGACTTTTTATATCTTAACATTAAGTTTAATTTTTCTATATTACAGATTTCATATGACATATATGGTATTTCTTCTCCCATTTTTTATTGGGAGCCTCAGAACTTGCAACTGAGGAAAAATGAGATTGAGATGATTTTGAAGTAATCATTTCGCAGATTACGTTAAACTACACATATAAATTTTCAACTATAGTTACTCATTTTGACTTATTGTCTCAAATACCTCTTTAGTCTACCAAAATTTTGACAGAGTTTCCTCTGTAACTATGATAATCCAAAATTTTTATTTACACAAAACAAACACTTCAAATAAACCTTACATATCAATTGCATAACTTGTGCCTCTCCAAAGTCTCTTGCTCCAAATGCCACAAAAACTCGAGCAATATTCGGCCACAATAATATAACAATAATATTTCATCAACACATCAAATCGGTCACAACAAGAACATTACTCTAATTTTTTTTATATAAAAAAATTAAATTTTTGTGATTAAGGCACTGTACAAACATAAAAAAATTGAAAAAAAAAATTATAACATGATGAACCGTTATTAATCTCATCAGCATCAAGTTCAGTAACCTTTCTCAACCCTAGCTCATTAATCTGCTGCAAGAGTACTTCGCTTGTCCTAATTGGTGGTGGTGCTGAGTATTATGTAGTGTTCCTACAGAAATGAGTTCTGTTGCGTCTGAATTGATGATTAGGGTGAAGAAACTTACGGTGATTATCAAACCATGAAGTCATTCAACTACTTGGGAGCGAGAATGTCTGTGTTCTTCATATAGTAAGGACAAGATAATTTTCCAGATATAGTCCAGCCTGACAATATCGAGTAAGCGAGAAAATCACGAATGGCCCACATCAGTGCAGCTCTCAAGTTGAAGTTTTACTTTCTTGATACATTATATGTCTGTACACCATATCCCACAATAGTTGTAGTTCAGCTATCAAAGGCTTGAGGTAAATATCTATATTCAGTTTCGGATTCTGAGGCCCTGGAATAATTAATGATAAGAACATGTACTGCTTTTTCATGCACATCCAAGATGGCAAGTTGTACGAAGTGATTATGACTGGCCATGAAAAATATTGTTGTTCCGATTGGCAAATGAATGATGAGTGTGGCTAAAATGCTTGCATGCCTCCTAGTCAGATGGATGACACATAACACCTTCTTTTTGTTCATGCTCATCATGCCATCTCATGTAAAAAAATTATTTAGGAAAAGTGTCCAAAGACTTATCCTAGTGGTTTTCAAATAATTTTATTTAACTGGACACTCGAATTCAAATTCTAATGAGTTTGGGAGCTTAAATATATTATTTTAAATTTTACCTACACATACTTTTTTTTCAAAGAAAATTAAATACTTTCTTTTTCCCCCAGAACCTAAGATAATGTGATTTTCATAAAATGGGATAAATTAATTGTTATCTACACGTAATATAGTTCGAGTTCTAGAAAACCTAAATTTCTATGTAGTTAGATATGCTACCACGACTGAGAAAATGTTCATTACATTCCAGTCAATATAACTGTTTAATTAGTAGAAGTCGAGCGTGTTGATTTGGAAAAAAAAAATGTCATTTTTACAAAAAATATTAGATGTTTTTTATTTTATCGAGATAAATTAAAATTATTTCATTACTAAATCAGATTATTTATTAATTTATATGACTCATTTTAATAAATTTTCATAATAAACAAGCTGTGATCTCTTATTTCAACTACAAACACGTTAAGCCAGTTAGACTATCTTTGAAGACACTATTAATTTGTCAGTTTTAAACTTCAAAATACATGAACAACACGGCATTAGCCTCTTTGTCTGTAGTCATAATTTATCACAAAAATTCCATATGCCGAATTTGTTGATTTTCCACAATTTCACACTATTTGAGAACAGGACCGCTGGATCTTCTCAAGCCTATAAATAGCTCTCCTTTGGTTCCGTCTAATTAAGAAATCATTAAATAGAAATTATTCAAAGCAAAATCTTCCACGATGAATGCTCAAGCAATATTTTGTCTTACCATCTCCTTCCTCATCTCTGGTAAAAAAATATTTTCTTATCATCAATAATCATCTAGCTACAATCAAATGCATGAATCATGATTAGTTTTGCAATTTTTTTTTTCAATCCTCAGAACAATATTCATCAGCTCACTGAATGATTGTTTACAGTTTTATTATTAATTCATGTTGTAATTATGTAAATTCATTCTTAAGTTATTCTTTTGTCACCTACAATATCCAATTATTCATAACGATGACACTAAAATTGAAACGATGATCATTAAATTTAAAATTTTTATCATTGATGATGTATGAAATATCTATCAATTTCAAGTTTAAAAGAAAAAATTTCAAATTCAATAACCTCCATTTCAAATTCAATATTTCCACTAGGGTAGGGTTATTATAGGTAGAACGGTATAATATTTTTAAAGTTAACGGATCTAGTGTCATTTACAGGGAATAAAATTAACGGTCAACAGTTTCGGAATATCTTTTAATCATAAAATTAACCTATTAAACATATCCGAAATATCACATCATTCATATAATAAATTAATTAATAACATTTATTCTTGATTAATCTTTTGATATCATCATTGTATATGATACATGAAAGTTTTTTCTTCCTATTTATCATGTATTATGGTACCATGCATTCCATTATACAATTTTTCCATATCCTCAGTGAATGATTTGTATGTATGCAGGTGCGCATTTGGCAACAATCACCATAAAAAACAACTGCCGGTACACGATTTGGCCGGCAACCCTAACTGCAGATCGTGCTCCTCAACTATCAACCACTGGGTTCGAGTTAGCCTCCCAAGCATCTAAGCCTTTGACTGTTCCTTCCCCCTGGAAAGGCCGTTTCTGGGCTCGAACACAGTGCTCTACAGACTCCGCCGGCAGGTTCACTTGCCTCACTGCAGATTGTGGCTCAGGCCAAGTCAAATGCAACGGCAACGGTGGAGCCCCACCTGCATCTCTCGCAGAGTTCACCATTGCTGCAAACAAAGGACAAGATTTCTACGACCTGAGCCTAGTTGATGGCTATAATTTGCCTCTTTCAGTCGCCCCCCAAGGTGGTTCTGGCAATAAATGCACTCTGACTAGCTGTACAGGTAACGTTAATCGTGTTTGTCCATCACAGCTGGCAGTAAAAGGTCCCAATGGGAATGTAATTGCTTGCAAGAGTGCATGTGCAGCTTTGAATCAGCCACAATATTGTTGCACTGGGAAATTTAATAAACCTGAAACATGCCCACCAACCAAGTATTCTATGATTTTCAAAAAGCAGTGCCCTCAAGCTTATAGTTACGCCTATGATGATAGCACCAGTACGTTTTCCTGCACTGGTGGTCCTAATTACGTCATTACTTTCTGTCCTTGAGACTAATTTTATATATAACACATATAAGTTGTAATCGTATAAATAAAACAATCTAGTCCAATTACATATGGACGACCTTCTATGTTGTATTTGTCGTCATGAGTGTATATGACCAAACTTTAATGAATAAGAGAGAGTTATTATATTTATCTTATTAATTTATTTTTTGGTTTGTTGGATTGTATCATGTAGATTGTTTCTTTTCTTGATCTTTTAAGAAAATAATTTCTTAAATCTAAACTAAGGTTTGTATTATTGAGAAAAATATCTTATATCAGTTGGAAATCGATATTGGCCTCTAAATATTAATATATATAAGACAATCATCAATTCTGAAGTTGATTTTTTTAGATGAGTTAGGCCTATGAAATATAACATGTATGAGTATCAAAAATCTCATCCACTAAATACAATAATTATTATTTATTATTATTATTTGAATTTGGTTGCATAACCACAAGTTGAAGATATGATTGATTGTCGTATGAGTGATGTGATATCACAGTTTTATTGTAAAACTTTTTACGCCTAAGAAATATTAAAGATTAAAAAATGTAAAGATTAGCGGAGGTTAATTGCAAAGTACTCCCAATGGTTATAGCTTCAGAATTTTTTATTAACTCTTTTTTAAGAAATATGATAACTCAAAGCCATTCATATCTATTCGGGATAATTTACTGCCTTGAGATATAAATCATGCGGATGCCACTATGATATTTAATCGCCAATCAATTAGAGCTTAATCTTAAATCCCCATTAATTTTAATCGGTTTAAATTCACTCCGTTATATAAATAAATAATTGATCTAATTTTCGATTTATGATTTTTCAAAATTGATTTCTGATTAAATTGTACAGTCAATTGGAATTTGAATCTAATATAAAGCTGAATAGTTTCTCATAATCTTTGGCCACAAATGTTTAAGATTCAATAATATTTGAATTATAATTTAATAACTACCGTTAATAATCTAAAAAACAAATAAACAAACAAACTTAATATAAAATTAGTTCATCTCCAAATTCCATTTCGACATATTATTATGATCTACTGGGACTTCAAAATCCTTGATATTCCTTATCTCCACAAAAAGAACACACGTGTGGGTGTGTGAGACATCAAAATAAAACACAAGAGAGAAAATGCTTGCGTGATACACCGAATCGAATAAAAATATAGAAGAATTCATTTAATCTTTCGATGATTCATGTTGACGGCTGATTTTGGTCTCAGGGTAATATGAGAATATCACTCCCGAGACAATCCTCATTCAATAGTGAATTTGTTTGGTTATGTGGGACCAAAAGTAAACTTAGCGAAAGACAGATAAATACACCAATCAACAAGGAGATTTAACGTGGTTCGACGGATCTTGGTCCGGCCTACGTCCACGGGCACAAAAAGAATGACACTTTTATTACTTAAACACAATTTCTCAGATCTGTTTTCTGTCTTCAGGTCTGATCCTGATGATTCTGATGATCTTTACACATACCCTGCCCTTCTATTTATAATAGTACAGAAATCAGATTCCTATTTGTATAAGAATCCTCAGTCGAATCAATCTTCTCATTTTGCAAGGATTCCTAATCTAACATTGTCTCCACTTTTCTTATCCCATTTGGATACTGACTTATTACTTTTCCCTATGAAAGTGGGATAACTTATCCCTTTCCCTGTAGAAATAGGATGTTTCGTTTTCTAAAACGTCTTGCTACGTGCTCGGTCTTCATGAGGTCGGTCATAATGATCTTTTGAACTGAGAATGCTTCTGCCGATCTGATAAATGTCCGGTCATATGAACCCAAGTGCTCGGGTACCGATCATAACATGCTCGGTCTGAAACCATAATGTGCTCGGTCTCTGACTGTTGTGGTCGGTCTGAAACCGCAAGGTGCTTGGTCTCTTATTGCAAAGTGGTGGGGTCGGCTTTAACGATCTCACCTAAGAAGGGAATTACCCTTCTATCCTCGTCGTGCTGCTTTAAATCTCATAGTACCTGAAAACACCATCAACATCTGTCCCCTAGTTCTCGGTTCCAACGAGCATTTAAGTTGGTGCCGGGAACTATATAAAGATGGTGTGCCGATTACTCTATTGGAAGTCGATCCGATGTTGAATCAAAATTTTTCGTCGCCTCTTTTCAAGCACCTTTTCTTGAGACGCGCAATAGTCACGTCTGTTTAAATGCCCATCAAATCACCTTTTGGTTTTTTCCTAAGTTTGACACTTGTCAATCATCTGTCGGGTTCCCGCCAAAAAAGAAAGTGAATCGACCGTGTAGAGGCGTCTTAATAGTGCACTGATCTCAACCGTTCGTTTGATTTTGGCAGACCTCTTTTACATTTGACATTTGGCGTCCATCCGGGTTTCTTTTTTCGATCCAACGGCCATGAGCGTCCCACTCATGACTATAAGAAGACGAGGCTCTTACTGTGCAGTCTTTTTGGCAAAATTTTCTCTCCTTCCTGTGAACATCTCCCCTGCTCCAACCGTGATTCGTTCGATTCAGCGTTCCTGGAGTTTCTTCCAACCGTGAGTTTTCCTCTCCGCTGTGACCTGTGAACACAAGGGACGAGCAAACTGTGCTGTGCAATCTTCAGCCTTTCTGAAAGGAACAAGTAAGTCTTCTGATCGACCTCTTCCTTTTTGGCGTGTTGCGAATCTTTTGTTTAGTTTTGATGTTGCTAGGGAGTGACTTATGGCTTGTCGGATTTCGTTTAGGGCATTTTAGAACCCACCTGCTTAGTTTTCTCGGAATCCCTGAGCAGTTCTTAGAGTTTTTAGCTATAGACTAACTTCCCCTTCCTTTTTATTTCTTCGGATGTCAGGGATTTCTGACAACAGATCTTCCTCTGAAAACCCTGCTAGACCTTCAACTCCCTCTGCTGAAGAGCTTTCCTCGGGCTCAGGGGCTCCTAGTGTGGAAGACCTCGACACTACCCATACCCCTTCCGAAGTTGAACAAGATACATATCATCAGAGGGTTCCTCGGAGGTATCCAGAGCCCGGAGAACTTGATTGCTCGGCTCTGGATATGGATCGGCCTTCCAAGATAACTGAGGACGATCTAGCACTTCTGCGGCAGCGATACGATATTCCCATAGATATCATCCTCGAAGTTCCCGGTCCAATGGATCGTGCTAGTCAGCTTGATGAGGGCTCGGTGGCACTTTTTCCTACCTTCTTCGAGTGTGGACTACGGCTGCCGATGTAACGATACTTCGTTTGGACGCTGGCCGAGATGGAGATTGCCCCATGTCAACTGAGTTTAAATAGTTGGAGGATTTTGGCCAGCATACACGTGGTCTGGCACCGGGCGGGGCTAGGTGAACCTTCCATTGAAGAAGTGAAGAGACTGTACCGGTTGAAAGCTAACCCCAGGTCGTACCATGGATGGTACTACCTTTCGGCATACGCCGATTCTTCCAATGTTGTCCGTAAGCTTCCTGATTCTAACAAAAACTTCAAGGATCTTTGGTTCTGGGCCACTGGAGATTGGGGACAGGTCCTGCGATTTTATGTAGAGGACGTCTCGGTCCCGGACATCTTCAGAGCGAGAGGTTAGGATTTTAGCACTTTTTTGTTCCCGTCTTTAGATTTTACGTTAGGTTCCTAACTTCTCTGATTCCTCCCAGCTTGTTGGAGGGATGCTCCCAAGGTTTCTCGTCAGGTCCGGAGGCGGGTACACTGGGCTCGGGGTTATGCCGCCCATTGGAGGGAGTTAGTTAATGATGCAGCTTTTGTTGCGTCGGGCCTTATTCGGACCGTTCCTCTGATGGTCCCTAGTCGGATAGGTAGGTTTATACCGATCTTCTAACCAACTCCTATGTTTATTGAGCATGCTTCATGCTGTCTCTTTTTCCTTTCTCTTTTTGCATGCTCAGGTCCTGATCCCTCCTTTTGTTTTCGCTTTCTTGCAGGCATGTCGAAGAGACCAAAATATCTAGATCGGTTGACCGGCGCTGCAAAGAAAACTAGCCCGGGTGGAGCTGGTACTTCTCGAAAACGGTCTGAAGCTCTTGAGGCTGGAAAGGTGGCTGAAGAGATGGAGCGTCCGAGCTCTCAAGGTCGGTCTGTGCCTTCCGAGGTACTTTTGACGGGTGCCGCCCGACCTGGTAGTCCTTCAAGGTCTTCTAGGAGGAGGAATCGTCCATTTGGGCTGAACCCAAAGAGATCCCTGCTCGGCAGAAGAGGGGGTCGTCGGGGGGTATTGCTGACCGGCGTAAACACACGCGTATAACGCAAGCGCACGTATCGTTCAAGTAGTATAAAAATATCGATCCCACGAGGACTTAATTCCTACTGTTGTTATTAATTATTGAATCTATTTATTTACAGATATCTAATTGAGGGAGAAGAGAATGATTGCTTGATTGATTTGGTTGATTGTAGATTTGCTAAATAAATAAATAAATAAAAAGACAAAAGAAAATACTAAGGAAAATAACAAAAGACACAAAGGTCTAGGATTGTGAATCATTCTAATATCTTTTAAAAGATGAAGTGATTATTTTATGTTTGTGTAATAAATCGGTTTACTAACTTGGAACACTAAATTATGCAAAAGCCTATGTCGATGGTCAGACGCAAATACCCAGTTTAACTCAATTGAACCATATGTCTATGTCAACCAAATTATCTGGATTCATTAAGTTTAAGTTCCAATTATGGCTCCCCCCCCCCGACATGTATATGTCTATCCTGTAAGGAAATCTATTAAAGGGTTATCTATCCTCAAGGAAGATCGTGGGCTATTAAGTCTAAGGCTGAAACCTAAAATCCCCATGTCTAGTTCATTTTAGATTTACCACATCAATCTTATTGGTGATCAGACAACAAGAAGCATTAAGCTTAAGACTTAATAAGTAAACTTTAAATTACCCAAACTATAAAATAACCCCTTATAAACCGATGATATTAGAACTCATCACAACCCCAGATAACTAACACATAACTAGGGCTAGTAAAAACTTAAAAGTAAAAGACATAAAATAAAAATGCTGAAAAGTAAAAGACATAAAGTAAAAGCTGAAAAGTAAATTGTTGAAAAGTAAATGACGGAAAGTAAATGCTGAAATTAAATACTGAAAATTAAATGCTAAAAAGTAAATGCTGAAAGTAAATTACTAAAAAGTAAATGCTGAAAGTAAATTGCTGAAAAGTAAATGCTGAAAGTAAATTGCTGAAAAGTAAATAAAGTAAAAGTACAATAAAAGAAAATGCTGAGGTAAAGGATCCACTTTTATTACTTCTATTTTAGATATCTCCCTTAATATAATATATTAACTTTGCATGATAATTACCAACCCCCATATAGGCGGTATCCAGATTAAATCAAATTAATAATAATTACCAACCGACCAATCAGGCGGTATCCAGTTTAGTCAGGTTTAAAACAATTTAAATAATTACCAACCGACCAATATGGCGGTATCCTCGTTAAGTCATGTTTTAACTAGTTTATATATTATAATTAAGGGAGATTAATCTAAATATTAGTAATAAAAGTTTTACCTTTTACCCCAGCATGTGAGTTACCTCCTCATTAATGAAAAGTAAAAAACTGAAAATTAAAGAAAGAAAAGTACTGTGCGTAAAAGTAAATTGCGGAAAGTAAAAACTAAAAAGTAAAGAAAAGAAAGTGCGAAAGCGGAAATTAATTACTGAAAGCTATAAATAAACAAACAAGATACAATCTTCTTAGTATTCTTAAGGAATTCCTTAGAAGAAAGTATGAATTTTACAAATGAAATGGCTTGGTATTTATAGGCAAAATTTTGCCTCCATCAATCATCCACCAAATCAATTATTAATTGCTCCACTAATTGCTCCACCAAATCCATTATTAATTGCTCCACTAATCTCTTATCATGTTTGGTGATGATTTGATAATTTTTATTAATTATTTATTAATTTATTTTTTGCTTTGAAAATGATTAAAAGTGACTTAATAATTACACACTACACACTTCTGGATGGTTCATCAATTTCGGGCATGAAATCTTCAGAATTCGAAATTATTTTGTCTTTCAAAGTTGTAGATCTTTGAGTCTTCTTTAATCTGGAACTTGAATCAGCTCAATCCGATATCTGAGTAAAAAGTTATGCCAAAATACGACAGATGCGCAAAACTGTAATTTCCAAAATTGCACTTCGTCAAAACGCCCTTTCAAGTTTCCAATCTCCAAAATAAAATATCAAGTCCAATAATTGCCCTTATTTGACCCATATTTCATCCTAAATGATTTCATTGAGACCCGATATTATTTTATCTGCAAAATAAACTAAAACACATCAAAACGTTCATCAAACCCGAGAAACTAAACAAAATATTAAGTTAAAGGGGCGGTAAATATTGATATATTTTCCGCTCATCACACCCCCAAACCTAACATTTTTCTAGTCCTCGAGAAAAAACAAAAAAATAAAAATAAAATTAAACTAAGCCATTTTCGTAGGGATCACTATTGCATTTAGCATATGTAACAAGCCTTTAAACCCCTAGGTGTCCATAGTGGACGAGTTGTAGTCTCGTGAGGGTTTACAGCAATGATACCCACAAATATTTTACAAAAGTAAAAAGATAATAAAACTAATGCACACAAAAGCAAAAAGACAAGAGAAAAGAGAATAAAGATGTTAGTGACTAATCAGGTGAAACTTCTACTCCAAGTTACTAGTTGTTTTTTTATTCTAAATTACTGAATAAGTAAATTCTCTGATTATATTTACTATTCTCCATATACACAGCCAAAAAATATTAAACAACTCATTTTTGCCCACAACAGTCATAAGTGCAGTTGATAAGAGAGTAATATTTATGTCCTAAAGTTTTATCAGAATTCACACCTTTTTGCAGCAATGGAATATTTTTCGGATTTTTCTGATTTTTTTCTTTGATTTTTCTATATTTTTTTATTTATATACAATATCTTCCATCTATGTAACGAGTGTTGGGTCGGTGGCTCCCAAACCAGTTGGCTTTAGGGCACCAGGTTTTAAGACACCCCTACGGACTTGATTACCCAGACTTCAGATATAAATATATATTTGTAGCATCTTTGATCCATGTAGCGAGCTTTGGGACAGTGACTCCCAAACCAGTTGGTTTTAGGGCACTAGGTGTTAAAACACCCTTACAGACTTAATAACTCGGATCTCAGATTTTTTTTTTTACTCCATTGCTTTTTGAGATGCTTTCTCTAATTAAACTAGAGCACTGAATATTACAAACTTTTCAATTTTAGCTCATGTCCGTATGTTACTATATATGTTGATAATATCTGCTAACTGAACATATGAAGATTCCTTTTAGTCCGTTTTATGGAGAATTCACAAACTAAATAATTCAAAATGAAATAAACAAAAATTAACTTGTTTCGAAATAGGCTTGAGATATGTCTCAGGAGTGGAAACTCCTTACTCGGCTATCTTTTACCAATTTCACATTTTTAGTCAAAATAAAAACACAAAATATTTTTGTAATTTTTGAAAATTTTCCAATTTTTTTGTATTTTTCTAAAAATTTTGGACTAAAAATAAAAACAACACACAAACTAAAAACAAGGTACTGATCAACTAATTCCCTCCCCCAAACCTAAATGAGACATTGTCCCCAATGTCTTAAATAGTAAAAGGAGAGTTAAGAAGGTCGTGCCTGGTTAGCTGAAATCTACAAGAAATTAAAGGTTAAGATCCAGATTAATTATACGCCTCTTACCACGATCGTCCTCAAACCAATTTATTTTTGAAAGGATAGGGTCAACTTGTGGTTCATAGGCTATGAGTTGGTCTATTAGATCCGGAGCAGTTCTGGCAGTGAAGATGAGTTCTTTCATAGGTTTTGACACGAACCCATTTCTTCGAGCATCATCAAGAAACACACAAAGAAAATCATAAAATCCATCAACATTAAACAGTCCAAGCGGTTTCTGGTGTATGTTCATGTTCGCCCAAGATAGAACTATAAAAATTTCCTCCAATGTACCCAAGCCACCTGGCAAAGCGATAAAAGCATCAGCACGGTTAATCATTTCTACAAGTCGTTCAGACATACCTGGCACGATCAGTTCCTCTCCGTTTGATGATCCAATAAGATTTGCCTCTGCCAAGGGTTTTGGGATGATTCCCAAAACATGACTGCCTCATTCCTATACAGCCTTTGAAACGATCCCCATAAGTCCAAGATTTCCTCCGCTATATATTAAGTGCATATTCCTTGCAGCTAAGACTCGACCCAATTCCTGTGCTGCTTCTATGTATTGTGGCTTAGTACCAACACTACTACCGCAAAACACGCAGATGTTTTCAACTCATCTTCTTGAAGTGGCTTCCATTTTTTTTTTGTATTTCTTTTTCAACTCTGGATGCCTTCAAAAGTGCAATGAAGGGCTGAATTTATAGTACCTGAAAAAAGGTGAGTAATAATAGCACTAATATCTTCCAAATGACGATTGTTAGCTAAACAACAAAAGAGATCGTGAAAGGTCAAAAAGTCTGGATCCTGTCTACGAAAATAAAGATAATTACAATAGAAAAGCGAATCAAAGCAATAATTAAGGCAACGAAATTGTGTATGCAATACGCCACTCGCTTAGTATAAATTCATTAGGATGTGTCACAAGATTTCATTCCTTATTCAACCATCGCTAATGAATTGTTTCTCATCTTTGATTGCCACACAATTCCTTCTGTCTTAAAATGCTTCGTTTGTGCCTTTCTCTACAAAATAACACACAAAATTAAAAAGTTCACACAAAATATGAAAATAATTACAACAAATTGCATGGGTTGCCTCCCTACTAGCGCTAAATTTTTCGTCTTCAGCCAGACGTGACTGAAATTCATCTGTTAAGGAGGTTTCAATGTCGTTTTGGATGTCCGATTAAAGACAATCCCGTGAGCGTTGCTTTTGAAGGGTCTCTTCCAATGGTAAAGTGGCAAAAAGAGTTTTGTCTCATTCAGTGCTCGTGCCATCTTTTTGCTCATTGTTACTCCAGTGGTTCCTGTAAAGAAATAAAGAAAATCAGGAGGTCTCGTATGATGCTTGACTTGGAATGGAAATTCCATTCTGTCAAGCTTCTGGTTGATATTTTAATTTGTACTCCCCAAAACATCGATGTTTCTCCTGAATGCTCTGGATCTTATTAAGGTCAGACATTTGCTCCTCATTTGCTCTGCTTCTCTGCTCCACCTTCTCTTCACAGATGTATTTTAAAATTTCCATATTCAGCTCTTTATCTGTCATCTGTGAAATACATGTTTCAAAATTGTCAACCTGAGGATGAAAGAAATGTCAGATTTTAAGTCTTCATCCTCTAATATGACTGGAATGGATGGTTCAGATAGATCTTCTTCAACATCATGGTAAAGCATGCTCCAAGATCTTCATTTTGAGGATTGAAAGTTTGATCCTCTCCGTTGTTGGAGCAGTTGGTACAAAAAGATTAGCTTCATCTTCGTCAGAATCTGAATAATAAAAGTCAAATTGAGACTTTGCTGGTTCGGGCTCCTGAACTGATACCTCTGGTTGTTGATACTGCTCTCAGTCTCCTCCTCTGTTAAGGTGTCATTGTAGATCTCTGGGTACTCGAAAGCTTTGTCAGTTTCATCTGATAATTCTCTTGAGGTATGAAGTTCTGGTTTTCTGTTAATTGTCTGATCTGATATGTCATTCTCTGTATGGATTTTGTTTGACTCTAAACACTTTCGAGTTGATTCTGGAATGTTTCAAGCATTGTATCCAACTTTTCATCTCGTTTCTTGAACACATCTTTGAGCATGTCAATCATCCGATCTTCTTCTGATTGTTGATGAAGATCATTGTAGAAGGGTGGTGGATAAGATGACAAATGTGGTTCTGTGAAATGTGATGGCTCATCATACCATGAAGGATCTTGATAACTCTGCCACCCTGGATGATAGTTGTAATCGCAATAATCTCTAGGGTGGTTACCATTACATATGTCACATATCCCCGTTGCGTTTTGTTTAGCAAATGTGGTATTGCTTGGTTCTGGCATCCAGTGATAATTGTTGGGCTGGACAACAGGCCTCAGAAAACTGGACTGTTTCTCCCCAATTTGGGGTGTATTTTCTAGTAAAGCTCGTGATCTCTCAATCTCCCATAATGTTCCATTTTTTCAATCACCTAAAATACAATAAAGAAATAAAATTACAGATTACAGATAAAGAAAATTGGATACAAGTAAATTAGATAGCTTCAAAATTAATAACTCAAGAAAAATAAGTCCTCGGCAACGGAGCCAAAAACTTGACCGGCGTAAACACACGCGTATAACGCAAGCGCACGTATCGTTCAAGTAGTATAAAAATATCGATCCCACGAGGACTTAATTCCTACTGTTGTTATTAATTATTGAATCTATTTATTTACAGATATCTAATTGAGGGAGAAGAGAATGATTGCTTGATTGATTGGTTGATTGTAGATTTGATAAATAAATAAATAAATAAAAAGACAAAAGAAAATACTAAGGAAAATGACAAAAGACACAAAGATCTAGGGTTGTGAATCATTCTAATATCTTTTAAAAGATGAAGTGATTATTATGTTTGTGTAATAAATCGGTTTACTAACCTGGAACACTAAATTATGCAAAAGCCTCTGTCGATGGTCAGACGCAAATACCCAGTTTAACCCAATTGAACCATATGTCTATGTCAACCAAATTATCTGGATTCATTAAGTTTAAGTTCCAATTATGGCTCCCCCCGCCCGACAGGTATATGTCTATCCTGTAAGGAAATCTATTAAAGGGTTATCTATCCTCAAGGAAGATCGTGGTCTATTAAGTCTAAGGCTGAAACCTAAAATCCTTATGTCTAGTTCATTTTAGATTTACCACATCAATCTTATTGGTGATCAGACAACAAGAAGCATTAAGCTTAAGACTTAATAAGTAAACCTTTAAATTACCCAAACTATAAAATAACCCCTTATAAACCGGTGATATTAGAATTCATCACAACCCCAGATAACTAACACATAACTAGGGCTAGTAAAAACTTAAAAGTAAAAGCATAAAATAAAAATGCTGAAAAGTAAAAGACATAAAGTAAAAGCTGAAAAGTAAATTGTTGAAAAGTAAATGACGGAAAGTAAATGCTGAAATTAAATACTGAAAATTAAATGCTAAAAAGTAAATGTTGAAGGTAAATTACTGAAAAGTAAATGCTGAAAGTAAATTGCTGAAAGTAAATTGCTGAAAAGTAAATGCTGAAAGTAAATTGCTGAAAAGTAAATAAAGTAAAAGTACAATAAAAGAAAATGCTGAGGTAAAAGGATCCATTTTTATTACTTCTATTTTAGATATCTCCCTTAATATAATATATTAACTTTGCATGATAATTACCAACCAACCATATAGGCGGTATCCAGATTAAGTCAAATTAATAATTAATTACCAACCGACCAATAATGCGGTATCTAGTTTAGTCAGGTTAAAACCAATTTAAATAATTACCAATCGACCAATATGGCGGTATCCTCGTTAAGTCAGGTTTTAACTAGTTTATATATTATAATTAAGGGAGATTAATCTAAATATTAGTAATAAAAGTTTTACCTTTTACCCCAGCAAATGTGAGTTACCTCCTCATTACTGAAAAGTAAAAACTGAAAATTAAAGATAGAAAAGTACTGTTCGTAAAAGTAAATTACGGAAAGTAAAAACTGAAAAGTAAAGAAAAGAAAGTGCGAAAGCGGAAATTAATTACTGAAAGCTATAAATAAACAAACAAGATACAATCTTCTTAGTATTCTTAAGGAATTCCTTAGAAGAAAGTATGAATTTTACAAATGAAATGGCTTGGTATTTATAGGCAAAATTTTGCCTCCATCAAATCATCCACCAAATCAATTATTAATTGCTCCACTAATTGCTCCACCAAATCCATTATTAATTGCTCCACTAATCTCTTATCATGTTTGGTGATGATTTGATAATTTTTATTAATTATTTATTAATTTATTTTTTGCTTTGAAAATGATTGAAAGTGACTTTAATAATTACACACTACACACTTCTGGATGGTTCATCAATTTCGGGCATGAAATCTTCAGAATTCAAAATTATTTTGTCTTTCAAAGTTGTAGATCTTTGAGTCTTCTTTAATCTGGAACTTGAATCAGCTCAATCTGATATCTGAGTAAAACGTTATGCCAAAATACGACAGATGCGCAAAACTGGAATTTCCAAAACTGCACTTCGTCAAAACGCCATTTCAAGTTTCCAATCTCCAAAGTTAAAATATCAAGTCCAATAATTGCCCTTATTTGACCCATATTTCATCCTAAATGATTTCATTGAGACCCGATATTATTTTATCTGCAAAATAAACTAAAACACATCAAAACGTTCATCAAACCCGAGAAACTAAACAAAATATTAAGTTAAAGGGGCGGTAAATATTGATATATTTTCCGCTCATCAATTGCTAAGAAGCAGAAGGGTTCTGTAATTCTTGGTGTTGATGACCTTGGGAAGGGTATCAGGGAATCTATTTCTCATTTGGTGCCGGCTTTCAATGAGTTGGCCGAGGCCGTTCCCCCAGAGAAGATTCCGCGATACGAGGACCTCTCTCCCGAGGACATGGTTACCTTGTTGTGTTCTCAGATGTCGAAGATAGTTTATCTTTTTCTTTTGTTTCTGCCCTGTGTTAATAACTTAGCTTGATTTTCAATTCTCTGTTTCTTTTTGGCAGGCGACCTACCTTGTAGCCAAGAATAAGGATCTTCTCTTGAGCCTTTTGTCTGAGGGTGGCCAGGCCCAGAGGCTTCAAAATCGTCTTTCTGAAGTGGAGGCCAAGCTGGCTAGTGCTGAAGAGAGAAATATGGATCACGAGCTGGCTGCGGTTGAAGCTGTCAAAACCAACAAAGCCCTTAAGGCTGCTGCTACTCTAGAGCGAAAGAACGCTGAAGAGGCAAAGGCAAGTTTGGTGGATGCCCGGACTGAGATTGGGATCCTCAAGGTGGAAGTGGGCAGTGTGGAGTATAAGTTGCGGGCCAAGGAGGAGGAACTGGGACGGGCCCGTGTCGAGCTCAGGGATAGGGAACTTGAGTGGGAGGCAGAGAGGGATTCCATTCGTCTTGAAGGGGTCGGTGATTGTGCTGAAATTATACCAACGGTGCTGCGCGACCTGGATATGGGGCCAATCCATGCAGCCATCCGTTTCTGTAAAGGGGAAATATCTGAGGAGGAGTTTCGGAAGTGGCTCCCCCTTCTTCCGAGGAGGCGATGGATCCCGACCCGATTTCGATTGCTCCGGTCTCCCAGGTTTCCCAAGAAGGGCGACCCGATATTCCTGTTCCTGGCGAGGCCTATCTTGAGATCCCACCTCCAATCCTTGAAGTAGAGGTCTCCCATGTTGTCGAGGTAGAAGCTACTGTTCCTGTTCTTGTGGCCGAGCCGATCCCTCCATCGTCTGAGCCAGCCGAGGAAGAACTTCCTACCCCTGCGCGGGCTGATTGAGAAGGGGTAACCCGGACGGGGCCCTATGTATATTTAATCTTTTTTTTAATAACATTGTATAAGGTGACCCTTTTTTTTTGAATATATATATATATATATATATTTTTTTTTTTTTTGCCTTCTCTTTTTCTCTTTTGTGTTCTTCTTTATGTTTCCTTTCAACCGAATACTTGAGACCCCTCCGTGGGGGACAATATGAGCTGGAGGGACGTAATCCGACCCCGAGCTGAGGGAAATACTTGGCTCTGGGGGAATGTTATGTCCCTGGTCCAAGGAAGCTGATTCGGTGGGACGTAACCCGACCTTGTGCTGAAGGAAACACTTGGCTCTGGGGGAATGTTATTTCCCCAGTCAATAGAAGCCGACTCGGTGGGACGTAACCCGACCCCGAGCTGAAGGAAACACTTGGCTCTAGGGGAATGTTATGTCCCTGGTCCAAAGAAGTCAACTAGGTGGGACGTAACCCGACCCCGAGCTAAAGGAAACACTTGGCTCTGAGGGAATGTTACGTCCCCAGTCCAAAGAAGTAGACTCGGTGGGACGTAAACAAAACATCGATCTTGGTGGTGCGAGAGCAGACCCGAGCTGATTTAGCCAGATGGCATCGGCGGAATTAATCCAGCCCCTAGTCGATTAACTAAATGGCCTCGGTGGAACGAATCCAGCCCTGAGCCGATTAACCAAATGGCCTCGGCGGAACGAATCCAGCCCCGAGCCGATTAATCATATGGCCTTGGCGGAACGAATCCCGCCCCGAGTCGATTAACCAAATGGACTCGGCGGAACGAATCCAGCCCCGAGCCGATCATTGGGTCTTGCTCAGAAGGGAAACGAATCAACCTTTTGAAGCCCTACCGAATCTGACACGGGCGTCTCTGTGCCAGATCAGTAAAAAACAAAAACAAAACTTTGGGAAATAAAATTAAAAGGTGGGGGTGACTTAGCACTTATCCCAAAAAACGTTTTGTAATAAAAAAACAACCACATGGATGCCTCAAGATAGCCTTCTGTCCGAGGTCTCCAAAACATAATTTTGAATCTTTCAATTCAGCGCCCCGACGAACCGGGATTTGGATCAGAGAGCGTTTAAAATGGTAAGGGCATATTAAGGGCGTATTCCTCCTTATGTTCGGTAACACTGGAGCAAGCAATCATCACGGGGGTATCATCCCTCCCCGTGCTATGCTTCTCACAGATCCTATGCCTCGAGTATATCCCTGGATATTCCGAGGACCCCGAGCTAAAAGAGACACTTTGGCTCTGGGGGAATGTCCCATCCTCAGACCAATGAGTATGACTCGGTGGGACGTAACCCAACCCCGATCTTGAATAATCAACTGGCCTCGGCGGAACAAGATCCAGCCCCGAGCCGATTATCACAGTGGCCTCGGCGGAACGTAATCCAGCCCCGAGGTTTCTGAAACATTAAGGGCATGATCCTCCTTATGATCGGTAATTTTGGAGCAAGCGAACACCACGGGGGTATCATCTCTCCCCGTGCTATGTTTCTCGTGGACCTATACTCTTATTCACATTTGTTGCTGTTGTTCACTGTTCATATGGAATCGATTGATTCCGGTGTCCGGTGCTTCTCTATGGTGGCAACCGTGGTCGGGTAGTTGCGGGTTTTGTGCTTGTCTCCAGATTGTTGTATTGAGTATGTCTCCGAAGTTTTGAATGCGGTTTACAAAAATCATACATTATTTTTTATTTTTCAGAAGAGTGGGTGAAAATAAAAGAAATTTTTTATTTATATTCAGGGACATACTGCCCTTCTTACAACTCTCTGTGGGTCATTTTGAGAGAGGCTTTGTATCTTGGATTTCCGTCCCTTGTTGGGTTGCTGTAAAAGAAAAGAAGGAAGGGAGAATTTATTGAAAGTATTTTCTCAACATCTCAGCGTTCCACGGTTTTCTTAATCTTGTGCCATCCAGCTGTTCCAAGGTATAAGCCCGTGGCCTTACCACCTCTGTGATTTTGTAGGGCCATTCCCACTTGGCTCCTAACGAGCCCTCCTCTGGTCGCCGGGTGTTTAAGGTGACCCTTCTAAATACTAAGTCGCCCGGGAGGAAGGAGCGGGCTCGAACTCTTCTGTTGTAGAAACATGCCATTCTTTGTTTATAGACTGCCACCTTCATAGCTGATTTCTCTCTCCTTTCCTCGATCAGGTCGAGGTGGTTTCTGATAAGTTCTTCATTCTGCTCATTCTCAAAGTGGCGGACCCTGTGAGTTGCTACCCCAATTTCTGCTGGAATGACGGCCTCACATCCGTATGATAGGGAAAATGGTGTCTCACATGTGGAATCTTTGTAGGTCATCCGATGTGCCCATAGTACTTCTGGTAATTCTTCGACCCATAGGCCTTTGCATGATCTGAGCCGAGCTTTGAGGTTTGTCTTGATGGTCTTGTTTGTTGCCTCAACCTGTCCGTTCGACTTGGGATGGGCTGGCGAGGCGAATTTTAGAGCGATCTGGAGGTCTTCGCAGAGCTTCCTGAATCCTTTGCTATCGAACTATTTTCCGTTGTAAGTGATGATTGCTTGGGGAATTCTGAACCTGCAGATGATATTTCTCTTTAGAAACTCTGTGGCCTTCTTTTCTGTGATGGTGGATAGTGGCTTGGCTTCTACCCATTTTGTGAAATAGTCTATGGCTACGATTGCGTACTTTGCCTGCTCTCGCCTTTTTAGCATTGGTCATATGATATCCAACCCCCATTGCGCGAATGGCCAGGGTCTGGATATGGTGCTTAATTGTTCTGCCGGCTGGTGGTGGAGGTTGGCATTCTTCTGACAACCTTCACATTTCTGAGCTACCCTTACACCATCCTGGTGCATGGTCGGCCAGTAAAATCCTTGTCTTAAGGCTTTAAAGGCGATTGATCTTCCTCCAGTGTGACTTCCACAGATGCCTGCGTGGATTTCCCTGAGCACATGCCTGTGTGGTTTCGAAGGCGAACCTTAAGGCAAACAATACTTCTTCTCCCTTGTTGTTTTTTAACACGATCCTGGCTCCGCCGCCTTGTGAGCTGACAGACCCATCCACTGACATTTCCCATTTTTCTTCCCCTACTGTCAAGATCTGGGGTTCGGTGAATTCTGCAACAAAATCTGCCAAGGCTTGTCCTTTTATTGCTACCCTCGGTAGGTATGAGATGTCGTGCTCGCTTAACTCCACCGACTACTTCATCAACCTTCCCGAGGCCTCTGGTTTTTGTAAGATCTATCGCAAGGGGTGGTCGGTGTAAACTTTGATATGGTGGGCTTGGAAGTAAGGCCGTAATTTCCGAGCCGTAGTGATCAAAGATAGGGCCACCAGTTCATGTACGGGATATCGGGTCTCTGCATCCAACAGGGCTTTGCTGACATAGTATACTGGTCTTTGGATCCGGTCGGCCTCTTGCACCAGCACCGAACTTACTGCGTGTTTTGAAACAGCCAAGTATAAGTATAACGTCTCTCCGGGGAGAGGTTTTGCTAGGAGCGGGGACTGTGCTAGATATTGTTTCAGTTGTTGGAAGGCCTCCTCGCACTCCGGCGTCCAGTCGATCCCATTTTGAGCTTTCTTGACGGCTTTGAAGAAAGGGTGGCACTTATCGGTTGTTCGGGAGATGAATCGGTTAAGAGCGGCTAGCCTACCGGTTAGACTTTGAACCTCTTTCACCGTCCTGGGAGACTTCAAGTCCAGTACAGCTTGTATCTTTTACGGATTTGCTTCTATGCCCCTGGAGCTCACCATGTAGCCTAAAAACTTCCCGGAGGCCACCCTGAAGGCGCACTTTTTTGGGTTGAGTTTTAAATGGTACTTTCTCAATAATTCAAAGGTTTTCTTCAGGTCAGTCACGTGACACCCCGGCGCCTCTGACATTGTTATTATGTCATCAACATACACCAGCATTGTTGTGCCGATGAGCGGTTTGAAAATCTTGTTGACCAATCTCTGAAAGGTGGCTCCTGCGTTTTTTAATCCGAATGGCATTACTTTATAACAGTAAAGCCCCTGATCGGTGATAAAAGTTGTCTTCTCCTCGTCAGGAGGGTGCATTTTGACCTGGTTGTATCCTGAGAAGGCGTCCATAAAGCTCAGCAGTCCCTGGCAGGCTGTCGTATCTACCAGTTGATCTATATTCGGTAGTGGGAAGCTGTCCTTCGGGCAGGCCTTGTTGAGGTCGGTGAAGTCCACGCACATCCTCCACTCCCCGTTTGCTTTTCTTACCAATACTACGTTCGAAACCCACTATAGGTACTTGACTTCTCTGATGAAGCCTGCTTTTAATAGTTTGTCTACCTCGGCAGCTACGGCCTTGCTCCGTTCCTGATTAAAATTTCTTCTTTTTTGCTTTACTAGTTTGTGTGATGGGTTTACTGCCAAGTGGTGACTGATGAATCTTGGATCGATCCCAGGCATATCGTCATGTCCCCAGGCAAAGATGTCCGGGTATTCTTTAAGACATTCTAGCAAGCCCTGCTTCGGGTTTTTATCTAAGTTTCCCCCAACTGTTATGCTCTTCCCGGGTCCGAATGGTTCTATCCATTCTAGTTCTTTGATTGCTGCTAGCCGGGCAATTTTATTTGGCCGAGGGGCTGGATCCCTACTTACTTCTTCTCTGTCTTCATCCTCCTGCCTTTTCCTGGTACCCGTTTTGATGCACATGGTTTCTCACGAGAGAGTAGCAAAACAACTGCGGGCTACCTTCTGATTCCCGCACAAAATTCCGATTCCTTCCCGGGTGGGGAATTTTAGCTTTAGATAATAGCAGGACATTGCGGCTTTTGTTTTCATCATGAAAGGCCGGCCGACAATGACTTGGTAGCTGCTCATGTAGTCTACCACGGTGAAATTTATCATGATCGTTCGGGTCCTGGGGTGAGTCCCGATCGTCATGGCCAATTGTATCATTCCCAGTGGGACGACCGTGGAGCCCCCGAAGCCGTAAAGGGGGGGGTGCTATCGTCGGTTAGGGTTGCATATTCCACTTCAAGGCCCACTAAAGCTTCCTTGGAGATTATGTCTACTGCGCTCCCGGGGTCTACCAAGATTCTGTCCACTTTTGAACCGCCGATTGTCGCTTTGATTATTAGTACATCATCATGGGGGGAAACTCACCCCTCCAGCATCCTCGTCGGTGAACATTATGGGTACCGACCGACTTCCTCGTGGTACCGGGGACCTTTCCGTTTCCAGCACCTCTGTCCCCTCTATTCGGCTGTAGCTTTTTCTTGACCGGTTGGAGTCTCTGGCTAGTGTTTTCCCTCCTGTGATGATGTTCACTTGTCGGTTTCGTGCCCTCTGTCTGGCTGCCATGGCCTCATGGTCGATATAACTATTTAGATAGCCATTTCGGGCCAGGTCCTCCATCTGTTCCCGCAGATCCTTGCATTCGTCCGTTGCGTGCCCCCTCAGATTATAATGCACGCAGTAAGATTTTTTGTTCCTTTTATCTGGGGGAATCTCCTGAGGTCGGGTTCTATCAAGAGCCCTTTTTCCTGTATCTCCATGATGATTTGTCCCGGCGGCTTGCTCAGGGGAATATACGCTTCTTCTTTGACTACATGATTCACCTGGGTCGTGATCCCCCTTTCCTGATCTCTTCGAGGTACGGGTTTGAATTCTTTGGGCTTCGGATTAAATTTTTGGAATTCCCTGTCTGGTCGTCGGGGGGCCTCTGTTCTGGTGGTTCTTTCTCGGATGGCCATCCCTCTTCGGGAGATTTTTTCTTCGCTTTCTAACAAGACAAATTTCCGGGCTACCTCTAGAGCGGTGGCATAATTCGGTGTGTCCTGGATTCTTAGATGAGTCTATAACCTCCCGACCTTTAGGGCTCCCTTTAAGCTTTCTAGGGCTTCTAGGGATTCATACCCCCCGACTACTAGTACCATGTTGTGGTACCTCTCAATAAAAATTTTTAGGGGTTCGTCATTCCTTGCTTCATAAGTCTCAATTCTCCAATTGTCTTTTTGGGGACGCAGACCCCTTTAAAGTGCCGAACGAATGACTTCTTAAGTTGTATGAAGCTTCCGATACTCCTCGGGGCCAGACTTCTGTACCATAGGATGGCGGGTCCACCTAAAGTTAGGGGGAACACTTTGCAAATTGCATCTCCTACCACTCCCTGGACTTCCATTAGCAGGACAAAGCTTTCGATGTGGGATTTCGGGTCAGAGTGGCCTTTGTAGGATGTCATGGTCGGCATATTGAATCGCTTTGGGAATCTTGCCGATTTTATTTCTTCCATGAGGGGAGATTCTTCCTCTCCGTCCTGAGCGTCGCTTGTATCAGCCTTGAGGCCTACCCCCACTTGGTCATCTCCTTTTTTAACCAAGATTTTATCTCACTGGTCGGGCTGCCATGTTGTCTTCTATGCCTCTCCGTGCGTCGTTTGCCTCGGGCGCGGCGTTTCTCATGCTTTGAAATTTCTTGTATATCCTCGCTATATTCCCTGCCTTCTTTTCGGGAGTCGCGGGGACTATCATAGGAGGGGTTAGGTGATTGCCCTCTTTCTTCTTCTTCTTCCCATGTGCCCTCTGTTGGTGAATCATTTTCTACGACTACGGATTTTATCCCGTAGGGGCCCCTCCTTCTAGGTCCATCGTCTTCACTTGTGTCTACCACCCTTTTCCCTTCTGCTTTCTCACCTCTTCTTCGACTCGTTCCGACCTCTGGTCTCTCGTTGTTCATTCCTTCCATTCTCTCCAGCCGATCTATCATGGACTTCATGTTTTCTTCCATCTTTTTCATCCAGTCTGCTGCCGGACTCCCTAAAGATTGATGATTTCTACCTTCTGCCATCGTCTTAGTACGCGAGCTGCTTTTTGTTTGAATTCCCCACAGACGGCGCCAACTGTTGATGGCTGATTTTGGTCTCAGGGTAATATGAGAATATCACTCCCGAGATAATCCTTATTCAATAGTGAATTTGTTTGGTTATGGGGGACCAAAAACAAACTTAGTGAAAGACAGATAAATGCACCAATCAACAAGGAGATTTAATGTGGTTCGGCGGATCTTGGTCTGGCCTACGTCCACGGGCACAAAAAGAATGACACTTTTATTACTTAAACACAATTTCTCAGATCTGTTTTCTCTCTTCAGGTCTGATCCTGATGATTCTGATGCCCTTTACACATACCCTGCCCTTCTATTTATAATAGTACATAAATCAGATTCCTATTTGTATAAGAATCCTCAGTCGAATCAATCTTCTTCTATTGCAAGGATTCCTAATCTAACATCGTCTCCACTTTTCTTATCCCATTTGGATATTGACTTATTACTTTTCCCTATGAAAGTGGGATAACTTATCCATTTCCCTGTAGAAATAGGATGTTTCATTTTCTAGAACGTCTTTCTACGTGCTCGGTCTTCATGAGGTCGGTCATAATGATCTTTTGAACTGAGAATGCTTCTGCCGATCTGATAAATGCCCGATCATATGAACCCAAGTGCTCGGGTACCGATCATAACATGCTCGGTCTGAAACCATAATGTGCTCGGTCTCTAACTGTTGTGGTCGGTCTGAAACCGCAAGGTGCTTGGTCTCTTATTGCAAAGTGGTCGGGTCGGCTTTAACGATCTCACCTAAGAAGGGAATTACCCTTCTATCCTCGTCGTGCTGTTTTAAATATCATAGTGCCTGAAAGCACCATCAACAATTCACTCACATAAATTATCATAATTTAATTACATTAATTTTTCATAAATATTTATGTATGATATACGCAATTAATAGCATAATATTTTATGGTATATTTTCAACAACTTCTCAATTAAAAAAATTACAATAATTGAAAAAAAAAGAAAAAAAAAGAAAAAAAAAGAATCATAAATGATCAGGAAGCTGGAATTCATACTCAATTTGTTTTATAAACAAATCGAATCAAATGATTTATTTATTAAACAAATCAAGTTTCTCAAAACCATATTAGGGGTGTGCAACGATGCAGAATAAATCAGGAACCGCCTGGAATCGAACCAAAAATTCGGTTCCGAATTCAGAACCGACTATTTTAAAGTATGTTCCGGTTTCAAAAAAGTCGAACCGGAAAAAAAAGATTATGGATCTAGTTTTACGCTTTAAGGAATCAAAACCTACTCATGGAACCGATTTTATAACCAGAATTTTCATTTAAAGGATTCTCCTTACCAGTCAAGACATACTTGCTTTCTTAAAACTTGTGCTAGGATTCTCATACTATGAAGCAAATTTTTTACAGACCCCACACCTATTAGAGAATACACATGAAACATTATCATAAATATTGTTTCAGATTACACATCTAACATTTAAAATTCAAAGACCAGCAATTGAAATACAAAAACATATTGAAACCTTTATTACATTTTATGAATATTGATGGTAGTTGTAGACATGGTACAGAGGTGTGCGACGCTGTCTGGGCTCGCGGCCCGGTCAAGAGTACGGAATAGCCCACGGGGGACTAAACCAGAGAATAAAGGAGTCACCACCCAGTGTGAAGTGGGAAATGATTTAAGGCCGCACTCACCCCTCGTAAGGGAAGACCTCAAACCGTTGGGTTCGGAATGGTCCCTTACTTATGCCAATTGTAATGAAATGATTTATGCAATAGTATAACCAAGTCTTATGAAACACTTGCAAGATAATTTAATCAACGCCCAAGTTTGCACACCCATAAAAGTAAATAAAATAAAAACGAGCGCATAATTCCATAAACATATCAAATAAAGAAATGAGAAAATATAAATAAATAATAACTATAAAAAAATCAATAATAAAGTGAGATGATTAAGTATGTAATGCAAAAGAAATGACCAAAGAAGCAAACATGCATGAAATATGAGGAAGAGAAGTCAATTCACTGCATGCACGTTCGTGTAGCGTTTGGAAATGCGTTCCAGTGGTAAACAAAATACATGCGTTCAAGTAGCGTTTGAGAACGCGCTTGAACGAGATTACCAAAGTGGTATCTAAGATGACATAAACACATACGTGAATGTTTCTCAAGTGGTATGTGGAGTTGTATCCCAAGTACAGACCGTACTACCGGCCATTCAGATTTGGCTATGGAATTTATGTCTGGGTTTCCATCCGATATACCGCGAGAGGCAACACTCAAGCATTAACAAGGCATGAATGCGGAAATGAAAAATGAAAAATAACAACAAAAAAAGATGAATAGCAGAAGAAGGGCGCGACGAACTATGGTAAAGGTAGCCTTAAGGCATTTGCATCGAATAGAGAACCTTTAATCCAATGTGATTAACCCATGCGCACGAGATAACAATACATGGATAAACAAAGCAATAACATACGAAAAGTAAATAACGGAATGATAAAAGTGATACGACCAAGGCCGACATCTATATGGGACCTCATACGTCCGATTGAACATATTTCGTATTCAATCAAGCATATTTAGTCCGTCAGAGTAAAACATCACGGTAAAGGTAGCCTTTAGGCATTTCCCTCGAATAGAGGACCTTTAACCCACTTGATTAGCCCATGCGCACTAGATAACAATGCATGAATAAACAACGCAATAATATGGAAAAAGTAAATGTCAGATTAATAAAAAAGGATGCGACCAAGGTCGACATCTATATGGGATTTCGTATGCCCTACTGAATGTATTTCACATTCAATCAAACATACTTCGTCCGACACGGTAAAACATCGTGGTAAAGGTAGTCTTTAGGCATTTCCCTCAAATGGAGGACATTTAACCTAACATGATTAGCCCATGCGCACTAGATAACTATGTATGAATAAAAAAAAGCAATAATACACAAAAAGTAAATAACATAATAATAAAAGAGATGCGACCAAGGCCGACATCTATATGGGACTTCGTATGCCCGACTGAACGTATTTCACATTCAATCAAGCATACTTCGTCCGGAACGGCAAAACATCGTGGTAAAGGTAACCTTTAAGAATTTCTCTCGAATGGAGGACCTTTAACCCAACATGATTAGCCCATGCGCACTAGATTAACAATGCATAAATAAAAAAATAAGGCAATATCATGCGGAAAATAAATAATGGAATAATAAAAAACAAAAAAATGAAAGAACATAAAATTAAATAATAAAATGAAACACGTGCTTAAAAGTTTCTCAAGCGGTACGTGGAGTTGTATCCTAAGTACAGACCGCACTACCGTCCATTCAGATTCGGCAACGAAATTTACATATGGGTTTCCATCCGATATACCGCAAGAGATGGTACACAATCATTAACTCAAAGTAAATGAAACTATACATAAAACATAACGATGCATGCGAGTGATCGACAAGGAATAATTAAAAAGATAAATAGTAAAAGGGGCCCTCAAGTCTTACCTTTTAAGCTGCTCCTCGGAAGTGCGTTACATCGTCGCCAGAACGGTTAATGCTCCGTAACTTTTTGGTTTTCTGATCGGGTTCACTGCTATTTTGCTCGCTGTTTTCACTATCTTCCATCGCTATTTTGGACTATTTTTGTCTCGATTTAGGGAGGCTATTTTAGGGAGTAGTTTTGTTTACTATTTTGACGTTTATGAAAGGATTTTATTCTCGACTGTTTGGGTTTATTATTTTCGGCTGTGTATGTCGGTGATGTGAGGGTAGGCTTTGTTTATGATTTGTGGGCAGTTTATTACTGTCGGTTTGGTGGCTGCTTGAAGGGTATTTATTTGTTGTATTCGGTGAAGGGGCTGGTTACTTTGTTGTTGTTGAAGGGTTGGTGGAGGGAAATTTTTGTGTCTTGGCTACATGAGTGTGTAAGCGAGTGCTCAAGTCGGTGAGGGTCTATTTGTTTGTTTGTTTTGGTTCAGTCCGCAGGGTAGTGTGTGAAGGGTGTACGTGTTGAATGAGTTGTGCATTTTAGTTTTTTTCGTGGATCAGGCAGAGGACGTGTGTCCTTGTGGCATGAGGTCGTGAGTGTAGAGAGAAGATCCGAGTGCAATTATATATATTAGTGTGTTCGTGAGGGCTGTGCTTGTTTCGTCGGTGTGGGGGGCTGAGTGTGGTTCACATATTTGTCGGTGTGTGTCTTGTCTTCTTTTTATTGGTCAGGCCGAGAGAGGTGGAGTAGTGAGAGAGAGAGATAGTTGTTAAGAATATATGAGAGAAGAGAGAGTGGCCGAGACCTCCCTTAGGGTTTGATGTTGTTTCACGGTTTGAGAGAGAGAGAGAGTATATGTGTTGTTTTCGTGTGAGTTGTGGGGAAAAAAGAAGAGGCCTTTAGGGTTGGTGCATGGCTCATTTTATAATAGTGTGCTAGGGTTTCCTTGTCTGCGCATGGCTTGAAAAGGGAACAAATCAAGCGAATATGGGGTGTATTTAATTAATTTATTTAGGGAAAGAATATTTGTGTATTTTTGGTGGGGAATATTTTTAATTTGGAAGGTGATTTATTTAGATTTTGGCATGTGTTAAATGTGTTTTGAATATTTTGGATGGGATTTAGAGGCCTTGGGCGTGTGGCTTTTGTGTGTGGGGGGATTCGGTGTGTGGCTTGGTGTGGGTTGCGAGGATTTTGGACTGAGGCTAACATTTAAAACAGAGATCCATCGAGAAAACCCGAGACCAAACAAATGAATTAAATCTGATGATGTACTTATTTTGAATTTTTCCTCCGGACGTCCATTTCTCGTGACTTCCGTAACTTATCGGGTAGTGCCTCCATACGAGGTTCATCATTGGGCTTCTATGAAAAAATACAGTGCTACAGTCGCCCCCACTTTGATGGGACTTGTACAGCGTGTGACAGTGACAATCCTATCAAAGTCATTCACGTATTTTTACTTACCTGGCTCTCCAACTGTTGCTTAACTTACCTGTTATTCTGAGATGCTTCAAACTGAGTTGATGGTGGTGAGGTTTTCCACCCCAGGTTTATTCCTGAACCGTTACTTTATAAGAGGTGATCCATTCCCGAACCATTACTGTGACGTGGTCCATTCCCAAACTGTTACTGTAAGAGGTGGTCCATTCCCAAACCATTACTGTGAGGTGGTCCATTCCGGAACCATTACTATAAGGTGGTTCATTCTCGAACCGTTACTGTGAGGTTGTCCATTCCCGAATCGCTACTGTGAGGTGGTCCATTCCCGAATCGCTACTATGAGTTGGTCCATTCCCGAACCGTTACTGTATGAGGTGGTCCATTCTCGTACCGTTACTGCATGTGAGATGCTTCGATCTTCGGGATTCATTTCCAAACAGAGTTTATAATGTGGGTCTCGAACCTGGGATTCATTCCCAAAACTGTTGATAATGTGGGCCACGACCCTGAGATTCATTCCCAAAATTGCTGATAATATGGGTCTCGACCTTGGGATTCATTCCCGAAACTGCTGATAATGTGGGCCTCGACCCTGAGATTCATTCCCGAATACTGCTGATAATGTGGGCCTCGACCCTGGGTTCATTCTCGAATTTTCTGATAATGTGGGCCTCGATCCTGGGATTCATTCCCGAACACTACTGATAATGTGGGACTCGACCTTGGGATTCATTCCCAAATCTGTTGATAATGTGGGCCTCGACCCTGGGATTCATTCCCGAAGACTGCTGATAATGTGGGCCTCAACCCTGGGATTTATTCCCGGAACGGCTTATCTTTGTCGCGTTTTCCTTTTCTTCAAAACATACGAACAAAAACAAAAAAAAAATTACGTACATGTGACGTGTATCTATGTATGCATGAGTGTATTTCCTATTCCGATGGGCTTAAGCCTTCTTTATGCTCTTTGGTGCCATTTGCCTATGAAAGTCTTTAGTCGCCTCCTAGGCCTGCTTATAATTTCCTTCTGTCAATTCTACTCTGGTGATTGCTCGATTCTCTTTGGTCCTATGACTCAAGATTCTGTTATGTCCTTTATTCGCGAGGTGGTAGGTTGGTCGCCCCCAGACTTGGTTTAGCTTTTTGCTCTTTCGCTGCTTGCACTAGGTCAAGTTGGACTACGTGATGTGTCACTCCGTATCAATATACTATATTACTGGCTATGAAATGGTTCCAATAGTTATACATATTATTGTCCTCAAAGAATGCTCAGTAATGAGACCAAAGAACCTTCAAAGCACTCAATGCAACTCAAATATGAGTTTTTGAATAAATGATCTAAGCCAGACTCAAAGTGTGTGTGCGCGCAAAGGTTCTTTTATAGCTTGATTCTTAGGTAAGCCAACTCAATGATTTCGTTTTGAAAATTGGGATCGATGGGTCAAACCAACCTAGATGTCTCAATTATGCTCTGTAATTGCTCTTCTGTGCTCAATATGGTATGATTTTCTTTTTCTTGTCTCTTTTTTTTCAACACACCTACCCTTTAAGGTAGAATTTCTCCTCATGGTGGTCCTAATACTCACCCATGGGTAGCTTCACGCTTATCGGTTATAGGTGGTTTATATATATATATATATATTCTTAAGAGACTTTTCTTTTATTTTCAACCATACCACACATCATAACACAAGCAAATCAAGATAAACATCTAAGCAAACAATCATCCACCGACCAACAATTTCTTCAACTAGTCACCTTACCGACTACTCAGGTTTCCACTGCTATAAACCTATGATTAAGTGCTCACGAGTCTAACCTAGATCAGTTACTCAAATCATCAGATAAAAGTGTATCAAGGACTTGTCGTTTCTAAAATTTCACCCTAAAGCACATAATTTCATCATCGGACCGATGCTTAACTATTGAGGAAAAAACTCGAACAAGTAGGCAAAATCAATGTCTTTATTATTAAAAAATGCAGGATTGTAATCAAATAAATCAGGGAAATTATCTTCATCATCTGCAGTATTGTCTTCTTCCTCAGCCTATGGTTCTTCACTACTACCATCCCCTATCCCCTTGCAAGAAGCTTGGTGGTTGAGAGTTTGGAGGACAAAGCTTTTGGGCAGGTCGTAGTTGATCATATAGGTGGGTGGTGGAACAGAGTGGTAGTTAGGTAGAGGATTTCTATGTGTGTTGGATTTTCTTTTTATGGGTCGAGTATTTTATGAGAGTTAATGAGGTCTTGGATCTCATGCGTAAGGTGGGGGCAGTTTTCAGTTTCGTGACCTTTTTACTGATGGAAGTAACAGTATAGGTTTAAGTCGAAGTAGTGTGGCACATAGTTTGGAATTGGTCTAGGTTCTAAAGGTTTCAGAAGTCATTGTCTCTTCATCTTTTCAAAAACCTTTGACAATGGTCTACTAAGATCAGAGTATTGCCTATTTTGGATGGCAGCGACCTCATCAGTAGCGGGCTTGGTCTCAGAAGGCCTCCAATAGTCCTTCTATTATGGCAGTAGAACTTTATGTTCTCAGCTTCTTCCTCCTCAATATCCATGACAGTCTCCCTTAACTGTCAAAAATCACCAATCATAGAGGTCATCCTCCTCAGCTTGTCGTAAATAGAGGGCTTAGTACCCTTGATGATCATCTTGATCTAGTCCTTCTCCGAGGACGGAGTCTACTGTAGGGAATGCTTTCCCTCGCGCAGCGGAAGCGGTAAGGCTCACGAACCGAACTTGAAAAAATTTTCTGCTCTCCCTTCGCTTTGGTCGAACCACACCAGTGAGTTCACTGATGTTTTGCATCTGTTTTGAACAATATTTTAGCCTCGGAATACCCCTGAAACAGTCCCCGAATAGCCCCTTGAACTGCAGTGAATTAGTGGACTGTTTGGGGACCTGTCACACACGCGAACTGCACCCAATTTGAACCAGTTTATGTGTGAACTGCAGTGATGATTCAGGTCTGATTTTTCTCTAAAAATCAATCCTAACACAAGCCCTAAAAATCTCTAAAAGTGTTTCCCAAAAACCCGAATGAAAACCAAACAAAAACCGAGTCCAATGAAACCCCTTAATGTGCGTACAGCAGTGGGAATTTGACCCACTACCGTGAATGATAGAAGGAGGGGAAGAAGGATTTTCAACTTCACAAGGTCTTCCGAACTATGTCTCGTACCAACGGAGGGTAGTGTGGGCTACACTCACAAATAATCTTTAAACGGTTTAGAGAATAAGATCACACACCGAATTAATTTCAGGTTCTTCAATTCTCTTTCTCAACTTTTGAGAGCTTGAAGAAGAGATGGAGGCTAGGGTTTTTCTAAAGACTAGATCTGAAAAATTAAATCATAATTTTTCTTTTATACTTGTGGATAATTTTTTTTATAAAACAAATCAACTACTGTCTCTCATCTATGCGAAATTCGGCCAATGGGTAGGAATCCATGTTTGATTTTGCTTCCAAAATAAACAAATCCTAATCCTTATCACCTTTGGAAATTTCGGCCAAGCTAGGGAATTAATTTGGATTTGATTTTGTTTCTCAAACAAACAAATCCTATTCCTTATCACATAGGGAATTTTCGGCCATGGTGGGTTTTTTAAGTTTGACTTTGTTTCTCAAACAAATCCTATTCCTTATCCAATAAGGAATCCTACCATGGTGATGATTTTTGTTTTGCAAATAATTCTTAGCCTTATTAAATTATATCATATATAATTTAATGTTCTAATATAATAATTATCATATAATTATTAATACCTTATATTAAATTTTAATATAAAGTCTCAAGTGTGATGTATTTAATATTATTAATCATATTAATAATATTTATTCTTGTGAGTATATAATTGGACCGTCCAATATATTAGCTCCGCTAAAGTATATCGAGCTTGTACGGGGACCAAGTGGACCTACGGTTCCGAGCTCCAATAATGTCGAAATATTAATTAAGCTCTTAATTAAATATTTCGAATTATTAACTTCAAATTATTCCACTAAAAATCTGAAGTTGCACTCTCATTGCCGTAGATGAAATATTAAGCCGAACCAAGTTGGTGTCCACTGATATAGTCATTGCATACAAATTGATCCTTCACGAATATCTCATAATTAGAGCCAGGTCATAATGTCCGTTATACCCCTCTAATTATTTTTACTTTAAGTATCATTGATTCTCTAATGAACGATTTATTCATAACTGTTATGAATATTAATCTTTCTATTCGTAATAGAAAGACTTGAGCGCTCAAATAGTTCAAGTACCGAATCAACCCTTAAGAGAGATACTCATCTACTTCTCGTAAGAAGGAGTGAATTCCATGTCTATGTAAAATGTTCCCAGCTACATAACAAACTATGCCCCCAAAGTACGTAGTTATTGGTTGGGATTACTACACCAACCTCACCTTTGTAAATCAAGGGACATAACCCGCCATGCAGGAGTTCGTAGTACACTTAGGATTAAGATCAATCTATATATAACCATCAAGTAGATCGAAATGACTTTCTTTGTTTAACAGATATTATAAGAATGTCATTTCTATCTGGGTCCAGTCCTATATGATCACATCATATAAGGTGCCTCCATTCTCATGTCTCTACATGGACGATATGGATTAAGATCGTCATCCAAATATAGAATGGACCGCAGCTATAGATAAACCACAAATAAAGTACCTGGTTTGTTTGCTCTCTATGGACTATTTAAGATTACTAACTTCAGACTTGAATCCTCTGGTGCATGACACTCATACACCAAGTCTGAAGGTACATAAGTAATCTACGGTATTTACGAAGATATATAATATGCGAAAATTAAACAATAATTTGATAAATGAAAAATACATCATTTTATTTCTAAACGTAAGAAACAGTTTACATCACATGTAGCTCTAGGGCATACATCCCAACAATCTCCCACTTGCACTAAAGAAAATGAGGCATGTCACGTAACCCTAGACCATCTAGGTTACCTTCAAACACTTTAGCGGACAAGGTCATTGTAAACGGATCAGCTAGGTTCTTTAAATTTCCCCTTCATATGCTTCCCCTCCTGTGGCTTCTTGGTTTTTGGAGTTTGCCACCGTTCCACTATTATCGCAATAAAGGGTGAGTGGTGTATCCATATCCGGAACAACTTCCAAATCTCCCAAGAATTTACGGAGCTAGACTGCTTCTTTAGCTGCTTCACAAGCCGCTACATATTCAGCCTCCATGGTGGAGTCGGCAATGAAAGATTGCTTTATGCTCCGCCATACAATAGCCCCACTACCTAGGGTGAACACTGATCCAGATGTTGATTTCCTGGAATCAACATCTGTCTAAAAATCAGAGTCTGTATATCCTTTCAGGATCATATCCTCACCAGAATATACTAGCATATAATCTATCGTTCTCTTAAGATATTTGAGAATGTGTTCCACAGCCACCCAGTGATCCAATCCTGGATTTGACTGAAACCTACTGACTACTCCCACTACAAAACAGATGTCCGGTCTCGTGCATAACATGGGATACATGAGACTACCAACTGCTGAGGCATATGGGATATGTCTCATTTCCTCAATGCCCTGAGGTGTCTTAAAAGACTGTTCCTTCGACAAATGAATTCCATGCCGATAAGGCATATTGCCTTTCTTGGAATTCTGCATACCGAATCGTACAAGGATCTTGTCGATGTAGGATGTCTGAGACATAGCTAATAGTCGTTTCTTGTGATCTCGAAGTATCTGGATCCCAAGAACATAACTCGCTCTCCCAAATCTTTCATTTGGAATTGCTCAGCTAGCCAGGTTTTTACGTCTGATAATATCCTTACATCATTCCCAATGAGTAAGATGTCAACAACGTATAAGACAAGAAAAATCACCTTCCCGTCAATGACGCGCTTGTATACACAAGGTTCAATAACATTCTGCTCAAAATTATAGGACTTGATTGTTGTATCAAATCTTATATTCCAAGATCGAGATGTCTGCTTGAGTCCATAAATGGACCTTTGCAGTTTGTAAACTTTTTGCTATTGACCTTGGGCGATGAACCATTCTGGTTGTATCATATAGATACTTTCATCAAGATTGCCATTCAAGAATGCAGTCTTGACGTCCATTTGCCAGATTTCATAGTCATAATATGCGGCTATGGATAGAAGAGTGCGGATGGATTTTAGCATAGCTACTGGCAAGAAATTTTCCTCATAGTCAACTCCCTCTTTCTGGGTATAACCCTTGGCCACTAGTCTAGCTTTGAAGGTCTGTACCTTCCCATCTAATCCCCTCTTCCTCTTGTAGATCCACTTGCAACCTATGGGTTTCACCCCATCAGGTTGGTCTACAAGTTCCTAGACTGAGTTGGAGTACATGGACTCCATCTATAGGTTCATGGCTTTGAGCCATTCTTCTTTGTCAGGATCATCCATTGCACTACTATAGGTCAATGGATCATCTATACCATCGCTGGAGGCGACAACTTGTGCCTATCCAACCCCTAAGTAGCGATCAGGTTGTCGTACAACCCTCCCACTGCGTCTAGGTGGTAGATCATTCTAACTTGGAAGTATCTGACTGTCAGATGTCGAAGGTGCTATGTATTTGTCAACTTTCATTGACGATGGCGCGCTGGTTGAACCAGTAAGTAACTACTCGAGTAACATTTTACTACGAAGTTTGAACTCCCTCATATAGTCCTCCTCTAGAAATATAGCATTTGTCGATACAAATACTTTGTTATCATCAGGACTGTAGAAGAATCCGCCCCTAGTCTCCTTCGAGTAGCCTACAAATAAGCATACCTGAGAATGTGGTTCCAGTTTCGTAGTCTTATTCTTCAGCACATGTGCTGGACACCCCTATATGCGGAAATGTCGTAAACTAGCTTTACGATCATTCCACAACTCTAAGGGAGTCTTAAGAACAGACTTATATGGAACTACATTAAGGATATACATTGCGGTTTGCAGTGCATATCCCCATAATGAACTAGGTAGTGAGCTTTAACTAAACATAGATCTCATCATGTCTAGTAGGGTTCGATTTCTCCTTTCCGCAACACCATTTTGTTGTGGTGTTCCAGGTGCTGTGAGCTGGGATACTATCCCATGCTCAACTAAGAATTCCTCGAAGTCTCTGTCGAGGTATTCCTCTCCACGATCCGATCGTAGAGTTTTGATTGTCTTACCTAATTGGTTCTCAACCTCAGCACGATACTCTTTGAATTTTTCAAGGGTATCTGATTTGTGATGCATTAGGTAGACATACCCATATCTTGAATAATCGTCAATGAATGTGACGAAATATTCATAACCACCTCGGGCTTTTACATTCATCGGTCCGCAAACGTCCGAATGTATCAGCTCTAGTGGTTGACTGGCTCTTATACCTGTAGGCATTGCATTTTTGCATGTGAAACCCGATGATGAGCCTCATTTGGAGGCACTATCTTTTAAGTTGCGGAAATCGCGGGAAACAGATGTCGGAAGGGAAGAGTCAAGAATTGACGTTTTGTTGGATTTAGTTCACGTGTTTAGTTTCGGGTTCGCTGTTGGACCTCCGTTTTAAAACTTAACCTTACCCCAAGCCCATTAAATCACATCCAATAACATTTAAAATATATGTCACAAATTAAATTTAAATTAAATCTAAGTAAATTAAAACCAATTAAATTAAATACAAATTAAATAACTAGATTGAAATTAAATTAAATAACCAATTAAATTCTTAAATTAAATAAATTAAATGTTAAGTCTAAAAATCATAAACCAATTGAATTATTTAAATTAAATCTAACTAAATTAAAACCAATTGAATTAATGAAATTAAATAAACAAATTAAATATTAATTAAATAATATACCAAATTAAATAGAATATTAATTAAGTCATATACCAAATTAAATAAAACAAATAAAATCTAAATAATCACCTACCAAAATAATAAAAATACTTACCCAAATTATAGAAATTGCATGCCTAATTAAAATCAATCCACAAATATTATTCATAATTAAAAATATATTATTCCTAACTTAAAATATTGTATGCCTAATCAACACAAACTAAATATACTACATTCCTAATTAGCCTAAATTTGTCCCCCAATCAAATATATATTTTCCTTTTGTGACACTAATTAGATATCATAAATCCCTATCCATGCAAACCCTAATTGACAGCTATAAAACACACACTAAATCAACCCTAGGAACACTCTCATCCCCACGGCACAAACAACAAACGAAAAAAAAAACAAATAACAAATTAAGCTTGCTCCTCCACTACACGCCCAACCCTAAGCTTCACGTGAACCCTTCATCACTCAGCACATTAATCACGCACCATAGCCATATATCTTTGCCCATAACGCCACTTGCCGCTGCAGCCACTCTCCACGACCTCGCAACATGCCCTGAGCCGAGCGACCCTCAGACCACACTCACTCAACCTGCACGCTAAACGCCACACTCACGCCTCAACGTAACCCACTCACACCAACAACACATCAGCGCACACAAGCCTTACTACCACAAATTCAAGACGAAGCCATTTACGCCCACTGACCTTTGTCCCCCTACTGCCCAGTCCAATCGCACCCCAAAAATACCCAAAAACAGTCCCAAAACTGCACAAAACAGTCCCTAAATGTACCTGAAATAGTGAGCAGCGAAACGACAGCGAAACAACGACAAAACGGAGTCAAAACAGTAGCTTGAGCAGCGAAACAGCGAGGTAAAACGTAAATCAGTGAACCAGAAGAGTTGCGGAGTGATAGCCCTTCCGACGGTTGTAAACGCGAGTCCGGAAGACGACTTAAAAGGTTAGACTTGAGGGTACCTTTCACACTTGTTTTCTTTTTATTATTTATTTGATTTTTATTGATTCTTTTAATTGTGTTTTAATTATTTATTGAATATTGTTTGCATGTGATGTGTGTTGTGGCCATTGATTAAAACAGAAAATATGTCGTCTCTCGTGGTATATAGGATGGAAACCCAGACGTAAATTCCGTAGCCGATTCCGAATGGACGGTAGTGCGGTCTGTACTTGGGATACAACTCCACATACCACTTGAGTAAACGGCGCATATTTCGCTTTATGTTATTTTGATTATTCGCACTTTATTATTCCGTCTTTTAATTTCCGCATGTTATTTATTTATGTTGTGATGCGATCGAGCGCATGGGCTTAGTAAGTCGGATTAAAGGTTCCCTATTTGGAGGGGTTAAAATCCTTTACCACGATGCTTTGCCGCGCCGGTTGATGTGTGTTCGGTTGGATGTAAGATATGTTCAATCGGGCATACTAAGTTTGATATGATTGTCTTTATTTTTGTATGCATGATGCGATCGAGCTCATGGGCTTAGTAAGTCGGATTAAAGGTCCCCTATTTGGAGGGGTTAAAATACTTTACCACGATGCTTTGTCGCGTCGGTTGATGTGTGTTCGGTTGGATATAAGATATGTTCAATCGGACATATTAAGTTTGACATGATTGTCTTTATTTTTGTATGTATGATGCGATTGAGCGCATGGGCTTAGTGAGTTAGTCCAAAGGTCCTCTCTTTGAGAGACGAAGAGCCTAAAAGGCCACCTTTGTGACACTACTTCGCCGCGCCGGAGGAAGTGTGTTTGGGTTGAATGTACGTTCAATCGGGCATACGAAGTCCTACACTTTTATTGTCTTTATTTCATGTATTGTGATGTGACGCGCATGGGCTTAGTATGTTGGTCTAAAGGTCCTCTCTTTGAGAGACAAAGAGCCCCAAAAGGCCACCTTTACGGCAGTACTTTTCCGCGCCCCCATTATTTTGTTGTTTAGTATGACGTCTTCTTACATGACCATGCATCATATCACATTGCGCATGGGCTTAGTATGTTGGTCTAAAGGTCCTCTCTTTGAGAGACAAAGAGCCTAAAAGGCCACCTTTACGGCAGTACTTCGCCGCGCCTCTTTTATTTAGTTATTCGCTTCATAACGTCTTTTTGAAAATTCATGCATCATATTGCATAGCGCATGGGCTTATCAAGTGAGATTAAGGGTCCTTCACTTTGAGGGGTGAAAATGCTTGAAAGTTACCTTTGCTACAATGATTTGCCGCGCCCCTTAATCGGTTGTTATGTACGAGATGTCATATATTCATCTGTTCATGTATGTGTCATGTTGTTTACTGCATTTTGGAGGTCACTGCTATAACCCGTTCGAACGCGTTCCGAAACGCCGTACGAACGCATGTTTTCTGTCTGGTCCCGTTCGAACGCGTTATCAAACGCTATACGGACGCGAACCTTCTGTCTACCGTTCGAACGCATTTACGAACGCTACACGAATGCGAATACATTGAATTGAGTCATTTTCATCACATGTGCGCTGTGCCTATATCTATTTTCTTTTGCACCACGTCATAGCATGCTCACTTTAATGCCTAATTGCATCCCTAAGCGTCTTTTTGCATTATGTACTTAGTTGACTCCTTTATTTGTGCATGGACATGTAATGGCTATTTGTTTTTGATATGTCTATGAAATCACATGTTCGCCATCATTTGATTCGCCTTTATATGTGCTTGTGTGGTTAGTATGTGCTTGTGTTTCCATGAATATAACATGCCAATGAAGTTGTATGTTCGTTGCTACTTTGATTTACTTTCAAGCATGTAATCTTAGATGTGAAATATATGCAAATTTAGGTGTAAGTTTTATTTTTTGCGCATATGGATTTAGAAGCATGATACTCTTGGAAATAAATGTTACTTAAGCTTGATTAAATTATTACACAAATCCTTTCATTACAAGTGACATAAGTAAGGGAACATTCCGAACCCAACGGTTTGAGGTCTTCCCTTGCGAGGGGTGAGTGCGGCCTTAAATCTCATTTTCCCGGTTCACACCGGGTGGCGACTCCATTATTCTCCGGTTTAGTCCCCCGCGGCTACTCCGTACTCCCGACCGGGCCGCGAGCCCGGAACAGCATGCGTCGCCCAGACTCTGTGTTCCCACAGTCTGGCGACTCCACTGGGGGTAGAGAATCGGCCCCGAAATATTGTCTTGTAATGTTTGGATTTAGGTCTAATTGACCGTGTCTATAGTGGATAAAATGGGGGTGTAACCAAAGGCGTTTTGAGGCTAGGTAATGGTTTGGTGTCTTCCTTCACTCACTACCTTTCTAGAAGGAAAAGCTGTGAAGGCACCTATATAGCCATCTACTCGTAGCCTATTGTGATGGACTAATTTGGAGGACTCGTTGTTTATTCCTGACACCAAGCGATAAGAGCCTAAAAGGCTTGGGTATTTAAGTCAGCCTCGCTCCACCTTCCCTCTGGGGAATCTACAACGGGAAATCCATTTGACAGTCAGTCACACACCATAGCTCATTGGCACATACCTTAGTGTATAAAAAAGGGTGCGCTCACTTGGTTGCTTGAACCCTTGATTGGGGAGACCTAGTTGTGGGCTATCCTTCGCCGATGAGAGCCTTTGTCTACACTCTTGTGAACCCACCCATAGACCGGGATTGTATGGTTAAAGTAACAATTATTTCCTTGAGTATGAGCTTGTGGACCATCCTCATTTGGATGTAGTTGGACCATTGTCAGAAGTGCGGACTTGTTGTGCCATTTAAACTGGGGCGAGTTCGTACCTTATGACCATTGGGCCCAAAGCTTCTGAAATGTTGATGGGCCATTCTGTAGAAATTATTGTTTTATGTTTGCATTATCTTTCTTTTATACTTGTGTTTGGGAACATCGTCGTTTGGATCCATTTGGACCATTTGTCATGGGATATGGGCTTGTTGGGCCATTTAAATTGGGACAAGAATGTATTTTATGACGATTGGGCCAAAGGCTTCTAAGTGTTGATGGGCCACTTCGTGCTTGTATTCGGAGCATTACCATTTGGATTTAGTTGGACTCCTTGCCATGAGATGTGAACTCGTTGGTCCATTTAAACTGGGACGAGTTCACTCCTATGACAGTTAGCCCAAAAGCTTCTAAAATGATAATGGACCGATTTGTTTGAAAATTTTAATTGATTTAGTATGTTATATATGTTACATGCATCTCATACACCCCCATACATACATACATCATGCTAACCCTTGTGTTCAAAAAGCCATCATAGATTCTCGTTGGGTTAGGGAAGAGAGAAGACTCACTAAAAGACTGGTAACAGATATGAGTACATCCGATAATGAAATATCCCGAATAGATCAGTTGGAGAATGGTTTCGCCAAGATTACTGAACAATTGCAAGCCATGACCACTGCCATGGCAAATATGGCTGTACTCCGTGCTGGGGGAAATTCTGAGAATGTGAGGCGTGAGGAGCCTTCGAATGGGTTGGGGGATGATATCCCCACTTTTGATGATGACATGGCAGAGTATGCAACATGCAAAGTGATTGGGTCTCAGGCAGAATTTCAGAAGCTTCGGGATCAGGTTGAAACAGTTACCCGCAAAATGAGGGGTAAACATAAAGAGTTGTTAGATTATGAGGCAATGACCTTCGAAGAACAGCTGTCAGCTCAGTTTAAAATGCCGGACATGACCAAGTTTAATGGGAATGGAGACCCAAGAGTCCATCTGCAGCAATATGTCTCAGTCATGAATTCAGTGGGCCTATCACAGCGCCAAGTCCAAAAGATGTTTGGGATGTCACTCGAGGGGGCACCTGTGGTTTGGTATCATAGCCTTGAGAAGAAGGTTAAGAAAGATTGGAGGGAACTAGCTGATGCTTTTCTGAAGCAGTATGTTACAGACTTAGAGATTGACTTGTCACTCCGTGATTTGGAGAACACTAAGCAGAAGCCGGAAGAAAGATTCAAGGAGTATGTAGACCGCTGGAGAAGTCAGCTTCTGAAGATGCAGACTCGGCCCTCTGAGAAAGACCAGATCAAAATGATCATCAAGGGTACTAAGCCCTCCATTTATGGTAAGCTGCTGAGGATGACTTCGATGATTACGGATTTCCGATAATTGAGGGAGACGGTTATGGATATTGAAGAAGAAGAGGCTGAAAACAGAAAGTTATATGGCCAGAATAGAAGGAATATTGAGGGACCTTCAGGGACCAAGCCCGCTACCGCTGAGGTCACTGCCATCAAAAGCAGGCGATTCTCCAACCTTGGTAAGCCTCTTTCAAGGGTGTTCGAAAAGCTGAAGGCGCAAAGACTTCTGGAACCCTTAGAGGCTAAACCAATTCCAAACCCTGTACCACCCAACCTTGACCTAAGCCTGTATTGTCACTTCCATCGGAGAAGGGGTCACGAAACTGATAGCTGCACTCGCCTTAGGCATGAGATCCAAAACCTCATTGACTCCCACAAAATACCTGACCCAGAAAGAGAACAACCCAACGCACACAGAAATCCCCTACCCAACTACATGATCAACTCTGGCCTACCCGAAACCCTTGTCCTCCAAACTCTCAACCACTCAGCTTCATTCATAGGAATAGGGGATGACAACGGTGGAGAACCATAGGCCAATGAAGAAGGCAATGCTGCGAATGATGAAGTTATTCCTCCTAGTTTATTTGATCCTGCATTTTTAATAAAGACATTGATTTTGTCTCTTCGTTCGAACCTTTTCTTAATGATAATAAAGACGTTCGTTTTGCTTACTTGCCTGAATCTCTTCCTTTCAACTGGCAATATGAGTGTATTTGAGAAAAGCATTCAACCTTGGTACTATGAAATTCAGTGATGTTTAGAACACGAGGAATTCCCGAAAGCAGTAAGCAGAAAAGATATGGTGGTCATTCAGAAATTGAGAAATGGGGCAGTGAGACTATCAGACTTGGAAGGGAATGAGTTCACCGAGCCGATTAAAGTAGAAAGGTTGAAGCAGTACTTTGCATGAGGAAGAATTGGCGGAAGACCTAACCCAACGGGATAGGAAACTTATTCATGCATGCATGCATACACGTAACATAATTTGCATTCTTTTGTGTTTGTTTTGCTTTGTATTCACAGGTTTTGAAGCAGAAAGAGAGAAAGCGGCAAAGACAAACCAATCAGGAACAGCGATAGCACTGTACCAGTCTGGGGGCGAGGCCCATATCGGTATCAGTCTGAGGGCGAGGCCCATATCAATATCAGTCTGGGGGCGAGGCCCATATTAGCAGTATCAGTCTAGGGGCGAGGCCCATATCAGTACCAGTCTGGGGCGAGGCCCATATCAGTTTCAGTCTTGGGGATGAGTCCCAGGGGCGAGGCCCATATCAGTATCAGTTTGGGGCGAGGCCCACATCAGCATCACTCTGGGAACGAGGCCCACATCAGCATTAGTATCAGTTTAGCCGGGAATGGCACTCCAAGAATGGAAACACAGTTCGAGAATGAACAAGCCGGGAATGGCACTCCAAGAATGGAAACACAGTTCATGAATGAACAAGCCGGGAATGGCACTCCAAGAATGGAGCAAGGTTCGGAAATAGACCACTCTCATATCAGTATTGGTTCGGAAATGGACTATCTCTCCTCAGCAATGGTTCAGAAATGGACCACTCTCATGTCAGTATTGGTTCGGAAATGGACTGTCTCTCATCAGCAACGGTTCGAAAATGGACCACTCTCATATCAGTATTGATTCGGAAATGGACTATCTCTCCTCAGCAATGATTCAGAAATTGACCCCTCTCATATCAGTCATGGTTCGAAATGGACCATTATCACATCTCGCCGAAAAGGACACTCTGAAAATGGAGCAACGGTTCGAAATGGACCATCATCTCATCTCGCCGAAAATGGCACTCTGAAAATGGAGCACGGTTCGAAATGGACCATCATCTCATCACTTGCCGAAAATGGCACTCTGAAAATGGAGCAACGGTTCGAAATGGACCATCACCTCATCTCGCCGAAAATGGCACTCCGAAAATGGAGCACGGTTCGAAATGGACCATTATCTCATCATTCGCCGAAAATGGCACTCCAAAAATGGAGCACAGTTCGAAAATGGACAGTCATCACTTCAGCAACGCCTCGAAAATGGGGTTCAGCATGCCGAAAATGGCACAACAAGACCAACTCAACTCAACACAACACAACAGACAAACCGGGTGACAGCTGGCGAGCCAGGTAAGTAAAAATGCATTGCATAGACTTTGATAGGATTGTCACTGTCACACACTGCACAAGTCCAATCAAAGTGGGGGCGACTGTAGGCATTGCATTTTTGCATGTGAAACCCGATGATGAGCCTTATTTGGAGGCACTATCTTTTAAGTTGCGGAAATCACGGGAAACGAATGTCGGAAGGGAAGAGTCAAGAATTGACGTTTTGTCGGATTTAGTTCACGTGTTTAGTTTCGGGTTCGCTGTTGGACCTCCGTTTTAAAACTTAACCTTACCCCAAGCCCATTAAATCACATCCAATAACATTTAAAATATATGTCACAAATTAAATTTAAATTAAATCTAAGTAAATTAAAACCAATTAAATTAAATACAAATTAAATAACTAAATTGAAATTAAATTAAATAACCAATTAAATTCTTAAATTAAATAAATTAAATGTTAAGTCTAAAAATCACAAACCAATTGAATTATTTAAATTAAATCTAACTAAATTAAAACCAATTGAATTAATGAAATTAAATAAACAAATTAAATATTAATTAAATAATATACCAAATTAAATAGAATAATTAATTAAGTCATATACCAAATTAAATAAAACAAATAAAATCTAAATAATCACCTACCAAAATAATAAAAATACTTACCCAAATTAAAGAAATTGCATGCCTAATTAAAATCAATCCACAAATATTATTCCTAATTAAAAATATATTATTCCTAACTTAAAATATTGTATGCCTAATCAACACAAACTAAATATACTACATTCCTAATTAGCCTAAATTTGTCCCCCAATCAAATATATATTTTCCTTTTGTGACACTAATTAGATATCATAAATCCCTATCCATGCAAACCCTAATTGACAACTATAAAACACACACTAAATCAACCCTAGGAACACTCTCATCCCCACGGCACAAACAACAAACGAAAAAAAAGCAAATAAAAAATTAAGCTTGCCTCTCACTACACGCCCAACACTAAGCTTCACGTGAACCCTTCATCACTCAGCACATTAATCACGCACCATAGCCATATATCTTTGCCCATAACGCCACTTGCCGCTGCAGCCACTCTCCACGACCTCGCCACATGCCCTGAGCCGAGCGACCCTCAGACCACACTCACTCAACCTGCACGCTAAACGCCACACTCACGCCTCAACGTAACCCACTCACACCAACAACACATCAGCGCACACAAGCCTCACTGCCACAAATTCACGACGAAGCCATTTACGCCCACTGACCTTTGTCCCCTACTGCCCAGTCCAATCGCACCCCAAAAATACCCCAAAACAGTCCCAAAACCGCACAAAACAGTCCCTAAATGTACCTAAAACAGTGAGTAGCGAAACGCCAGTGAAACAGCGGCAAAACGGAGTCAAAACAGTAGCTTGAGCAGCGAAACAGCGAGGTAAAACGTAAACCAGTGAACCAGAAAAGTTATGGAGAGATAGCCCTTCCGACGGTTGTAAACGCGAGTCCGGAAGACGACTTAAAAGGTTAGACCTGAGGGTACCTTTCACACTTGTTTTCTTTTTATTATTTATTTGATTTTTATTGATTCTTTTAATTGTGTTTTAATTATTTATTGAATATTGTTTGAATGTGATGTGTGTTGTGGCCATTGATTAAAACGGAAAATATGTCGTCTCTCGTGGTATATAGGATGGAAACCCAGACGTAAATTCCGTAGCCGATTCCGAATGGACGGTAGTGCGGTCTGTACTGGGATACAACTCCACGTACCACTTGAGTAAACGGCGCATATTTCACTTTATGTTATTTTGATTATTCGCACTTTATTATTCCGTCTTTTAATTTCCGCATGTTATTTATTTATGTTGTGATGCGATCGAGCGCATGGGCTTAGTAAGTCGGATTAAAGGTTCCCTATTTGGAGGGGTTAAAATCCTTTACCATGATGCTTTGCCCCACCGGTTGATGTGTGTTCGGTTGGATGTAAGATATGTTCAATCGGGCATACTAAGTTTGATATGATTGTCTTTATTTTTGTATGCATGATGCGATCGAGCTCATGGGCTTAGTAAGTCAAATTAAAGGTCCTCTATTTGGAGGGGTTAAAATCCTTTACCACGATGCTTTGTCGCGCCGGTTGATGTGTGTTCGGTTGGATATAAGATATGTTCAATCGGACATATTAAGTTTGACATGATTGTCTTTATTTTTGTATGTATGATGCGATTGAGCGCATGGGCTTAGTGAGTTAGTCCAAAGGTCCTCTCTTTGAGAGACGAAGAACCTAAAAGGCCACCTTTGTGACACTACTTCACCGCGCCGGACGAAGTGTGTTTGGGTTGAATGGACATTCAATCGGGCATACGAAGTCCTACACTTTTATTGTCTTTATTTCATGTATTGTGATGTGACGAGCATGGGCTTAGTATGTTGGTCTAAAGGTCCTCTATTTGAGAGACAAAGAGCCCCAAAAGGCCACTTTTACGGCAGTACTTCGCCGCGCCCCCATTATTTTGTTGTTTAGTATGACGTCTTCTTACATGACCATGCATCATATCACATTGCGCATGGGCTTAGTATGTTGGTCTAAAGGTCCTCTCTTTGAGAGACAAAGAGCCTAAAAGGCCACCTTTACGGCAGTACTTCGCCGCGCCTCTTTTATTTAGTTATTCGCTTCATAACGTCTTTTTGAAAATTCATGCATCATATTGCATAGCGCATGGGCTTATCAAGTGAGATTAAGGGTCCTCCACTTTGAGGGGTGAAAATGCTTGAAAGTTACCTTTGCTACAATGATTTGCCGCGCCCCTTAATCGGTTGTTATGTGCTAGAAATCATATATTCATCTGTTCATGTATATGTCATGTTGTTTACTGCATTTTGGAGGTCACTGCTATAACCCGTTCGAACGCGTTTCGAAACGCCGCACGAACGCATGTTTTCTGTCTGGTCCCGTTCGAACGCGTTATCAAACGCTATACGGACGCGAACCTTCTGTCTACCATTCGAACGCGTTTACGAACGCTACACGAACGCGAATACACTGAATTGAGTCATTTTCATCACATGTGCGTCTGTGCCTATATCTATCTTCTTTTGCACCACGTCATAGCATGCTCACTTTAATGCCTAATTGCATCCCTAAGCGTCTTTTTGCATTATGTACTTAGTTGACTCTTTTATTTGTGCATGGACATGTAATGGCTATTTGTTTATGATATGTCTATGAAATCACATGTTCGCCATCATTTGATTCGCCTTTATGTGTGCTTGTGTGGTTAGTATGTGCTTGTGTTTCCATGAATATACATGCCAATGAAGTTGTATGTTCGTTGCTACTTTGATTACTTTCAAGCATGTAATCTTAGATGTGAAATATATGCAAATTTAGGTGTAAGTTTTATTTTTTGCGCATATGGATTTAGAAGCATGATACTCTTGGAAATAAATGTTACTTAAGCTTGATTAAATTATTACACAAATCCTTTCATTACAAGTGACATAAGTAAGGGACCATTCCGAACCCAACGGTTTGAGGTCTTCCCTTGCGAGGGGTGAGTGCGGCCTTAAATCTCATTTTCCCGGTTCACACCGGGTGGCGACTCCATTATTCTCCGGTTTAGTCCCCCGTGGCTACTTCGTACTCCCGACCGGCCGCGAGCCCGGAACAACATGCGTCGCCCAAGTTCCTGTATTCCCACAATACCTTTTCCGGTAAAAGGTCTCTTGGTCATTTTTCCTTCTAAACAGGATTCACAAACTGGTAAAGTCCCGAGCTTTAACTGGTTTAAGGCTTCGTCCTTTATCAATCTATTTATTCGGTCAAGGTTGATGTGACCAAGTCTAAGATGCCATAGATATCTGTCATCGTGAGAAATCTTTTGCCGTTTCGTTTTTGGTTTTTCAACCTTAAACATTTCAGTATTGAGCAGTGACTTATGCATTAACGATCTTAACATTTCAGATCAAGATGATCATCAAGGGTACTAAGCCCTCTATTTACGGCAAGCTGAGGAGGATGACCTCTATGATTGGTGATTTTTTACAGTTGAGGGAGACTGTCATGGATATTGAGGAGGAAGAAGCTGAGAACATAAAGTTCTACTGCCATAATAGAAGGACTATTTGGGGCCTTCTGAGACCAAGCCCACTACTGATGAGGTCGCTGCCATCCAAAATAGGCAATACTCTGATCTTAGTAGACCGTTGTCAAAGGTTTTTGAAAAGATGAAGAGACAATGACTCCTGAAACCTTTAGAACCTAGACCAATTCCAAACTCTATGCCACACTACTTCGACTTAAACCTATACTGTTACTTCATCAGTAAAAAGGTCATGAAACTGACAACTGCCCCACCTTACGCATGAGATCCAAGACCTCATTAACTTTCATAAAATACTCGACCCAGAAAAAGAAAACCCAACACACATAGAAATCCTCTACCTAACTACCACTCTGTTCCACCACCCACCTATATGATCAACTCCGACCTACCCGAAAGCTTTGTCCTCCAAACTCTCAACCACCAAGCTTCTTGCACGGGGATAGGGGATGGTAGTAGTGAAGAACCACAGGTCTGATTTTTCTCTAAAAATCAATCCTAACACAGCCCTAAAAATCTCTAAAAGTGTTTCCCAAAAACCCGAATGAAAACCAAACAAAAATCGAGTCCCAGGAAACCCCTTAATGTGCGCACTGCAGTGGGAATTTGTGACCCACTGCCGTGAATGATAGAAGGAGGGGAAGAAGGATTTTCAACTTCACAAGGTCTTCCGAACTATGTCTCGTAACCAACGGAGGGTAGTGTGGGCTACACTCACAAATTAATCTCTAAACGGTTTAGAGATTAAGATCACACACCGAATTAATTTCAGGTTCTTCAATTCTCTTTCTCAACTTTTGAGAGCTTGAAGAATAGATGGAGGCTAGGGTTTTTCTAAAGACTAGATCTGAAAAATTAAATCATAATTTTTCTTTTATACTTGTTGATAATTTGTTTTATAAAACATATCAACTACTAGTCTCCCATCTATGTGAAATTCGGCCAAGGGGTAGGAATCCATGTTTGATTTTGCTTCCAAAATAAACAAATCCTAATCCTTATCACCTTTGGAAATTTCGGCCAAGCTAGGGAATTAATTTGGATTTGATTTTGTTTCTCAAACAAACAAATCCTATTTCTTATCACATAGGAAATTTTCGGCCATGGTGGGTTTTTTAAGTTTGACTTTGTTTCTCAAACAAATCCAATTCCTTATCCAATAAGGAATCCTACCATGGTGATGATTTTTGTTTCCAAAATAATTCTTAGCCTTATTAAATTATATCATATATAATTTAATGTTCTAATATAATAATTATCATATAATTATTAATACCTTATATTAAATTTTAATATAAAGTCTCAAGTGTGATGTATTTAATATTATTAATCATATTAATAATATTTATTCTTTGTGAGTATATAATTGGACCGTCCAATTATATTAGCTCCGCTAAAGTATATCGAGCTAGTACGGGGACCAAGTGGACCTACGGTTCCGAGCTCCAATAATGTCGAAATATTAATTAAGCTCTTAATTAAATATTCCCAATTATTAACTCCGAATTATTCCACTAAAAATCTGAAGTTTCACTCTAATTGCCGTAGATGAAATATTAAGCCGAACCAAGTCAGTGTCCACCGATATAGTCATTAATACGAATTGATCCTTCACGAATATCTCGTAATTAGAGCCGGGTCATAATGTCCGTTATACCCCTCTAATTATTTTTACCTTAAGTACCATTGATTCTCTAATGAACGATTTATTCATAATTGTTATGAATATTAATCTTTCTATTCGTAATAGAAAGACTTGAGCGCTCAAATCGTTCAAGTACCGAATCAACCCTTAAGAGAGATACTCATCTACTTCTCGTAAGAAGGAGTGAATTCCATGTCTATGTAAAACGTTCCCAGCTACATAACAAACTATGTCCCCAAAGTACGTAGTTATTGGTTGGGATTGCTATACCAACCTCACCTTTGTAAATCAAAGGACATAACCCGCCATGCATGAGTTCGTAGTACACTTAGGATTAAGATCAATCTATATATGACCATCAAGTAGATCGAAATGACTTTCTTTGTTTAACAGATATTATAAGAATGTCATTTCTATCTGGGTCCAGTCCTATATGATCACATCATATAAGGTGCCTCCATTCTCATGTCTCTACATGGACGATCCGGATTAAGATCGTCATCCAAATATAGAATGGACCGCAGCTATAGATAAACCACAAACAAAGTACCTGGTCTGTTTGCTCTCTATGGACTATTTAAGATTACTAACTTCAGACTTGAATCCTCTGGTGCATGACACTCATACACCAAGTCTGAAGGTACTTAAGTAATCTACGGTATTTACGAAGATATATAATATGCGAAAATTATACAAACAATTTGATAAATGAAAAATGCATCATTTTATTTCTAAACACAAGAAACCGTTTACATCACATGTAGCTCTAGGGCATACATCCCAACATCTACATCTTCAAAAGTTGGCTCCTCTAGCGATCTACATAATCCTTAAAGCTCTCATCTAGCTTCTGTTTGGTATTCTCCAAGCCGTGAAGCGACAAGTCGATCTCAAAATCCGTGACATACTGATTCAGAAACGCCTCCGCCAATACCCTCCAATCATCTTTGACCTTTCTCTCTAGGTTGTGATACCACACCACGGGTGCCCCTTAAAGTGACATCCCAAACATCTTCTATAACTGACGCTTCGACAGACCCACCAAACTCATCACAGAAACATATTGTCAAAGATGGACCATCGGATTCCCATTCCCATTGAACTTGGCTATGTCGGGCATCTTGAACTGAGAAGGCAGCTGCTCCTCGAAAGTCATTTCCTCATAGTCTAGTAAGTCCTCATGCTTACCCCTCATCTTGCGAGTAACTGACTCTACCTAATCCCTGAGTTTCTGCAACTCTGCCTGAGGCTGGCTACCCTTCCCGCGGCATACACAGCCATGTCATCATCAAAAATAGGGATCTCATCACTCATCTTGTTCGAAGGCTCTTCACACCTGATGTTCTCATGGTTTCATGCCTCTTCTGTACGCCTCAAAGCTTGTAACTGCTCGGTAATTTTAGTGAGATTAGTCTCTAATTGATCCATGTGAGAACCCTCGTTATCTGACTCACTCAAGTTCGCTAATGGTCTTTTGACGAGTCTTCCCTCTTCTCTAACCCAACGAGTATCTATGGTGGCTTTTAAAACTACAAGTTAGCATGGTACATGTACGCGTGCGATGCATGAAATATATAAAATACATGAGGTGATCAAACAGAATATATCCTTCTGATCGTATTTCTCTCACACTCGTGGTAAGCGTATTTTTGGTTATAGATATGACTTATTCTATGCACCGATGCAAGGTACACAAAATCACTATCTCCTATGCCACGGGGTGAACCTTGGCCATTTTTTTCCCTTTCCATCGGTAAAAGACAAAGACCGCTCATTTACAACATGGACCAAGCCAATTATGGGATCATGCCATTGTCTAGAAACGACGAATTAGGCTTTCGACAATCATGGTCATGAGGATGAGCTTAAAAGCATCCAAAAGTATTCAAATATGCCGTAACAAGGCGTATCATTTCTGGATGAAAGCCAGTGCGGATATCGAACTCGTGCTTCTAGCATATTTGGATCATGTTTGGGCTTTCTAAACCCATCACGGTTTTCCTACAAGTTTGCCCATTATCATTTCAAAGCATTCATCATATTATTGCGAGGTGTAAACTTGTCCTAGTTGAAAAAGGCCCAACAGGTTTACACTTTTGCAATAACGTGGCTAAATAACTTCAAATGATAGAGGGCCTAAACACAAAGTGGCCCATTGACATTTTAGAAGCTTTTGGTCCAATCGTCATAAGACACAATTCATCCGAGTTTAAATATCCCAACAAGTTCAAATCTCATGACAATAAGTCCAAATGAATCCAAATGATGATGGTCCCAAACATAAGCATAAAGGGTGGCTTATATAGGTCATATAACTATGGTTCTCATAAAGTTTTATGGGAGTATTGATAAAGGCTCCCGCCGGTGAAGGGTTGCCCACAACTAGGTCTCCTCACTCAAGGGTTCGAACAACCAACTGAGCACACCCTTTTTATACCCTAAGGTAAGTGCCAACAATACCATATAACGATCCGCAACTTTGAGCGAAATTGACTTCATGATACACGATGCCATCAAGGTAAAAAGGATATGTAAAATATATGAGACAAGGTCAACTAAAGCAAAAATCATAAACATTACAAGATATTATTTCGGGGCCGATTCTCTATCCCCAGAGGAGTCACAAGACTGTAGACATGGTACAGAGGTGTACGACGCTGTCTGGGCTCACGGCCCGGTCGGAAGTACGGAATAGCCTAGGGGACTAAAACGGAGAAAAAAGGAGTCGCCACCTGATCGGTGCATAATCACACGTGTATAACGCATGCACACTTATCGTTAAAATAGTATAAAAAGTATCGATCCCACGAGGACTTAATACCTAGCTATTAATTTTATGAGGTCAAATGATTACTATTATCTAACAGATTGATTGATTGACTGAGTGGTGACTTTAAAAATAAGTAAATAAAATTGCGCGGAAATAGGTTAAGGAAAGTTCAAATTTATAAAACTATTGAGGGTTGTGATTTCTTCCAATATCTTTTAAAAGATGAAGTGGTTATATCACATTTGTACAATATATTGATTTATTAACCTGGAACACGAAAATATACAAAAGCCTCTTCCGATGGTCAGATACAAATACCCAGTGTAACCCAATTAATCATATTCTTATGTCAACCAAGTTACCTGATTCATTAAGATTAAGTTCCAATTATGGTTACCCCCGCCCGAAAGGTATATTCTTATCCTGTAAGGAAATCTATTAAAGGGTTATCTATCCTTAAGGAAGATCGTGGGTTATTAAGTCTAGGGTCATAAACCTAAAATCTCTTTTCCAAGTTCATTTTAAGTTTACCAGCTCAATCTTATTAATGGCCAGTTAACAAGAAGCATTAAGACTAAGGCTCAATAAATAAACCTTTATATTACCCAAACTGGAAAACAACCCCTTATTAACCGGTGATATTGAAATTCATCACAACCCCAGATAACGAGCTTAGCTACGACACATATCTAGGGCTAATAATACCTTAAATAAAATAAAAGACATAAAGTAAATGCTAGAAATTAAATAAAGTAAATGCTGAAAATTAAAAATGTAAAAGTACAATAAAAAAAAATGTTGGGGGGGTTAGAGGATCCACTTTTAATATTTCAAAATTAAAAATCTCTCTTATTCTCAATATTTACCGATTAAATATATTTAAACCGACCATAGAGGCGGTGATATCATTTGTCCAAAGTCCCACCGACCATATAGGTGGTATCAAAAAGTAACAATGTTAACACATAAATCGACCATATAGGCGGATACTGAGTCCAATAATGTAAAACCAGCCATATAGGCGGTAAATAAGGTGTGAACCTAAACCATCCATATAGGCGGAAACTAATTAATCCAAATTTTAATTAAAATAAGGGAGATTAATATAATTTATTATATTAAAAGTCTTACATTTTCAACCCAGCAGAATAAGATTACTTGCTCATGCTGTAAATGAAAACACATAAAATTTTATTAATTAGATAAAAAGAAAATACAAGAAAACTTAAAGTAATACCCAAGACACTTTCCTTTAGATTTTCATGGAGAAACTCCTCCAAAGAAAGCATAAAAATTTACAAAGTTAAGCTTGGTATTTATAGGAAAATCTAAAGGCTTTCACAAATTTCTCCACCAAATGCTCCACCAATAGCTCCGCCAAACATGACACCAAACATGGCACCAAATATGGAAGCATGTTTGGTGGAAGTTTGACAATTTTTTACTTTTTTATTTTATTAATTTTATTTTATATTTTGAAAATGACTATAGTAATTACACAAAATACACTAGATTATTCATTAATTTCGGCCTTTCAAACTTCACGATTCAAAAATATTTAAATCTTCAAATTGTAGATCTTTGTGTCTTCTTTAATCTGGCACTTGGATCAGCTCAATCGGATATTGGATGAAAACGTTATAAATAAAATACGAAACTTGTGCAAAATTGGAATTTAGGACTGCACTTCGTGATGCGTATTGTAAATTTCCGTTTTTGCCATTTTTTGCTCCGAATTTCATCATTTTAGCCCCGAGTTGATTCCATTAAATACCAATACTTTATTTATCTGCAAAACACTTAAAACACATCAAAACGTTCATCAAACCCGAGAAACTAAACAAAATATTAGGTAAAAGGGACGATAAATATTGATATATTTTCCGCTCATCACACCCCCAAACCTAACATTTTGCTAGTCCTCGAGTAAAACAACAAAATAAAATACAAGTAACAAATAAAATTAATATAAGCCACTTTCGTAGGGATCACGATTGCATTTAGCATATGCAACAAGCCTTTAAACCCCTAGGTGTCCCTAGTGGACGAGTTGTAGTCTCGTGAGGGTTTACAGCGACAATACCCACAAACGTCTTATAAAAGTAAAAAAATAGTAAAACTAATGCACACAAAAGCAAAATGACAAGAGAATAAAGAAGTCAGTGACTAAACAGGTGAAACTTCTACTTCAAGTTAGTAGTTGTTTTCTTTCTTTCTAAATTACCGAATAAGTAAATTCTCCGATTATTTTTACCATTCTTCATATACACAACCAACAAAATATTAATCAACTCATTTTGCCCACAATAGTCACAAGTGCAGTTGAAAAGAGAGTAATATTTTTGTCCTAAAATTTTATCAGAATTCACATCTTTTTGTAGCAATGGAAGAATTTTTTTTGATTTTTTCTTTGATTTTTGATTTTTTTTATTTATATACAATATATTCCGTCTATATAGCGAGCTTTGGGCTACTGGCTCCCAAACCAATTGGCTTTAGGGCACTCGGTGTTAAGACACCCCTACGGACTTAATTACTCAGACTTCAGATATATATATTTTTTGCAACATCTTCGATCCATGTAGTGAGCTTTGGGCCAGTGACTCCCAAACCAGTTGGCTTTAGGGCATCAGGTGTTAAACACCCCAACGGACTTAATAACTTGGATCTCAGACCTTTTTTTCACACTTTTTTTTTATTTTGTTTTACTTCATTGCCATTTATAGATGTTTCCTTTAATTAAACAAGAGTACTGAATATTACAAACTTTTCAATTACATCTCATGTCCGTATGTTACAATGCATGTTGATAATACCTGCCAACTGAGCATATGAAGATCCATTTTAGTCAGTGTTAAGGAGAATTTACAAATTAAATAATTCAAAAGGAAATAAACAAAAATTAACTTGTTTCGAAAATGGGTTGAAATACGTATCAGGAGTGGGAACTCCTTACACAGTTATCTCTCACCAATTTCACCTGAATAATCAAATTAAAAACACAAAAACATAAAATATTTTTTTAGATTTTTGTAAAAATTTTCAATTTTTTTGTATTTGTTCGAAAAATTTTGGACTAAAAATAAAAACATCAAACAAAACAAAATAACAAAACAAAATACTAGTCAAATAATCCTCTTCCCTAAACCTAAATGAGACATTGTCCCCAATAACTTAAACAGTAAAAGAATAGTTTAGAAGATAGTACCTGGTTAGCTGAAATTCTACAAGAAAATTAAAGGTTAAGATCCAGATTAATCCGATGCTTCTTACCACGATCATTCTCAGACCAGTTTATCTTTGAAACGATAGGGTCAATTTGTGGTTCAAAGGTTAAGATTTGGGCAATTAGATCCGGGGGCATTTCTGGCAGTAAAAAAGAGTTCTTTCATAAGTTTTGTCACGAGCCTATTTCTCCGGGCATCATCAAGAAATACACAAAGAAAATCATAAAATCCCTCAATGTTGTATAATCCAAGTGGTTTCTGGTGTATGTTCAGGTTCGCCCAGGATAACATTGTAAAAATTTCCTCCTTTGTGCCCAAGCCACCTGGCAAGGCAATAAAAGCATCAGCACATTTAATCATTTCTACCAGTCGTTCAGACATACCTGGCATAATTAGTTCTTCTCCGTTTGATGGTCCAATAAGATTTGCCTCCGCCAAAGGTTTTGGGATGATTCCAAAACTTGACTGCCTCATTCTTGTACGACTTTTGAAATGATCCCATTAGTCCAAGATTACCACTGCCATATACTAAGTGCATATTCTTTTCAGCTAAGACTCGACCCAAATCTTGTGCTGCCGTTATGTATTGTGGTTTAGTACCAACACTAGTACCACAAAACACACAAATATTTTCAACTCGTCTTCTTGAAGTGACTTCCATTTTTACCTGGGTGTCTTTAAAAGTGAAATGATGAGTTGAATTTATAATACCTGAAAAAGACGAGTAAAAATAATAGCACTAGTACCTGTCAAATGATAATTATTAGTTAAACAGTAAAATAAATCGTGAAAGGTCAAAATGTATGGATCCTGTCGGAAAAAATAAAAGAAAATAACAAAATAAATCACAATTATTAGGAAAAGACAAAGAGACATAATATTTACAATAATTTATGGCTTGATTGACGTCTATGCTTCAGGGACAAGCTTCCCAGCCAATTTTCTTATAAATTTGCAAACAGGGCTTTTTGAGTCAGATTCCCAAGACTTAACTGTTGTCTTTCTTTTCGAAATTGTGTATGTAATTTACGAATGGCTATGTGAACATATCCACTGGGATTCGTCTCAAGAGTCGAAGATATATCATCTAAAGACTCTTTACTCAAGTCATCCCTAATGAATTTAATTTTATCTTCGCGATTATCAGACACCATTCCTAAAGAACGACAACGAGTATTGCGATTTCAGCGTGCCCATTTGTAACAAACACCCATTTGCTTAGCTCTATGTTTCTTTGCATAAGTGCTTCTTCTAAAACCAGGCAAATAAGAATTATAAGAATCAGAGTACTCAACTGCTAATCAAACCCATGCTTCGATTACCCAACGAATGTAATTAGGAATACCTTTGATAACCAGAAGTCTCATCCGTTCCAAGAGAGTTTGGTAGACTTTCATCAAAGAATTTTGAGGGAGAGAAGGAAATTGCTTGTGAAGATTTGTGAGAGCTTCTTCCATCTTGAAATGACTTCACCTGCAAAAACTAACACATAAAATAAAACACACCAAATCACAATATATACACAAATTGCATGGGTTGCCTCCCAGCTAGCTAAGTTTAACATCGTCAGTTAGACCTGACTGCCCGAACGTTAGGCTGGATCTAAAAGTGTGACACTTTCTTTTTGTCGCTCAATTGATTCTCCCCAATAGTGTTTGACATGTTGGCTATTAACTTTGAATGTGTTGTCAGACTTGGGGTTGTATAATTCAACAACTTCATATGGTAACACCTGAGTTATCATAAATGGACCTGACCACTTTGATTTCAACTTTCCAGGAAAAATTTTCAATCGTGAATCGTATAACAACACCTGCTGCCATGGTTCCAGTTGTCTGAGCACTATTTTTTTTATCATGCCATCTCTTGGTCTTTTCCTTGTATAGTTTGGCATTTTCATAACCCTGTAGGCTAAATTCCTCTAATTCGTTGAGTTGGTGAAGTCTTTTCTCTCCTGCAGCTTGTGGATCAAGATTTAACTTCTTCAGTGCCCAGTACGTCTTGTGTTCAAGTTCAACTGGCAGATAACACGCTTTTCCATACACCATTTGATATGGGGACATACCAATATGTGTCTTGTAGGCTGTTCGGTAGGCCCATAATGCATCATCTAGTTTTTCAGACCAGTTATTCCTTGTTGATCCAAGGGTTCTTTCCAAGATTCTTTTGATCTCCCTGTTTAAAACTTCAACTTGCCCATTTGACTGTGGATGGTAAGCAGTGGCAACCTTATGAGTAACTCCATATTTGGATAGAAGTGCATCGCATTATCTTTTGCAGAAATGTGAACCACCATCACTGATAATAGCCCGATATGTTCCGAAGCGAGTGAAAATATTATTTTTAATGAGCTTGATCACCACTTTTGAATCATTGGATGGCAGTATAATTGCTTCAACCCATTTGGAGACATAGTCTACTACAACCAGTATGTACAATTTTTCGAATGATGGAACAACGGGTCCCATAAAATCAATCCCCCAAATATGAAATATCTTCACTTCCAGAATGTTTTACAGAGGTCATTCATTTCTTTTCGAAATATTTCTTGTTCTCTGGCACCTGTCACATTGAAGAGAAAATAAGTAAGCATCGTTAAAATGAGTGGGCCAGAACAAATCTAATTGAAGAACTTTGGCTGCAGTTTTATTCCCACTGAAGTGTCCGCCATATGGTGATGAATGATAATATTACAGCACAATGTTGACCTCCTCATGTGGAACACAATGTCTCAGTAATTAATCAGCATAGCGTTTGAATAGATACGACTCATCCCAAATATAGTGCTTGACTTCTTTGAAGAACTTCTTGCGTTGCTGAGTTTTCCATTCCAACGGCCATTTACCTGACACTATGTAGTTGACATAGTCAGCATACCAAGGGATTTCCTACTGTTTCATGGAAAACAATTGTTCATCTGGAAAAGTTTCTTTGATTCTCAATTCTTTGCCAGCTGTTTCTCTATTCTCGAGCCTCGATAAATGATCTGCTACTTAAATTTATGTTCCTTTCCTGTCTCTGATTTCCACGTCAAATTCTTGCAAAAGAAGTATCCAACGGATCAATATGGGTTTGGCATCTTTTTTCGTGATCAGATATTTGATTGCTGAATGATCTGTGTAGACCACCACTTTGGGACCCAGGAGATAAGAGCGGAATTTGTCAAAAGTAAACACAACTGCAAGCAACTCACTTTCAATGGTTGTGTAGTTGAGTTGGGCTTCATTCATAGTTCTGCTGGAGTAGTAAATGGCATGGAAAATCTTTGCTTTGCGTTGTCCTAAAACTGCACCTATAGCAAAATCACTAGCATTACACATCACCTCAAATGGAAGGGTCCAGTCTGGTGCTACAATTATGGGAGCAGAAACAAGCTTCTTTTTCAGGATCTCGAAAGCTTCCTGGCATTCTTTGGTGAAGTTGAAAGGCACATCTTTCTCCAAACATTGCACAGAGGTTTAGCAATCTTGGAAAAGTCTTTGATAAATCTCCTGTAAAAACCTACATGTCCAAGAAAGCTCTGAATCCCTTTTACAGATGTTGGTGGAGGTAATTTTTCAATTGTCTCGATCTTTACTTTGTTTATCTCGATTCTCTTTCATGAGATCCGATGTCCAAGAACAATGCCTTCTTGCACCATTAAGTGACATTTCTCATAGTTGAGTACCAAGTTGGTATCTTCGCATCTTTGTAACACATGTTCTAGATTTTACAAACAATGGTCGAAAGAGTCTCCAAACACAGAGAAATCATCTATGAAAACCTCTGTACTCTGCTCTAGCATGTTTAAGAAGATAGCCATCATGTAACGCTGAAATGTGGCAGGAGCATTACATAATCCAAATGGCATCCTATGGAAAGCAAAAGTACTATACAGACATGTAAATGTAGTTTTATCCTGATCTTCTAGGGCGATGGAAATCTATTTTTACCCCGAATATCCGTCCAGAAAGCAATAGTACTCATGTCCCGTCAGTTTGTCTAGCATCTGATCAATGAATGGTAGCGAAAAATGGTCTTTCCTTGTTGCTTTGTTCAGCTTCTGGTAGTCCATGCATACTCTCCATCCAGTCACTGTTCTTGTTGGAATCAGCTCGTTCTTTTCATTTGTGACTACAATTATTCCTCTCTTCTTCGGCACACACTGCATAGGACTCACCCAACTGCTATCTGAGATAGGGTAAATGATGCCAACATCAAACCATTTGATGATTTCTTTCCTCACGACTTCCTTAATGATTGGATTGAGTCTCCTTTGATGCTCCACTGTGGGTTTGTACTCATCATTCATCAGGATCTTGTGCATGTAAAATGATGGACTAATGCCTCGAATGTCTGCTATAGTCCAACCAATGGCTCTCTTGTGTTCTCGTAACACTCTTAGCATCTTTTCTTCCTGATCCAATGTTAGCAAAGAAGAAATAATCACAGGTAATTCAGAAGGGTTTCCAAGAAATGCATACCTAAGATGGCTCGGCAGTCACTTTAGCTCCAGTTATGGTGGTTCTTCAATCGAAGGCTTGATTCGATCTTTCTTTGGGAGTTCTAGACTTTCAACTGGTGGTGTCGATTTGAAACGGCTTATCAAGGTAGTTGATATATTCCAGGATTTCAGCATCTAGCTTCCTGTCAGTCATGTTGGTGTTGCAAGCTTCAAGTGTATCCGTGGGATTTGGCTCAGTATCCTGAATGATACTATCAACAACATAAATTCTGAAACATTCTTCTTCCTTTTCATCATTAGGGAATTTCATGGCTTTGAAAACATTGAAGGTAACTTCTTGATCCTGAACTTTCATGGTTAGTTCTTCTTTTTGTACAATAACCACAGTTCGTTCTGTACCCAAAAATGGTCTCCCAAGGATGATAGTGACCGGTGCTTTCACATGCATCTAACGCAAGCGCACGTATCGTTCAAGTAGTATAAAAAGTATCGATCCCACGAGGACTTAATACCTAGCTATTAATTTTATGAGGCCAAATGATTACTGGTATCTAATAGATTGTTTGTTTGATTGGGATGGTGACTTTAAACTCTTAAAAATTAAAGCAAGTAAATAAAATTTGCGTGAAAATAGATTGGAGAAAATACAAATTTATAAAACTATCTAGGGTTGTGAATCCTTCCAATATGATTTAAACACAAAGTTGTTATCTTACAGTTGGGTAATATATTGATTTACTAACCTGGAACACGAAATTATGTAAAAGCCTCTTCCGATGGTCAATTACAAATACCCAGTGTAACCTAATTAATTATATTCCTATGTCAATTAAGTTATCTGAATTCATTAAGATTAAGTTCCAATTATTGCTACCCCCGCCCGACAGGTATATTCCTATCCTGTAAGGAAATCTATTAAAGGGTTATCTATCCGTAAGGAAGATCGTAAGCTATTGAGTCTAGGGTCTTAAACCTAAAATCCCTTTTCTAAGTTCATTTTAAGTTTATCGAATCAATCTTATTAATGGCCAGTTAACAAGACGCATTAAGACTAAGGCTCAATAAATAAATATTTATATTACTCAAACCATAATCTAACCCCTTATAACCCGGTGATATTGGAATTCATCACAACCCTAGATAACAGACTTAGTTACGACACATACCTAAGGCTAATAAAAGCTTAAATAAAATAAAAGACATAAAGTAAATACTGAAAATTAAATAAAGTAAATGCTGGAAATTAAAAGTACAATAAAAGAAAATGGTGGGGGGTTAGAGGATCCACTTTTAATATTTCAAAATTAGAAATCTCTCTTATTCTCAATGTTTACCAATTAATTAACCAGACCATAAAGACGGTAATTTCATTTGTCCAAAGTCCAACCGACCATATAGGTGGTAATAAAATCATATAAACCGACCATATAGGCGGTAACAAGGTTAGCACATAAACCGACCATATAGGCGGAAACTAAGTCCAATAATATAAAACCAGCCATATAGGCGGTAAATAAGGTTGTCACCTAAACCGACCATATAGGTGGAAACTAATTAATCCAAGTTTTAATTAAAATAAGTGAGATTAATCTAATTTATCATATTAAAGGTCTTACCTCTTCCACCCAGCAGAATGAGATTACCTCCTCATGATGTAAAAGAAAACACACAAAATTTTATTAAAAAAATTAAAAGAAAATACAAGAAAACTTAAATAATATACAAGACAATTTCCTTTAGATTTTCATGGAGAAACTCCTCCAAAGAAAGCATGAAAAAATTACAAAGTTAAGCTTGGTATTTATAGGAAAATCTAAAGGCTTCCACCAATTTCTCCACAAATTGCTCCACCAATAGCTCCACCAAACATGGCACCAAACATGTAAACATGTTTGGTGGAAGTTTGACAATTTTTATTTTTATTAATTTTATTTTATATTTTGAAAATGACTATAGTAATTACACAAAATACACTAGATTGTTCATCAATTTTGGCCTTCCAAACTTCAGAATTCGAAAATATTTTGACTTTTAAAGTTGTAGATCTTCGAGTCTTCTTTAATCTGAAACTTGAATCAGCTCAATCGGACATCGGATGAAAAAATTATGGCCAAAATATGAAAATTACGCAAAATTGGAAATTTTGACTGCACTTTGTGACGCGTATAGTAAGCTTCTGTTTTTGCCATTTTTTTGCTCCGAATTTCATCGTTTTAGCCCCGAGTTAATTCCATTAAATCCCAATACTTTATTTATCTACAAAACACATAAAACACATCAAAACATTCATCAAACCCGAGAAACTAAACAAAATATTAGGTAAAAGGAGCGGTAAATATTGATATATTTTCCGCTCATCACACCCCCAACCTAACATTTTGCTAGTCCTCGAGCAAAACACAAAATAACATAAAAATAAAATTAAGCTAAGCCACTTTCGTAGGGATCACGGTTGCATTTAGCGTATGCAACAAGCCTTTAAACCTCTAGGTGTCCCTAGTGGACGAGTTGTAGTCTCGTGAGGGTTTACAGCAATGATACCCACAAACATTTTACAAAAGTAGTAAAACTAATGCACACAAATGCAAAAAGAAAAGAGAAAAGAGAATAAATAAGTTAGTGACTAAACATGTGAAACTTCTACTCCAAGTTAGTAGTTGTTTTCTTTCTTTCTAAATTACCAAATAAATAAATTCTCCGATTATTTTTACCGTTCTCCATATACACAACCAACAAAGTATTAATCAACTCATTTTTGCCCACAACAGTCACAAGTGTAGTTGATAAGAGGGTAATATTTTTGTCCTAAAGTTATATCAGAATTCACACCTTTTTTTTTGCAGCAATGGAATAATTTTTCTGATTTTTCTGATTTTTTTTTATATACAATATCTTCCGTCTATGTAGCGAGCTTTGGGCCAATGACTCCCAAACCAGTTGGCTTTAGGGCACTAGGTGTTAAGACACCCCTACAGACTTAATTACTCAGACTTCAGATATATATATTTTTGCAACATCTTCGATCCATGTAGGGAGCTTTGGGCCAGTGACTCCCAAACCAGTTGGCTTTCAGGCAATAGGTGTTAAGACACCCTTACAGACTTAATAACTCGGATCTCAGACGTTTTTTTTTTTTCATTTTTTTCATTTTTTTCATTTTTTTACTCCATTGCCCTTTATAGATGCTTCCTCCAATTAAACAAGACATTGAATATTACAAACTTTTCAATTACAACTCATGTCCGTATGTTACTATGCATGTTGATAATACGTGCCAACTAAGCATATGAAGATCCATTTTAGTCAGTTTTATGGAGAATTTACAAATTAAATAATTTAAAAGGAAATAAACAAAAATTAACTTGTTTTTAAAAAAAGGTTGAGATACGTCTCAGGAATGGGAACTCCTTACACAGCTATCTTTCACCAATTTCACATTTTTAGTCAAAATAAAAACACAAAAATGCAAAATATTTTTGTAATTTTTGAAATTTTTTCAATTTTTGTCGTATTTTTCGAAAACTTTTGGAATAAAAATCTAATAAAAATAACACAAAATAAACAAGATACTAATAAACTATTCCCTCCCCCAAACCTAAATGAAACATTGTCCCCAATGTCTTAAACAGTAGAAGAAGAGTTTAGAAAATCATACATAGTTAGCGGAAATGCTACATCTAGAAAGGAAATTAAAGGTTAAGATCCAGATTTATCCGACGCTTCTTACCACGATCATCCTCGGACCATTTTATCTTGGATAAGATATGGTCAATTTGTGGTTCAAAATATAAGATTTGGTAAGTAAATCCAGAGCAGTTCTGACAGTGAAGAGGAGTTCTTTCATAGGTTTTGTCACGAACCCATTTCTCCGGGCATCATCAAGAAACACACAAATAAAATCATAAAATCCTTCAACGTTGAATAGCCCAATCGGTTTCTGGTGTATGTTTAAGTTCGCCTAAAATAGCACTATAAAAATTTCCTCCAATTTGCCCAAGCATCCGCATGGTTAATCATTTCCACCAGTCGCTCAGACATTCCCGGTACGATCAGTTCCTCTCCGTTTGATGGACCTATCAGATTCACCTCCGCCAAGAGTTTTGGGATGATTCTAGAACTGGACTACTTCTTTCCTGTGTAACTTTTGAAAGGATCCCCATTAGTCTAAGATTGCCTCCGCCGTATATCAAATGCATATTCTTCTCAGCTATGACTCGACCCAATTCTTGTGCTGCCTCTATGTATTGTGGCTTAGTACCAACACTAGTACCGCAAAACACACAGATGTTTTCAACTCGTCTCATTGAAGTGGCTTCCTTTTTTTTTGTATTTCTATATCAAATCTGGATGTCTTCAAGAGTGCAGTGATGAGTTGAATTTATAGAACCTAAAAAATGGTGAGTAATAATAGCAATAGTACCTGCCAAATGATAATTATTAGCTAAACAGTAAAATAAATAGTGATAGTCAAAAAGATCTAGATCCTGTCGGAGAAAATTAAAGAAAATAACAAAAAAAATCACAATTATTAGGAAAAGATAAAGAGATATAATATCTACAAATATTTACAGCTTAATTGACGTCTATGCGTCAGAGACAAGCTTCACATCCAATTTTCTTATAAATTGGAAAAATGGGTCTTTTTGAGTCAGATTTCCGAGACTTAACTGTTGTCTTTCTCTTTTGAATTGTGTATGTAATTTACGAATGGCGATATGAACATATCAACTGGGATGCGTCTCAAGAGTCGAAAATATATCATCTAAAGACTCCTTACTCAAGCCATCCCTAATGAATTTAATTGTTTCTTCACGATTATTAGACACCATTCCTAAGGAACGACAACGAGTATTACAATTCCAGCATGTATATTTGTAACAAACAGTCATTTACTTAGCTCTACGTTTCTTTGCGTAGGTGCTTCTTCCAAAACCAGGCAAATAAGAATTACAAGAATCAGAATACTTACCTGCTAATCGGACTCGTGCTTTGATTACCCAATGAATGCCAGTAGGAATACCTTTGATCATCAGTAGTCTCATCCGTTCCATGCGAGCTTTATAGACTTTCATCAGAGATTTTTGAAGGAGAGAAGGAAATTGCTTATGAAGATTTGTGAGAACTTCTTCCATCCTGAAATGTCTTAACCAGTAAAAACTAAACACACAAAACTAAATCACACCAAATCACAATGTATACACAAATTGCATAGGTTGCCTCCCTGCTAGCGCTAAGTTTAACGTCGTCAGCTAGACATGACTTGTACGGGCCAAATTTGGTCCAATGGTAATTTCGACCTTTTGCTTCGGGCCCAATGATGAGTGCACCCAAGACTCCTCTCATAAAGTATGAGTAGGCCCAAAGATGTTTAGAAAGACCATATCCAGTGAACACCAACACCATCACCCAACCCATAACCGAAGGACCTTCCATATGCCAGTCTACGTAACGCCCAGGCTCATAAACACAAACAGCCGTTCCAACCTACAACAGGTAAAAGCAGTAATATCCCTCACAAAATCGACCGTTACGAGTGATCAAGTGTGATTAAAGACATACCCCCATGTGGGTATATAGAAAAGGAGGCTCCATAAGGAAATGAGGCAATGAACTCTCATTGCTCAACAATATTCTCTCCATAGCTCTCAGTATCTCACATCTACCGCCCTCAAGGCAGTACACGAGTATCAAGGTAATCTCTAGCCTTGCTTTTCCATTACTTACAGTTCATCTTCATCACTGACTTGAGCGTCGGAGTGCCTATGGCACCCACCACACTGGTGGGCAGTAACCTTCATGCTCACTCTACCTTTATTTTGCAGGATCGCTAGTGCCCCCAAACTACAAATTCTTGATTGTGGACCTTGGGCGAAAACCAGCGTCCATAATTAGCGCCCATCGTGGGGCCTTAGCGATTCATAACAGGAAAAGATATCTCAGTCTACAATCCCTACAAAATAACTATATGTAGCTTAAGCAGCGAGCAGACACTGGATCCTACAGCCGCCCAGTTAGCCATCATCCAAGAATGATACGAAATTTGGAGGGGAAAAGTTTAACCATGTAAAGCTTCAACACTGACCTATTAAAACAATTGGAAAAAATCCCCACTACCTCCCAACGATGAAGAGATCCAGACATCCCCAATCATCCTACGATTTGATCCAATATTAAAGGTATTCACTAATGAAGCAAACGATAATCCATAATTTGGCTTGAATGACGGCTGAATAAATCTCTTCCACCACAAGATGAGTTGAAACCTTTTCAGCATGAGGTGGTTTACTAATTCTGCCAACAACCAGCCTAAACAAGCCGAGAACCAGCCTACCTAACTCAACCAAATTTGCCTGTCCATTCGTTACAACCACAAGCCCACAACGAGCCCAATGGGTGCTCAATCACAGATGCGGGCCCGACCATTTTGAGAAGTCAATCGTATGAAAAGATAACAACCAGTCTCATGAACCACACGTAATAACCATGCGCATAAAGCCTTAATATCATAAAATACCGACCCTACCTGGAAAGTCAAATCAGGGTAGCTACCCTGAAAATAATTGGAAGCTGAAGGGGCGCATTTCATGCTACATGCACATGGTGTGGCCTCGTCTACATGGGATGAAAAATTACTACATGCCTACAGTCCCTATGAGAGTAAAATGTATTCTTTTGAGGAGTTATGACACTTGGTGCCATGCTACCTATGCTTTGTGGTTTTCTTGGACCGAAATGCCCTTCAATCTCAACATGTGCGTTGGAGTGTAGGCAATTGGAATCTTGGTAGTTTACTTATGGGTCCTACACTTTCTATAACCTGTATGCGCGACTCATCCACCATAGTTCACGCTCATCCTACATTTTGCCAACTGGAAAATCAATGCGTGTGGAGTTTGTGTGTGGCTTCATACATGTAGGATCAAAATGGCCTTAAGCCCCTTGGCCACTTGCGACCATGTTGTCGAGTGGGAGCTTAGACTTATCTCAAGGGCTCGAAAGCTTTATTAATTTTCAAAGCCATATGTGAACTAGCCTTGATAGTGGGGTGGGCTTTGTTTAGTATCCAAGATATACACACACTATCAAGGGACCTAGATTCGGACATTAACCATAAAAGGGAGCTATTTACAAATAAGAGCCACGATAATCCCATATTCTAGGCGAGGCCATGAACCATGAAAACTAATGAAAAATGCGCCCATACTTGCATGGTTCATGAACCGATCCTATGTAAAAGAGAAAAGCCTGAATGAGGAATCTATCATCCACTCATAATTGAACCTCACTTTTGTAGCATGAAACCAAAGCTAAGCAACTAAACTGCATCCTTTGTAAATAATAGCTCAAGCTTTGTAAATTCAATTTATTGAGCACACTTCTTAGCTCCCAGAGACATGGAAATATTGTCATACAACGAGGCAAATGGCCATCAACTCCAGCTACATGGAAAATTCCAATCTCTCCCAGACTACTTGGAATGATTGTCAACTCTTCCAAACTAAATCAAAGGTTAGTTATCATCTCCATGCTACGTTGATTTAATTCCACCAACTCCAGACTACATAGGGAATCTATTATCATGCCTATTCGAATGAAGTACTTTCTTGGACCTCCTTTAGGTCCAGTCGACCAACCTTTATCAAGTTAGGTAGTATGAAAATTCTACTTGGCAATAGTCTAATGGATAGGTAGAATGAAGATTCATTTGGACTTTCATCAAGTTCATTCTATTGTAGTATCATTGACCTTCTTCAGGCATTGTATAATTAGTAATGACCTTGACAGGCATCCATCTCTTCCATACTACATGTGAAGATAATCATCTTCACACTACGTATGGAGATTATCATCCATTCTAGACTACATGGATAAATTTCCATAAACTCTAAAAAGTATTGGAAGAGCCCCATGAACCTTCATCAGGTTCATTCGACCGTAGTCTCCTGACCTTCATCAGGTCAGTATGAAAACTTTCTTGGACCTCCTTTCGGTCCAATCGTCCAACCTTCATCAGGTTAGGTAGAGTGAAAATTATTCTTAGACTTTCACAAGGTCCATTCAACCATGGACCCTCACTGATCTTTGTTAGGACCTGTAGATTGAGGATTGTAGTATGAGGAGTGTAATCCTCTTTGACATTTCTTAGGTCTAGTAGAATCAGGAATGATGACTTTAGATTTTCATCTAGTCCATTAGTTTAGTCCATTCGACAGTAGTCTTATAGAAGAGTGAGAAGTAATGCCCTTCAGTCAAAGTTCATTCGACCATAGCCTAATGAACCTTCATTAGGTTCATTCGTTTGTAGTCTCCTGACCTTCATCATGTCAGGTAGAATGAAGATTCATTTGAACCATCATCAAGTTCATTCAACCATAGCCTAATGAACCTTCATCAGCTTCATTCGACTGTAGTCTCCTGACCTTCATCAAGTCAGGTAGAATGAAGATTCACAAAGACCTTCATCAGGTTTATTCGTCCATAGCTTCATGGACCTTCGTCAGTTCCATTCGACAGTAGTCTCGTAGGAGAGTAAGCAGTGATGACTTCCATCAAGTTCATTCCATTGTAGCATCATAGACTTTCTTCAGGTCTAGTCCTTGATAGATATTCTTCAAGTTCATTCTATTATAGTCTCATGGACCTTCTTCAGGTCTAGTAGGGTGAGAAGTGATGACTCTCTTTATCAAGTCCATTCGACAGGTCCATATGACCATAGTCTCTTAGACCCTCACCAGAAGAATGAGAGATGACCTTCATAGACCTTCATCAGGTCTAATAGTATGATAATGTAAGATTCCTGAACTTTCATCTGGTTCAGTCGACCCGAGACATCCTTAAGGACTCACGTCGAGTCAACTGTAGATGTAGACTTCCTACAGTCCACATGACAATGTCGTGTGAATCATCTCCTGAACCTTCATCTGGTTCAGTCGACTGGGGACATCCCCCAAGGACTCACGTCAAGTCAACTACAGACATAGACTTCCTACAGTCCACACGATAATATCGTGTGAATTATCTCATGAACCTTCATCTGGTTCAGTTGACTGGGGACATCCCCCAAGGACTCATGTCGAGTCAACTGTAGCGTGGACTTCCCACAAGTCCATACGATAAATGTCGTGTGAAATATCTCCTGAACCTTCATCTGGTTCAGTCGACCGGGGACATCCCCTAAGGACTCACTTCGAGTCAACTATAGACATGGACTTCCCTCAGTCCATACGACAATGTCATATGAATAACACCCAGAACCTTCATCTGGTTCAATCAATCGGGGACATCCCCCATAGACCCGTTTCGAGTGAAATAAAGACCTGGCCTCCATATGGTCCATATGACATTGAAGACTCCACTGGTCATTTGATTAGTAAATTGATGATTATCCTAACCTTCAAACTGGTTCAGTCGACTAGGTACGTCCACAATGGCTCATGTAGATTCGAGTTCATGATCCTGACCTTCATCTGGTTCTTTCAACTGAGAACAACCACAATGGCTCATGTAGAGTCAAGCTCACAAACATGGCATTCGTTTGGTTCAATCGATAGGCAACATCAACGCTCAGGTACACCTACATCTTATAGTCTCGCCTCAGACAACACACTCATCAAGTACTCTCCAAGCCAATGACTCCTTGACTTAGAGAGCATGGGATAAAATGTACGGGCCAAATTTAGTCCAAGGGTAATTTCTACTTTTTGCTTCGGGCCCAATGATGAGTGCACCCAAGGTCTCATAAAGTCTGAGTGGGCCCAAAGATGTTTAGAAAGCCCATATCCAGTGAAAACCAACACCATCACCCAACCCATAACCGAAGGACCTTTCATACGCCAGTCTACGTAACGCCCAGGCTCATAAACACAAACCAGCAGTTCCAACCTACAACGGGTAAAAGCAGTAAATATCCCTCATGAAATTGACCGTTACGAGTGATCAAGTGTCATTAAAGACATACCCCCATGTGGGTATATAGAAAAAGAGGCTACATGAGGAAAGGGGCAGTGAACTCTCATACCTCAACAATATTCTCTCCATAGCTCTCAATATCTCACATCTACCGCCCTCACGACAGTACACGAGTATCAAGGTAATCTCTAGCCTTACTTTTCCATTACTTACAGCTCGTCTTCATCACTGACTTAAGCATTGGAGTGCCTATGGCACCCACCATACCGGTGGGCAGTAACCTCCACACTCACTCTACCTTTATTTTGCAGGATCGCTAGTGCCCCCAAACTATAAATTCTCGATTGTGGACCTCAGGCGAAAACCAGCGTCCACATGACTGCCAGAACGTTATGCTGGATCTGAAAGTGTGATAGTTTCTTTTTGTCGCTCAAATAATTCTCCCCAGTAGTGCTTGACACGCTGACTATTAACCTTGAATGTGTTGTTGGACTTAGGGTTGTAAATTTCAACAACTCCGTAGGGTAATACTTAGAGTAATCACAAAGGGACCTGACCATTTTGATTTCAGCTTTCCTGGGAAAAGTTTTAACCATGAATCATACAACAACACCTGCGTGCCTGGTTCCAGTTTTCTGCATACTATTTTTTTATCATGCCATTTCTTCATCTTTTCTTTGTACAGTTTGGCATTCTCATAAACCTGTAGGCAAAATTCCTCCATTTCATTGAGTTGGTGAAGTCTTTTCTCTCCGGCAGCTTGTGGATCAAGATTCAACTTCTTTAGTGCCAAGTACGCCTTGTGTTCAAGCTCAACTAGCAGATGGCATGCTTTTCCATACACCATTTGATATGGGGACATGCCAATAGGTGTCTAGTAAGCTGTTCGGTAAGCCCATAATGTGTCATCGAGTTTTTCGGACCAGTACTTCCTTGTGGATCCAACGGTTCTCTCCAAGATTCTTTTGATCTCCCTGTTTGAAAATTCAACCTGTCTATTTGACTGCGGATGGTAAGCTGTGGCAACTTTGTGAGTAACTTCATATTTGGACAGGAGTGCATTGGAGTATCTATTGCAGAAATATGTACCACCATCACTGATTATTACATGAGGTGTTCCAAAACGAGTGCAAATGTTCTTTTTCAGGAATTTGATCACCACTTTTTAATCATTTGATGGTAGTGCAATTGCTTCAACCCATTTGCAGACATAGCCAATCGCAACCAGTATGTACAAGTTTCCGAATGATGGAATAAATGGTCCCATGAAGTCAATACCCCATACATCAAATATTTCCACTTCTAGAATGTTTTGCAATGGTCCTTCATTTCTCCTAGAAATATTTCCCGTTCTCTGACACCTGTCACATTGAAGAGCAAATAGATAAGCATCTTTAAAAATAGTGGGCCAGAACAAACCTGATTGAAGGACTTTAGCTGCAGTTTTATTCCCGCTGAAGTGTCCGCCGTATGATGATGAATGACAGTGCTGCATAACACTGTTGACCTCTTCCTGTGGAACACACCGTCTCAGTAGTTGATCAGCACACCATTTGAACAGGTACGGCTCATCCAGACATAGTGTTTGACTTCTTTGAAGAATTTCTTCCGTTGTTGAGTTATCCATTCCAATAGCCATTTTCCCGATACAATGAAGTTGACATAGCCAGCTTCCTTACAGGTATATGTCTATCCTATAAGGAAATCTATTAAAGGGTTATCTATCCTCAATGAAGATCGTGGGCTATTGAATCTAAGGCTGAAACCTAAAATCCCTATGTCTAGTTCATTTTAAGTTTACCACATCAATCTTATTGGTGATCAGAGAACAAGAAGCATTAAGCTTAAGACTCAATAAACAAACTAAAGAATTACCCATAAAAAGAAAATCAATTATTAATTGTGGATATTGTGTTTCATCACTTCCCTAGAACAAAAATAAAATACTGGGGGTTGGGGGATCCACTTTTACTATTTCTAATTTAGAAATCTCCCTTATTATAATCTGGAATTTATCAGTGAAATTACCAACCGACCATATAGGCGGTATCCTCATTAAGTTAGATTTTAATTGAGTCCGACCAGCCATAAAGGCAGTATTATTATTTGTCCATAAACCAGCCATATAGGCGGTAATTATTTGTCACCTAAAGACCAGCCATATAGACGGTGTCACATTATGTCAAATAAATAAAACCAGCCATTAAGGCGGTAAACCTTTTAGTTTAAATTATAATTTCTATATTATAATCAAGGGAGATTAATCTCAGTTAAAATAATAAAAGCTTCTATTACTAAAAATAAAAATGTATAAATTAAATACTAAACATAAAAGAAAAGAAAAGAGAATAAACTACTACTATTACTAAAAATAAAAATGCATAAATTAAATACTGAAAATAAATACAAACAAGATGCAATCCTTAAATTCCTTACAAAAACCTAAGGAAAGCATGAGAATTACAAATGAAATGGCTTGGTATTTATAGGAAAATCTAAAGGCTTCCACCAATTTCTCCACCGATTGCTCCACCAATTTCTCCACAAAACATGGCATCAAACATGGCACAAAACATGGCACCAAACATGGCATCAAACATGGCACCAAACATACAAGCGTGTTTGCTGGAAGTTTGACAATTTTAATTTTTTTTATTTTATTAATTTTATTTTATATTTTGAAAATGACTATAGTAGTTACACAAAATACACTGGATTGTTCATCAATTTCGGCCATGGAAACTTCTGAATTCGAAATTATTTTGACTTTCAAAGTTTAAATCTGCAACTTGAATAAGCTCATTGTAGGACTTTGGCTGCAGTTTTATTCCCGTTGAAGTGTCCGCCATATGGTGATGAATGACAATGTTGCAGAACACTGTTGACCTCCTCATGTGGAACACAACACCTCAATAATTGATCAGGACAATATTTGAACAGGTATGGCTCATCCCAGACATAGTTCTTGACTTCTTTCAAGAACTTCTTTCGTTGCTGAGTTGTCCATTCCAACGGCCATTTTCCTGACACAACATACCAAAGGACTTCCTGTTATTTTATGCCAAACAGCTGTTCATCTGGAAATGTTTCTTTGATTGACAGTTCTTTGCCAGCTGTTTCTTCATTCTCGAGCCTCGATAAGTGATCTGCCACTTGGTTTTTTGTCCATTTCCTGTCTTGAATGCCCATATCAAATTCTTACAGAAGAAGTATCCAACGAATCAATCTTAGTTTGGCATCTTTCTTCGTAATCAGATATTTGATTGCTGAATGATCTATGTAGACCACCACTTTGGGACCCAGCAGATATTAGCGAAATTTGTCGAAAGCGAACACAACTGTAAACAACTCATTTTTAGTGATTGTGTAGTTGAGCTGAGCTTCATACAGAGTTCTGCTGGAATAATAAATGGTGTGGAAAATCTTTGTTTTGCGTTGTCCCAAAACTGTACCTACAGCAAAATCACTAGCATCGCACATCACCTCAAATGGAAGGGTCCAGTCTGGTGCTACAATAATGGGAGCAGAAACCAGCTTCTGTTTCAAGATCTCAAAAGCTTCCTGGCATTCTTTGGTAAAGTTGAAAGGCACATCCTTCTCCAGAAGACTGCACAATGGTTTAGCAATCTTTGAGAAGTCTTTGATAAATCTCATGTAAAAACCAGCATGTCCATGAAAGCTTCGAATCCCTTTGAAAAATGTTGGCGAATGTAGTTTTTCAATTGTCTTGATCTTTGCTTTGTCTACCTCGATCCCATTTTGTGAGATTCGATGTCCAAGAACGATGTCTTCCTGCACCATGAAGTGGCATTTTTCCCAATTGAGTACCAGGTTTGTGTTTTCACACCTTTATAACAAATGTTCCAAATTTTGCAAGCAATGATCAAAAGAGTCTCCAAACACAGAGAAGTCATCCATGAAAACCTCCATACTCTACTCCAATATGTCTGAGAAAATGGCCATCATGCAACGCTGACATGTGGCAGGGGCATTACATAGTCCAAATGGCATTCTGCGGAAAGCAAAAGTACCATACGGACATGTAAAAGTGGTTTTCTCCTAATCTTATAGGGCGATAGCAATCTGATTGTATCTTGAGTATCCGTCCAAAAAACAATAGAACTCATGTCCTGCCAATCTGTCCAGCATCTGATCAATGAATGGCAGCAGAAAATGATCATTTCTTGTGGCTTTCTTCAGCTTCCGGTAGTCCATGCATACTCTCCATCTAGTCATGGTTCTTGTAGGAATCAGCTCATTCTTTTCATTGGTGACAACAGTAATTCCACCTTTCTTTGGTACACACTGCATAGGACTCACCCAAGTGCTGTCTGAGATGGGGTAAATGATACCAGCATCCAACCATTTGATGATTTCTTTCTTCACGACTTCCTTCATGATTGGATTGAGTCTCCGTTGATGCTCCACTATGGGTTTATACTCATCATTCATCAGAATCTTGTGCATGCAAAATGATGGACTAATGCCACAAATGTCTGCTATAGTCCAGCCAATAGCTCTCTTGTGCTCTCGTAGCACTCTTAACAACTTTTCTTCCTGCTCCACTGTTAGCGAAGAAGAAATAATTACATGTAATTCAGAAGAGTTTCCAAGAAATGCATACCTGAGATGGCTTGGAAGTAACTTCAACTCCAACTACGGTGGTTCTTCAATTGAGGGCTTGATTCGATCTTTTTCAGGAGTTCGAGGCTCTTGACTGGTGGTTCTGATTTGACGGGAAACGGCTTGTCCAGATAGCTGATACATTCTAGAATTTCAGCATCTATCTTGCTATCAGTCATGTTGGTGATGCAAGCTTCAAATTTGTCTGTGGGAACTGTATCAGTATCCCGAATGATACTATCACCAACATCAATTCTGAAACATTCTTCCTCATTTTCGTCGCTAGGGAATTTCATGGCTTTGAAAACATTGAAAGTAATTTCTTGGTCCTGAACTTTCATGGTTAGTTCTCCTTTTTGTACGTCAATCACAGTTCGACCTGTCGCCAAGAATGGTCTCCCAAGGATGATAGGCACATCTTTGTCTTCTTCCATGTCAATGATAATGAAATCTGCTGGGAGAATGAGTTTGTCGACTTTGACCAGCACATCTTCAACGACTCCTCTCAGAAATGTGAGCGTTCGATCAACAAGTTGCAAAGAAACTGAGGTAGGCATTGCTTCTCCAATTTGCAGTTTCCTGTAAATAGAAAAAGGCATTAAGTTAACACTAACACCCAAATCACATAAAGCCTTACCGATGTAATGTTCTCCAATGGTGCAAGGGATTGTGAAACTGCCAGGATCTTTCAACTTCGGGGGAAGTTTCCTCTGAATGATGGCATTGCATTCTTCCGTCAATGCTACTATCTCATAATCTCCCAATCTCCGCTTTCGTGAAAGAATGTCTTTCATGAATTTGACATAACTGGGCATTTCTTCCAATGCTTCTGCGAATGGGATGTTAATATGTAGCTTTTTGAACACCTCTAGGAATTGAGCAAACTTCTTGTCCAATTTGTTTTTCTGAAGACGTTGAGGAAAAGATGGAGGTGGAGTGATTTGATCTTTTTCTTTTTCCTTTGCTTATTTTTCCTCTGTTTCCTTTTCCTTCATCTGTGGAACTACATCATTTGAAACGTCCTTAATTGTTGCCTTGATTCCAATATCTTTATTAATTTCAATACCGCTTTTCAAGGTGATGGCTTGACATTGCTCATTCTCTCGGTTCCTTGGATTTGGCTCTGTATTGCTGGGAAGATTCACTAGCGGTCTTTAACTCTGAGCATTGGCCAGTTGTCCAATTTGATTCTCCAGTGCTTTGATTGAAGCAGATTGGCTTTGAAACATAGCATCATACGCTGCTTGTTGCTTTTTGAACATCTTTGCAATCCACTCTTTCATTTCTGGTTCTTTTTCAAACTCCTGGCTTTTGTTCTGTTGCTGGAATCCAGGTGGCGGATAGTTCTTTTGCCCTGAATTGTTGCTCCATGAAAGATTATGATGATTCCTCCACCCTGGGTTGTAGGTATTGGAATATGAATTGTTCCCATTGTTGAAATTATTGACATAATTCACTGTCTCTTCAGGTTGGTTTGGCACTGGTGCTCCTTCACAGGGTGAAATTATGGATCCAATGTTGTTTTACGTGCTGAGAGTCTCGATGGATTTGCATATCTGATCCAGCTTGACACTGACTGCTGTGTTTGTTCCAACTTCATAAATTTCTGCAATTCTCTGGATCATGCTTCTTTCTGTTGGCCACAAGGAATTATTGTTAGCCATTTCTTCGATTAGGTCCCAGGCTTGATCTTCTCATTTTGCCATCAAATCTCCTCCAACAGCAGCATCGATTGTGGTTCTTATTAGTCCAGAAAGTCCATCATAGAAAGTTTGGACTTGAAGCCATCTTGGAATCTCATGGTGAGGACATTTCCAGAGCGAATCTTTTCATCTTGGAATCTCATCGTAAAGGGATTCTGAATCTTGTTGCACAAAGGATGTGATGTCATTCCTCAGTTTTACTGTTCTAGTTGGTGGAAAGTACTTTGCAAGGAATTTGGTGGCTAGAATGTTCCAAGTTGTGATGGAACCTGCTGGCAGTGAATGTAGCCTAGCTTTAGCTCTGTCCTTCAAGGAATATGGGAAAACTCGCAGTCTCATTGCTTTTTATGATGCTTGTTTGTAATTGAAAGTTCAACAAACTTCCAGGAAGTTGCTGATGTGGGCATTAGGATCTTCAGTTGCATTTCCTCCAAACTGAACTGACTATTGTATCATGTGAATGCAAGCTTTGATGTCACCTGCATTTGTTGGTAAGAGAAGAAGTACAAAACAGGAAATGAGGCCATCAACCACAGGAATGGTTCTGTCTCGAATGGGAATTGGTGGTGCAACCTCTAAAGGTTCAGGTTCCATGTTGATGATTGGTTTTTGGCCTTCTCGCCTTTCCCTTCTCAACTGTCTGATAGTTCTTTCAATCTCTGGGTCAAGCGGTCGAATTTCAAAGCTTCTGGTGTGTCTCATGTAGTATTTGAGAACCTGAAACAATTGAAAATAAAAATAATAAGTAAAAAGATATTAGATACAAGTAAAGGTATCTAACCTCAAAACTAATAGGGAAAGATAAATAAGTCCCCGGCAACGGCACCAAAAACTTGACCGGTGCATTCACACGCGTATAATGCAAGCGCACGTATTGTTCAAGTAGTATAAAAATATCGATCACACGAGGACTTAATTCCTACTGTTGTTATTAATTATTGATACTATTTATTTACAGGTATCTAATTATAGGAAGAAGGGAATTGATTGCTTTTGGCTGGTTGAATGTGGATTTGAGAATTAAAATAAAAATAGACTAAAATGAAAATACTAAGGAAAATAAAAGAAAAGACTCAAAGATCTAAGGTCGTGACTCTACACAATATTATTCTAAAAATGAATTGATTCTCTTGTATATGTGTAATAAATTAGTTTGCTAACCTGGAACACAATGATATGCAAAAGCCTCTTTCGATGGTCAGACGCAAATACCCAGTATAACCCAATTGAACCATATGTCTATGTCAACCAAATTACATGTATTCATTAGGATCAAGTTCCAATTATGGCTACCCCCGCCCGATAGATATATTCCTATCCTGTAATGAAATATATTAAAGGGTTATATATCCTCAAGGAAGATCGTGGACTATTGAATCTAAGGCTTAAACCTAAAATCCATTTTCCAAGTTCATTTTAAGTTTACCAAATGAATCTTATTAATCGCCAATTAACAAGAAGCATTAATCTTAAGACTCAATAAACAAACTAACGAATTACCAATAAAAAGAAATTCAATTATTAAGTGTATGGATATTGTGTTTTATCACTTCCCTAGAATAAAAATAAAATGCTGGGGGTTGGGGATCCACCTTTACTATTTTTAATTTAGAAATCTCCCTTATTATAATATGAAATTTATCAGTGAAATTACCAAACGACCATATAGGCAGTATCCTCATTAAGTCAGATTTTAATTAAGTCCGACCAACCATAAAGGCGATATTATTATTTGTCCATAAACCAGCCATATAGGCGGTAATTATCTGTCACCTAAAGACCAGCTATATAGACAGTGTCATATTATGTCAAATAAATAAAACCAACCATTAAGGCGGTAAACCTTTTAGTTTGAATTATAATTTTCATAAATTAAAAATGCATAAATTAAATACTAAAAAAATACAAACAAGATGCAATCCTTAAATTCCTTACAAAAACCTAAGAAAAGCATGAGAATTACAAATGAAATGGCTTGGTATTTATAGGAAAATCTAAAGGCTTCCACCAATTTCTCCACCGATTGCTCCACCAATTGCTCCACCAAACATGGCACAAAACATGGCACCAAACATGGCATCAAACATGGCACCAAACATGGCACCAAACATGCAAGCATGTTTGGTGGAAGTTTGACAATTTTTATTTTTTTATTTTATTAATTTTATTTTATATTTTGAAAATGACTATAGTAGTTACACAAATACAATGGATTTTTCATCAATTTCGGCCATAGAAACTTCCGAATTCTAAATTATTTCGACTTTCAAAGTTGTAGATCTTCGAGTCTTCTTCAATCTGAAACTTAAATCAGCTCAATTGGATATTGGATGAAAACGTTATGGCCAAAATACGAAACTTGCGCAAAATTGGAATTTAGGACTACATTTCGTGACGCGTACAGTAAATTTTCATTTTTGACCTTTTTTCCTCCGAATTTCATTGTTTTAAACTCGATTTGATTCCATTAAGTCCCAATATTATTTTTATCTACAAAACACATAAAACACATCAAAACGTTCATCAAACTCGAAAAACTAAACAAAATATTAGGTAAAAGGGGCGTTAAATATTGATATATTTTCTGCTCATCATTAACCTTTAATTTACTTTCTAGATGTAGCATTTCAGCTAGCCAGGTATGACCTTATAAACTCTTCTTCTACTGTTTAAGACATTGGGGACAATGTCTCATTTAGGTTTGGGGGAGAAGATTAATTAACTAGTATTTTATTTTGTTATTTTGTTTTGTTTGATGTTTTTATTTTTTATTTTTAGTCCAAAATTATTCGAAAAATACAAAAAAAAAATTTGAAAATTTTCAAAAAAATTACAAAAATATTTTACGTTTTTATTTTGACTAAAAAGGTGAAATTGGTGAGAGATAGCTGTGTAAGGAGTTTCCACTCCTCATACGTATTTCAGCCCATTTTCGAAACAAGTTAATTTTTATTTATTTCCTTTTAAATTATTTGATTTGTAATTTCTCCATAAAACTGACTAAAATGAATCTTCATATGCTTAGTTGGAAGGTATTATCAATATGCATAGTAACATACAGGCATGAGTTGTAATTGAAAAGTTTGTAATATTCAGTGCTCTAGTTTAATTGGAGGAAGCATCTATAAATGGCAATGTAGTAAAAAAAAAAGAAAAAAAAGTGAAAAAAAAAACGTCCGAGATCCGAGTTATTAAGTCCGTAGGGGTGTTTTAACACCTAGTGCCTTAAAACCAACTGGTTTGGGAGTCACTGGCCCAAAGCTCACTACATGGATCAAAGATATTGAAAAAATATATATATCTGAAGTCTGAGTAATTAAGTCCGTAGGGGTATCTTAACACCTGGTGCCCTAAAGCCAACTGGTTTGGGAGCCACCGGCCCAAAGCTCATTACATAGATGAAAGATATTGTATATAAATAAAAAATAAAATTAGAAAAAGAAAGAAAAATCAGAAAAATTATTTCATTGCTACAAAAAGGTGTGAAATCTGATAGAACTTTAGGATAAAAATATTACTCTCTTATCAACTACACTTGTGACTATTGTGGGAAAAAATGAATTGATTAATATTGTATTGGTTGTGTATATGGAGAATGATAAATATAATCGGAGAATTTACTTATTCGGTAATTTAAAAAGAAACAAAACAACTAAAAACTTGGAGTAGAAGTTTCACTTGATTAGTCACTAACTTCTTTATTCTATTTTCTCTTGTTTTTTTTTTTTTTGCTTTTGTGTGCATTAGTTTTACTTTTGTAAAATATTTATGGGTATCATTGCTGTAAACCCTCACGAGACTACAACTTGTCCACTAGGGACACCTAGTTGTTTAAAGGCTTGTTGCATACGCTAAATGCAACCGTGAATCCCTACGAAAGTGGCTTAGTTAATTTTATCTTTATGTTATGCTCGAGGACTAGCAAAATGTTAGGTTTGGGGGTATGGTGAGTGGTATTTATATCACTATTTTCCACTCGTTTAATCTAATATTTGTATAGTTTCTTGAGTTTTGTGAATTTTTTGATGTGTTTTATTGTTATTTTGCAGATAAATAAAGTTTGGGAAGTATTGGAAGCAATTTGGAGCCAAAACAATGAAAAATGATGAAAAAGGTATTTTGGTAAATTGACTGCGTCGCGATGCTCAAGCCTTTGGCGTAGCGACACCTAACGTGTGCCGCGCCATGCTAACGCGCGTCGAAGGACATGTGTCAAAATCTGAGAAATTGACTTGCTAACGTACGCCGTGCCACGTGTCACCATCACAAAAGATCTACGAAAGTGCACCGGGACACGTGTCATCATCACATGGCACTGACACTCCTTGTGACACGTGTCACGTACTGATTGGATTGATTCTTCAGTGAATCACCTTCTGCCACGTGTCAGGATGTTATTGGACCGATCTTACTGCGTACCACGTGTCAAATTCTTATTGGACCGACGAAATCCGTGTTAACAGTCAAAGCAAACCGCTTTTAACTAAGTCAATGAGCATGCGTCGCGATGTAAGAAGGAAGTTGGCGTCGCGACCATTTGCCTATAAATTGAGCTCAGTTGCACCTCATTTTCCTCGTGCTTTCCTTGGGAGTTTTTCCATGTTTTTAGAGGATTGCATCTATTTTTGTAAATTTAAATAATATTTAAACTATGTATTTTAATTTTTAGTTTTTATTACAACATTTCATTTATTTATTTTTATTTTTAGTAGTTATATTTTTCGCTAGGGAATGGTGAAACTTTTATTATTTTAGTTTAGATTAATTTCCTTAATTATAATATAGATATTATAAATCAAATTAAAATAATTACCAAATGGCTGGTTTTATTTATCTGACATAAAGTGACACCGCCTATATGGCCGGTTTTTAGGTGACAGAAAATTACTGCCTATATGGCTGGTTTATGGACAAATAATGATACCGACTTTATGGCTGGTTGGACTTAATTAAAATTTGACTTAAATGAGGATGACACCTATATGGTCGGTTAGTAATATCACGGATAAATTCTATATTATAATAAGGGAGATTTCTAAATTAGAAATAGTAAAAGTGGATCCCCCAACCCCCAACATTTTATTTTTATTCTAGGGAAGTGATGAAACACAATATCCACATTTAATAATTGATTTTCTTTTTATGGATAATTCTTTAGTTTGTTTATTGAGTCTTAAGCTTAATGCTTCTTGTTGTCTGATCACCAATAAGACTGATGTGGTAAACTTAAAATGAACTAGACATAGGGATTTTAGGTTTCAGCCTTAGATTCAATAGCCCACGATCTTCCTTGAGGATTGATAACCCTTTAATAGATTTCCTTACATGATAGACATATACCTGTCGGGCGGGGGTAGCCACAATTGGAACTTGATCTTAATGGATCCAGGTAATTTGGTTGACATAGACATATGGTTCAATTGGGTTATATTGGGTATTTGCGTCTGACCATCGACATAGGCTTTTGCATATCTTCGTGTTCCAGGTTACTAAACTGATTTATTACACATATGTAAGAGAATCAATTCATCTTTAGAATAATATTGTGTGAAGTCACAACCCTAGATCTTTGATTCTTTTCTTTTATTTTCCTTATTATTATCTTTTGAGTCTGTTTTTATTTTAATTAGCAAATTCACATTCAACCAACCAAAAGCAATCAATTCCCTTCTCCCTATAATTAGATACCTGTAACTAAATAGTATCAATAATTAATAACAACAGTAGGAATTAAGTCCTCGTGGGATCGATATTTTTTATACTACTTGAATGATATGTGCACTTGCGTTAAACGCGTGTGAATGCACCGGTCACCTTTAGGCATTTCCCTCAAATGGAGGACCTTTAACCCAACATGATTAGCCCATGCGAACTAGATTAACAATGCATAAATAAACAAATAAGGCAATATCATGTGGAAAATAAATAACGGAATAATAAAACACAAACAATAAATGAACACAAAATTAAATAACAAAATGAAACACGTGCTTAAAAGTTTCTCAAGCGGTACATGGAGTTTTATCCCAAGTACAGAACGTACTACCGTCCATTCGGATTCGGCTTTGAAATTTACGTCTAAGTTTCCATCCGATATACCGCAAGAGATGGTACACAATCATTACGTTTTAAGTTGCTCCTCGGAAGTGCGTTACGTCGTCGTCGGAAGGATTAATGCTCTGTAACTTTTCTGGTTACTTTGTTGTTGTTGAAGGGTTGGTGGAGGGCAGTTTTTGTGTCTCGGCTACGTGAGTATGTAAGCGAGTGCTCAAGTCGATGAGTGTCTATTTGTTTGTTTGTTTTGATTCGGTCCGCAGGGAAGTGTGTGAAGGGTGTACATGTTGAATGAGCTATGCCTTTTGGTTTCTGTTGTGGATCAGGCAAAGGACGTTGGTCCTTATGGCGTGAGGTCGTGAGTGTAGAGAGAAGATCCGAGTGCAATTGTATGTGTTAGTGCGTTCGTGAGGGCTGTGTTTCGTCGGTGTATGGGGCTGAGTGTGGTTCACATGTTTTTTCGGTGTGTGTCTTGTCTTCTTCTTGTTGGTTAGGCCGAGAGAGGTGGAAGGGTGAGAGAGAGAGGGGTTTTTGGTTTTCTTTTATTTTTTAAGAATATATACGAGAAGAGAGAGTGGTCGAGACCTCCCTTAGGGTTTGCTGTTGTTTCACAGTTTGAGAGAGAGAGAGTATATGTGTTGTTTTTATGTGAGTTGTAGGGAAAAAAAAAGAGGCCTTTAGGGTTGGTGCATGACTCCTTTTTATAATAGTGTGTTAGGGTTTCCTTTTGTGTGCATGGCTTGAAAAGGGAACAAATCAAGCAAATATGGGGTGTATTTAATTAATTTATTTAGGGAAAGAATATTTTTGTATTTTTAGTGGGGAATATTTTAAATTCAGAAGGTGATTTATTTAGATTTTGGCATGTGTTAAATATGTTTTGAATATTTTGGATTGGATTTAGTGGGCCTTGGGCGTGTGGCTTGGACTTTGTGGGCTTGGGCATGTGGCTTGTGTGTGTGTGGGGGCTTGGGCATGTGGCTTGGTGTGGGTTGCGGGGATTTTGGGCCGAGGCTAACATTTAAAATGGAGATCCATCGAGCGAACCCAAGACCAAACAAACGAATTAAATCTGATGATGTACTTATTTTGAATTTTCTCTTCTGACGTCCGTTTCCCATGACTTCCGCAACCTATCTGGTAGTGCCTCCATAAGAGGCTCATCATCGGACTTCTGTGCAAAAATGCAGTGTCTATAGTAGTATGTTTCGAACAAATATTGTCCTTCTAGTTTACCGTTTGAAATAAACATTGTATAAAATTTGAATGAAAATTCTCATAATATTGTTTAACTTAGATTTATAGATACTATCCTCAAAAGTATTGTATTACTCATTTCTACCCGTCAAAATATCTCATTCATATATACTTAACACATCTAATAATAAACAAATATAGTAAAATAACAAAACAATGAAAGCGATAAAAAAACATTGAATTTATTCTAGTATTAATGTATTGGGTTTAAAATATGATACCCTAAAATCGAACCGCAATCGAATTAAAACCGATGGATAGGGATCTTATTTAATATGGTAGATTATGATTCTAAAAATTTAGGAACCGAATTTTTTATGGTAGATTCCGCTTCCACCTAAATAGAGGATGAAACTCTATTTTGCCCAATCCTATATCATGTGAATCTAATTAAATCAAATCAAGTAAATTAATCCTAACCTTTATTAATTGCACCCCTAATAATATTTATTATCAATTAAGATAAAACGTATTCGGAATTATTATAGATTTTCCTTAAGGTAAGTAGTGACTTTTTTTCTAACATAATTAAATCTCATTTAATTATTTCATCTCATCGACCAACATGGGGATTGAAATGGGACCATTGGTCATGTAAATTCGCTTCTACTTAATTAAGATAATTTATTAACAAACTCTTCTTAATATTTAATTTAAATAATTAATTCCACCATAAAATTGTTTTTGTACTCTAGCTTACAATCTTACATGGTGATTTAGAATTTTTTTTAAAAAAATAAAAGATTTATAAAATTTAAATTCATTTTCCCCCAAATTCTCCCAAAATTTGAATTCAAATAAAAAATTAAATAAAACTATTTCAAACTAACTCAAAAACTCGACTGAGCTACATGATAATTTAGATTGAGCCCATTTCAATTTCCAATTTATTTATACATGTCTTAATAATCTACACGTTTTACCACTCTATGAGAAAATATCTACTCTGTAATCATCCTTTTTAGTTTTAAACTACTGTTCTAGTTTGAGTAAATGGTAAAAATCTTCCTGGATATGAAGCTAGTAGAGTCTGATACATGTATAATTTTTATATTTTTCAATTGGATTGGTCAGGCATAAGTATTGACATTCTCATACTAATAAAGGTAAAATCACTGTATGAAATGCAGCACACGGGAGTCTGATATGTTAAGACCTTATTCAGATAAAATTTTCATACTAATAAATTAAACAAATCGAGTAGGTTTAATCACATCTGCATATCATACCTGGCCAGTTGACATCTCTAAACATATTATGTGTACATTTATAGTCACGCTACATCCTCTTTATAGAGCTCATTTTTTGGGATAAGGTAAGTATATTAATTATTAAAAAAAATTAAAAAAAAAAAAAGTTAAGAAAATCATATTGGCATTGTACAATGGGAGACAAAGCTAATGAGAACAAGCCCTCCAAGCAACACAACTTTAACCTAAGAATCAAAAGAAAAAAAAGAATGACTAGATGCTCAACAATAACGAAGAAATTCAAGAAAATATCAATGGATAACTGCCAAAAATTATAAAACATATATTATCGTAAGATGGATCTGTAGGAAACGACTTTCTTTAAGTGCTGCGGAATGCTATTGGCTCCAGGATCGACCTTAAAAAATTTATTGCCTTCTCTTTTTGTTGAAACCGAATTCCACCAACTCTTGGTGAATGGATTTGCTCCTCGATGTGGATGCATTTCCTTTTAGATCCGATGCTTGGACCAACCACCCGATCTTCCGAACTATGACTCGAAACCAACAAACAGAAGTGTGAGCTTCACTCACAAATATTAATCTCTAAACTCTTTAGGGATTTATATTGTTACAAAATTGTTTTGGCCTTTTGTAATATCCCGAGTTTTTCGAAAAACTGTTGGAATGTTTCTGAATTAAAGTTAAGAATTTGGAACGGGATTGTAATCAAAAATAAGAGTTTATGAGTTTGAAAATAGTTTGGAATATTTTAAAATGAAGTTTGGTCACGTTGGAAAATGCGTGGTTTCGAGAACCTGTTACACGATTTCTGATTTTCTCATTATACGCATAAAAGATTCTTGTTTCGGCTATAAAAATTTCAAACGAACTCTGATTGAGTTGATTTTTAAGCCATCGAACTTGTTTTTCTAAGACGAACAATTTTTATGTTGGATACTTTACGACATTTGCATCAGAAGGGCTTCAAAAATGCGAAATTTCTAAAAAATTCTATGGAATGGACCTAATTGTAATTTTCTGGGGTCTTAATGCAAATTCCAAAAATTTCTTTATAAATACCCATTGTTTCTTCTTATTACAGAAATGGCTGACTTCACCAAATCACCCATATGACCCCCCGTCCCCAAACATGATTTGGAGCTTCCATGGTCTCGTCGGCGGCCTGCCGGCCACAGCCGACCGGCGCGACAGCCAAGGGGTGCGCCGGCAACCCCTCCACCTTATGGTGGTCGGCGACGACCCCCATAACCCCTGCACCAGCGAGAAAAGTGAAGAAAATATGCGCACATGGGTATGCCGATCCTGGCTCCCCACTTCGTTTAACAACTCGAGCCACCCACCAAATCGAAGCTCTCGGAGAGTACTATAAGTTGGCGATGATGGATTTTTCGGTTGTATGCGAAATGAAGAAGGAAGATTCGGATGAATATTGACCCACGATGAACAGTAGCTCCGATGAGAATTTCTTTGATTCCAGCGTGTTCGTTGGATCGTTTAGAGTCCGTAAACGGCCTTGAAATCTTGGTAAGACATCCCGGTAAAAATTCATAAATTTCAAGTTTTATGAATAATGTTCGGATGCATCCAGTGGTTCCATAGAGTAGTGTAATGATATAAAATGAATTGTTCCTATATTAGTATATTGAATATGAGCATTCGATAGAATCCAAGTGAAAACGGAAAGAATTAGATCGATCCGATAGATTATGCCAAATTTTAATAAAAGTGGATTTTTCATGTATTAATATATTTTTGATCGCAATGATGGATATGAGTCATATGTGATGATAAGATAATGTTTAGATAAATATTGGTAGGTTCGGAGGGTTCGGGACCCTTCCATAGTGTTTGCGAAATTTTTTTTGAAAGATATTTCCAAAAACATATAAACCGAGAATTTAGGTAAACTGGAGGCTGGGAATAGTTAGTAATGATGCTTAAGATTACTGAAATTGAAAACATTGAAAACAAACTTGATTTGGTTGTCTAGGAAAGATCCGAAATTTTATCGCAGTTTAGTCAAGAACTTCGTAAGATGTGTTTCTGACGATATATCGCCATTTATTTTGACAGATGTGACTAGAACCTAAAATGCTCGCGAAGCCAGGTAAGTAACCCATGCGATGAGGACTTAAGTTAATGAATTTATGTTATATATATATATAAGTGACTGACATGTTAAGATAAGAAGAAAACAGTTAAGAGATGGTCTTGAAAACAAAGTTCAAGGTTATGTATGGATAAGCTAAACGACCCTCACAAGTATGTATGTTTATGTCATCGCCATGAGATGAAGTGAGATGTTTGATAAGCCTAATATCTAAGTGTATGTATGGATGAACGTAAGGGTACAAACCTGTAAGAGTATGATTACATGTATGTAAGTGAAGATGTAAATGTATGAGTATATAAATATGTATTCACATGTGTATCTATGATGTTAAGACATGTATAGGTCAGGTATACGAAATCGGTATATGGAATAAATCATTGCTTCTAATTTGGTATAAGTTTGCTCTAGTATGTGTGCAATGAGATATGTTTATGAATGGATGCTTCTGATAAGAATTTTATAAATAAAGTGTATTTGATTGATAAGTTAAATATATAAAGATTGTTAAAGGCTGTGATATCGAAATTTGAGGTTATATTCATATGTTTGATGTAAGTGCATATATATACGACGATTAAGATAATAAGTAATGTTTTGGCATGTATGTGCTTGTGTATGAGAGGTCGTGTGATGAGTTTGTGTCATGTGATATGTGTGCACGTGTGTATGTTTAATTGGGTGATGATTTCATGGTGTAGTAGTCGATCTGGTTAGGAATCCATTCGGACGGAATTCATCTCATACCTATTTTAAAATAGGTAATGAGTCTTGTACAAGCATTATGTGTATAAGTCAGTCGAATTTATGAGTTGTTGAATGATGTGATCTTTGATGTGTTGGTTATTTTGTATGCTTCGTGGTTGGTTGCTTGATGTTTGTAAATATGTTTGAGTGTATGTATTTGTATGATAGAACTTGTGTTAGGTATAGACCGTGTATGCTTATGTGAAATGAATGAATAATGATTTGAAACCAATGAGAATATCAGAGGTTACACAACGTGTTTTCCATGTTGTAATGGTATATACGTATATATGAAAGAATTACGATATTGTATTGCATGTATATGAGATAAGCATGTTATGGTATGTACGAATGCATATGAATCCTGAATGTTAAGTGAACGTAAGATTCCCATGATAGAAAGAAGTTAGAGAGGTTTGTTTGGTATTCGTATGGATTTCTTGTGTGTTTTAGATATTTGGTTAACAGATTGGTGTATACGTGAACATGTAGACATGGTAAATTGACATAGTAAAGTATAAGGGACAATAATAAGTTAATAAATCTAAACTTGTAACAGTTTACTAATTTTGATAAACTGCTCATATATTTGATTTGTTTATATTTTATGTTTGATTTGTTTGTTGTAATACCATAATTATTACTTACTGAGTTTTAATAAATCACGCTAAACTAGTTGCTAGTTTTGCAGGATATCTACCAGATAGGTCAACTACTCCATCCTTGAAGTCATATACGAGACGTGGAGCACCCAAGCGGCAGTTACTCTCGCAAGTTTCATGGGAAAAAGTTTTAGAAGATTAGGATATTTAATTTATTATTTTATTCATCGTGTTGAGCACGTGGTTTGTATTAATAAGTGAATGTTTTGATTGTTTATAACTGGGAGGGCACAGAGCCCTCGAGTATTGATAGATAGTGTGGGCAGAGCCCTTAGGATATGATTTTGATGAGATTTGTGTGGATCTGAGGTCCTTTTATTTGTTTGGAGTTTTCTTTGATTTGCCTTGATGCTGGACTGTGATCCAGGTTGTATAGTTTTAGGATAAATCATGTCAGGTTTTCGTAAATTGAAAGGCTTATGGGGATGGGTCAATCCTGTCTCATGCCGGTAGCATCCTACCTCTGGCGTGGTGTTAGAGTTGTGGTATCAGAGCAAAGGTTAGGTGTCGGTGACTGTTGCTACAGGGTATCTGATCATCTGAGTAAATTTTTTGTTATGTATAGAGAATATTAGTCATATGTTTGTTATTTGATTTGATTAATATTATATGGTATGATGTCCTATGATTTTGATTGATATGGATGATTCGGATTATTGATATATGTTTGTGTACTATGAATGCATGTATGTGTAAGCGTATGCTAAGTAAAAGTATTAGGTTTGTATAGGTATATATATCAGTAAGTAATGTGAATTTGAGGTATTATGAGGTACGAGAGATTTTATGATGTTGATAGTCTGAATTGGGAATTGATATTTTGAACATTGTTCTAAAAACTTGGTATTTGATTTTTGGCATAAAAGAGTTTTGAAAAGAAAAATGAAAAGAAGAAAGAAAGAAAGCTTTCAGAGCTTTTGATTTTGATTTTGATTATAAAGGATAAAGAAAGTGTTTCCGCCTTGATGCTTGATTAACAGTTTTATGTTTTTAGATTTATCGATATGTTTTCGTCTCGGTGCTCGAAAATGATTTTGATATTTTTAAACTGTAAAACTTATTTTCGCCGAGACGTTTGAAATTTTTTTTCGCCACGATGCTTGATGATTTTATGTTTTTTACCCTCCGAGGTGATAGTATATGTTTCGGTCTGGATTGGCCACCAAGGCGCTCGATATAGGGTCCAGACATCGGAAAATGGATGGCTTATTACTCTGTCGATATGGTCCGTACACTGTCCGGTCTTTGAGCATGACTAAGCAGTGGACGATCGGTATGTATTTTGAAAACTTTTCATCAAATATTTATTTTTGATTTACACATATTTATGTTTTAAGGGAAAAATGATTTTAAAATAAATTTATTTTTGTTTGATGCATTTCGACATTATTTTTTTGATATTATACGATATGATGTTTTTATATGTTTCCGTCTCAACGATTGTTTTATGTTTTCTTGATGTGTTTCCGCTGAGATGATCGATCGTTGTTATGTTTCCGCCCCGATGATCGGTGTATGCATTTATGTTTTTTTTAGGACTCATCATATGTTTCTACCGGGGTGATCATTAGGGTCTCATCTATCAGAAATGGTATGACCCAATCCTCTGTCAATAGGGGATCGATTCATTTATTGTCTGATATGTGTTCGCGATTCGGGCATTGGGCGCTCATTTATTTTCGTCTAGTGAGTTATGCCGGATGCTCGATATGGATTTACGATGATGGATTTTGAAATTGAATTTTGTATTTATAGTAAAAGAGTTTTTCAAATGTATTTTCGAAATGATTTTTGAAAGAGATTGTTTTATGTTTTTCATTTTGAATGATATCAAAAATTGACAGATTTCAGATTATCAACATCATAAGAGCACTATGATTATACGTCGCTTTTAGCTGTGACGGTAGATGTATTGGTTGGTCTAAAGATTATGTTCGTAATGAGAATACGTATAATGTTTATAGTTAGTCATGAACCTTTTTAGGGTTGTGATAGGGATGTATATACGTATGTAAATTTCGATATCGACATAATTTATAGATATGATATGGAATGACCTGATGTGAAATAAATGAGTTTTATTTTATATTTTGAATGAAATAGATAGTATGAAATTCGTACTAAATTTTCATTTTGATATTGTATTGCGTGTAAAGGACATGTGTTATGTTCCTCGTTTCGGATGACATATCCGATTGACTGTATACAATATGTGTTCGACTTTCTTTTTCAGTTGATGGATGAGATTGAAACGGTTTGAGCACGTTCTTATGAATGACTGTGAATTGAAATGACAAGATTGGCTTGATTTAGGCAAGAAATGTTTGATTCGATGTGTTTACTTCGAAATAACATGATTTGTATTGATGTATAGAATACATGACATTTGAAAAGGTGTAAGTTGATGTGAATTCCAAATACGGATAAGATGGTCATGTATGTACGTTCGGTTCTGAATTATCAGTAATAAGGATGGAGAAATTTCGAGGATGAAATTTTTATAAGGATAGGAGGATGTATTATCCCGAGTTTTTGGGAACACTGTTAGAATATTTCCGAATTAAAGATAAGAATTTGGAACGAGATGGTAATCGAAAATAAGAGTTTTACGAGTTGGAAAATAGTTTGGAATATTTTAAAGTGAAGTTTGTTCGTGTTGGAAAACGCGTGGTTTCGAGAATCAGTTACGCAATTTTTGATTTTCTCATTCAACGCATAAAAGAATCTTGTTTCGGCTATAAAACTTTCAAAAAAAACTCCGATTGAGCTGATTTTTAAACCATCGGACTCGTTTTTCCAAGACAAACAACATTCGTGTTGAATACTTTACGAAATTTACATAATAAGTGCTATAAAAATGTGAAAGTTCTATGGTAGGGACCTAATTGTAATTTTCCAGAGTCATAATGCAAATTCTAGAAATTTCTTTATAAATACCCCAGAGTTTCTTCTTATTACAAAAAGAGCAGACTTCACTAAATCACCGATATGACACTCTGTCCCCAAACATGATTTGGAGCTTCCATGGTCTCGCCGGAGGCCTGCCAGCCATAATCGACCGGCGTGACCAGCCAGGGATGCGTCGGCCACCCCTCCACCTTGTGGTGGTCGGCGACGACCCCCAAAACGTCGGCACTTGCGAGAAAAGTGAAGAAAATGTGCGCACATGGGTATACCGATCCTTGCTCCTCGCTTCGTTTCACTATCCAAGCCACCCACCAAATCGAAGCTCTTGGAGAATACTATAAGTTGGCGGTAACGGATTTTCCATTCGGTGCATGGTTGCACGCGAAAAGAGAAAGGAAGATTCGGGTGAATAGTTTCCCATGAAGAACAGTAGCTCCGATCGAAATTTTGTCAATTCCAGCGCATTCGTAGGATCGTTTGGAGTCCGTACATGGCCTCGAAATCTCGATTAGACCTCTCGGTAAAAATTCATAAATTTCAAATTTTATGATAAATGTTCGGATGCATATAGTTGTTCTGTAGAGTAATGTAATGATATAAGATGAATTGTTCGTGTATTAGTATATTGAATATGAGTATTCGTTAGAATCCGAGTGAAAACGGAATGAATTAGGTCCGTCCGATAGATTGTGCCAATTTTTGGTAAAATATATTTTTCATGTATTAATATATTTTTGATCGTAATGATGGATATGAGTCATATGTGATGATAAAATAGTGTTTAGATAAATCCGGGCAGGTTCAGAGGGTTCTGGACCCTTCCGTAGCGGTTGCGGAAATATTTTAGGAAGATATTTCCAAAACCGTATAAACCAAAAATTTAGGTGAACTGGAGGCTTGGAATAATTAGTAATGGTGTTTAAGATTACTGAAATTGAAAACATTGAAAATAGAGTTGATTTGGTTGTCCGAGAAAGATCCGAAATTTTATCGTAGTTTAGTCAAGAACTCCGTAAGATGTGTTTCTGACGATATTTCACCATTTTTTTTACAGATGTGACTATAACCTGAAGTGATCGCGAAGCCAGGTAAGTAACTCATGTGATGAGGACTTAGGTTAGTGAATTCTTGTTATATATATATATGTATGTATATGTTTAGAAACGACTAACATGTTAGGATAAGAAGAAAACAGTTAAGAGATGATCTTGAAAAAAAAGTTCAAGGTTATGTATGGATAAGCTAATCAACCCCCACAGGTATGGATGTTTATGTTATCGCTATGAGATGAAGTGAGATGTTTGATAGGCATAATATCTAAGTGTATGTATGAATGAACGTAAGGGTACGAACATGTAAAAGTATGATTATGTGTATGTAAGTGAATATGTAAATGTATGAGTATATAAATATGTATTAGCATGTGTATATATAATGTTAAGATATGTATAGGTCGGGAATACCAAATCGGTATATGGAATAAATCATTGCTTCTAAATTGGTATAAGTTAGCTCTAGTATGTGTGCAATGAGATATGTTTATGAATGCATGCTTCTGATAATAATTTTTTAAATAAAGTGCATTTGATTTATAAGTTAAATATATCAAAATTGTTAAAGGCTATGATATCGAAATTTGATGTTATGTTCATATGTTTGATGTAAGTGCATATGTATACGATGATTAGTATAATAAACAATGTTTTGGCATATATGTGCTTGTGTATGAGAGGTCGTGTGATGAGTTTGTGTCATATGATATGTGTGCATGTGTGTATATTTAATTGGATGATGATTTCATGGTGTAGTAGTCGAGCTGGTTAGGAATCCCTTTGGACAGAATTCATCTCACACCTATTCTAAAATAGGTAATAAGACTCGTACGAGCATTTTGTGTATAAGTCAGTCAAATGTCTGTGTTGTTGAATGATGTGATCTTTGATGTGTCGGTTATTGTGTATGCTTCGTGGTTGGTTTCTTGATGTTTGTAAATATGTTTGAGTGTATGTATTTGTAGGATAGAACTCGTATTATGTACTGATCGTGTTCGCTTATGTGAAATGAATGGATGATTTGAAACCGATCAGAATATCAGAGGTTACACAATGTGTTTGCCAACTTGTAATGATATGTACGTATATGTAAAAGAATTACGATATTGTATTCCATGTATATGAGAGAAGCATGTTATGGTATGTGCGAATGCATATGAATCCCGAATGTTAAGTTAACGTAAGATTCCTATGATAGAAAGAAAGTTAGAGAGGTTTATTTGGTATTCGTACAAGTGTCTTGTGTGTTTTGGATATTTGGTTAATAGATTGGTGTATATGTGAACATGTAGACATGGGAAATTGACGTGGGTAAAGTATAAGGGACAGTAATAAGTTAATAAATCTAAACTTGTAACAATTTACTAATTTTGATAAATTGCTCATATATTTGATTTGTTTGTTTATAGTTTATGTTTGAATTTTTTATTGTAATACTAGCTTGGTTACTTACTGAGTTTTAATAACTCACACTAAACCAGTTGCTAGTTTTGCAGGATAGCTACCAGGTAGGTTAACCACTCCAACTTTGAATTCATGTACGAGACGTGGAGCACTCAACCGGGAGTCACCCCCGCAAGTGTCCTGGGAAAAAGTTTTAGAAGATTAGGATATTTGATATATTTTTTTATTCATCGTGCTGAGCACGTGATTTGTATTATTAAGTGAATGTTTTGATTGTTAATAATTTAGAGGGCACAGAGCCCTCGAGTGTTGATAGACAGTGTGGGCGGAACACTTAGGATACGATTTTGATGAGATTTGTGTAGACTTGAGGATCTTTTATTTGTTTTGAGTTTTCTTTGATTTGCCTTGATGCTGGACTGCGATCCAGGTTTTCTGGTTTTATGATATATCATGCCAGATTTTCATAAATTTAGAGGCTTATGGAGATGGGTCAATCATGTCTCCTGCAGGTAGCATCCTGCCTCTGGCAGGGTCTTACACTTTTATAAAGAGTTAGTGAAGAAGATGAAGTTATATCACACTATTTCTCTTTCTCTTCTCAACACTTGAGAAAATTCTGAATTTTTCTTTTGTTTGCTTTCTTCTCAACACTTTGAGAAATAGCTTGATCTTAGTCTTTCACTGTAGAAAATACTTTCCTAGTGCAGCGGAAGCATCTTAAGCACCCGGATCGGACTCGAAAAATTTTTATACTCCGCCATACTATAGCCCCACCACCTAGAGTAAACACTGATCTAGATGTTGATTTCCTAAAATCGACATCTATATGAAATCAGAGCCTATATATCCCCTTAGGATCATATCCTCACCAGAATACACAAGCATATAATCTCTCGTTCTTTTAAGGTACTTGAGCATGTGTTTCACAGCCACCCAGTGATCCAATCCTGGGTTCAACTGAAACCTACTGACTACTCCCACTGTAAAACAGTTGTCCGATCTCTTGCATAATATAGCATACATGAGACTACCAACTGCTGAGGCATATGAGATATGTCTCATTTCCTCAACATCTTGAGGTGTCTTAAGAGACTGTTCTTTTGACAAATGAATTTCATGCCGATAAGGCAGATTGCCTTACTTGGAATTTTGCATCCCAAATCGTACAAGGATCTTGTCAATATAGGATGCCTGAGACATAGTTAACAATCGTTTCTTGTGACCCCAAAGTATCTGAATCCCAAGAATATAATTGGCCTTTCCTAAATATTTCATTTGGAATTGGTTAGCTATCCAGGTTTTCACGTATGATAACATCTTTCTATCATTCCCAATATGGGTGAGCAAAACCGATTTCGGTTTCGGTTCCTCATAGAACCGAAACCTACCCGGAAAAATTCGGTTTCGCACTAAGTGGAACCGGAACCTACCCAATTAAACAGGGTACCCTATTATTCGGTTCCAATCCGGTTCCGGTCCGGTTCCGAATTACCCTATTTTAAAATATTTTAATGAAAATTATATTGCTAAAGCAAGAGTTTAGAAAGATAAAACTACTAGTTTACTACTATAATGGATTCTACATTAACACTTATTTATGGTTCTCTGAATACAAAGTCGAGTGATAAATACTCTACATAATATATTACCAATCAACTGTTGCAAGCAGTATTAGTTACATCAAGCAATTAGGACAGAAGCTCAGCTGGCTGCAAGTCCTTTTATAAACTAATGACCCCCTCAAAACCAATCACACAGTTCACAAAGACATGCACTTTTGCTGTTTCATCAACATTTTCTAGGATAAAAAAGAATTCAAAGCAACAGAGACGCTTAAAATTAGAAAATGAGCCTATTGCAAACACACATATAAACCAGTTCCATGGTCTGGTTCCGGTTCCGACTATTTTGGAACCGGAACCTACCGGGATAAAATTGGTTCCTTCATATTTGGAACCAGAACCTACCCGATTATAATCAGTTCCGGTTTCAAACCCAGAAAATCGGTCTGGTTCCAAATGGTTCCGGGTAGAACCGGAACCGATGCTCACCCCTAATTCCCAATGAGTAAAATGTCATCGATGTATAAAATAAGAAAAACCACCTTCCAGTCAATGACGCACTTATATACACAAGGCTCATCAACATTTGGCTTAAATTCATAAGACTTGATTGTGGTATCAAATCTTATATTCCAAAATCGAGATGCATGCTCAAGTCCATAAATAGACCTTTGCAGCTTGCAAACCTTTTTCTCTTGACCTTGGGCTATGAACCCCTCTGGTTGTATCATATTGATGCTCTAATCAAGATTTCCATTCAAGAATGCAGTCTTAACATCCATTTGCCAAATTTCATAGTCATAATAATATTGCAATGGATAGAAGAGTACGAATAGATTTAAGCATGGCTACTGGCGAGAAAGTTTCCACATAGTCAACTCTCTATTTATGTGTATAATCATTGGCCACTAGCCTAGCTTTGAAGGTCTGTACCTTTCTATGTGCTCCCCTCTTCCTCTTGTAGATCCACTTGCAACCTATGGCTTTCACCCCATTAGGTTAATCGAAAAGTTCCCAGACTAAGTTGAAGTACATAGACTCCATCTCTAGGTTCATCGCTTTAAGCCATTCCTCTTTGTCAGAATCATCTATTGCACTATGATAGGTCAATGTATCATCTATACCATCTCTGGATGCGACAATTTGTGCCTCACTAACCCTAAGGTAGTAATCAGGTTGTCGTATAACCCTCCCACTACGTCTAGGTGGTAGATCATTCTGACGAACTTGCATATGGATCTCAGATGTCGAAGGTGCTATATATTTTTCAATTGTCATTGACAATGGTGTGCTGGTCGAACCAGCAAGTAACTCCTCGAGTAACACCTTACTCCGAGGTTTGAACTCCCTCATATAGTCTTCCTAAAAAACATAGCATTTTTTGATACAAATACTTTGTTATGATCATGATTATAGAAGAATCTACCACTAGTCTCATTAGGATAGCCTATAAATAGACACACTTGAGAACGTGACTCCAACTCTGTAGTCTTATTCTCAAGCCCATGTGATGGACACCCCCATATGCGGAAATATCGTAAACTAGTTTTATGACCATTCCAAAACTCTTAGGGAGTCTTAGAAATAGACATAGATGGAACTACATTAAGAATATGTATTGCAGTATGCAGTGCATATCCCCAGAATGAATTAGGTAATGAGCTATAACTAAACATAGATCTCATCATATTAGTGGGGTCCGATTTCTCCTCTCTGCAACACCATTTTGCTGTGGTGTTCCAGGCACTGTGAACTGGGATACTATCCCATGCTCAACTAAGAATTCCTCGAAATCTTTATCGAGGTATTCTCCGCAACGATTCGATCGTAGAGTTTTGATTGTCTTACCTAATTAGTTCTCAACCTCAGCACGATACTCTTTGAACATTTCAAAGGTATCTGATTGTGATGCATTAGGTAAACATACCCATATCTCGAATAATCGTCAATGAATGTGACAAAGTATTCATAACCTCCTTGGGCTTTTACATTCATCGGTCCGTAAATGTCCAAATGTATTAACTCAAGTGGTTGACTGGCTCTTATACCTTTTCCAGTAAAAGGTCTCTTTGTCATTTTTCCTTCTAAATAGGATTTACAGACTGGTAAAGTTCCGAGCCTTAACTTGCTTAAGGCTCTGTTCTTTATCAGTCTGTCTATCCGGTCAAGGTTGATATGACCAAGTCTAAGATGCCATATATATATTTCATCGTGAGAAATCTTTGGCCGTTTAGTTTTTGGTTTATCAACCTTAAACATTTCAGCATTGAGCAGTGACCTATGTGTTAACGGTCTTAACACATACAAGTTATTATCTGAGTTTCATGTGCAAATGCTTAATCCATTTCTACCAATAATAACCAAATTTCTATTAAAAGAAACTGAATAACCATCATCCAAAATTTTAGAAACAGAAATCAAATTCCTGCGAAAACCATGAATGAATAACATATTGTTCAAATTCAAATAACTATTATTTGTGAAATTTAAACTAGAAACTCCCACTGTTCTTGCTGAAATGGAATCTCTTGTCCTGACCCTCATGGTGTAATCATCTTCAGCAAGGTCCTTCCATGAATCAAGTAGCGGCAAAGAAGAACAAACATGATTAGTGGCTCCAGTGTCAACAATCCAGGCGGATTTATCATCCTCCACTAATAGAGATTCGATAATGAGTAAATCATATTTACCTATTTCCTTTTTCTCCTTTAGCTAACCAAGGTATTTAGGACAATTCAATGCCCATTCTTGTTGCAGTGGAAACATTTTCCTTTGGGCTTGGCATCCTTGGAGCCTTTCTTGTTCTTATTCTTCATAAGCTTCCCCTTAGCCTTCCCAGTATTTTTCTTCTTCATCTTTGCATATTTAGAAGACTTGGCAACATTTGCCTTAGTACCGAACTTACGAGGATCCATAAGCATAGACTCGTAATGGGTTAGCTCATTAAGCAGTTGGGTCAAAGATAAATTTAACTTATTTATAATATAGTTGCTTTTAAACTGTAGGAAACTCTTCGAAAGAGTTTCCATAATCATGATCAACTGGCTACACTCGTCAATACGAGCTCCATGATTTCAACAGTGTTGAGATAGGTCATCATCCTCAAGACGTGCTCTCAGACTGATGTCTCATCCTTCTTCCTAGTAGTCATCGATGAGACCATGTCCTCATGGCATTAATACATCGAAGGCTACCGAAACATGCCCATCAATGACTCCATCATCTGATATGCTAGAGCCATAGGCTCATGGTTTGCAGTAAGAACCTCAGACGTCCCTACTAGCAAGTAGCAGCAGGCTTTCTCGTTTACTGCGACCCATTTCTGGTAGGCATCACACACAGATTAACGAGCATTTCTGGCCAGCTAAGGAAGACTCTATTCTGTCAGGACAAATTTTAGGTCTTCATAGACTATGATAGTGTTCATGTTACTTTTCCACTTAACATAGTTTTCTCCCGTTAATTTATCATTTGAGCATATGGAAAAAATTAGAGAAACCATGGCTGAAAAATAAAAATAAACATGTATTTAACATTCATTTATCGCATATTAAAATCATCAAATAGTTTTGGCTTAAAATTAAACATGATGCATGAACCATGAATAACGAATTAGAAACCTAAGAGAATTACTATGCCACAGAAATCTATCATCCCACAAGTAAGTGCCGCTGTAGGGTAGGTCAAGTACTTGCATGATAGATCGAGACAATCTCAGTTGATTTAATATATGCGGGAATAACTCTTATTCCTATATTAAACAGCTAATGTTTCATTTGATCAAGGAATTTTATTAACGGTTAATTATTCCTTTGTGAGTGTGACCCGCCACTTCGAGATTCTTGTACTTAACGAGTGAAGTGCCACCGTAGGGTAGGTCAGTTCATAAGATACATCTAGAATCACTATCCTTTTGGAACCCAAACCTGATATTGACCCAAAATAGACACCATCTGTAGGGGGACGAAAGCAAATCCGTCTCAAGGCGCCTTTTGAATCTCACGTTTTTGGAGTAACAACGGAGATCGTGGGATATACTATCGTATATCCCCCTCCCATTCACTATTTTAAGATTAAGGTTTCTATTTATAAAATATCTAATATTTTATTTTAACTAGTGTGGATAAAATTATGGTGGCTAAATCATAATTGTTATTAACACTAGTTCAACATTAGTGACCTAACCAATTTTAACTCTTAAAATTTTATATCACTAATTTTCCACTAGTCTCTACTAATAGTATTACTCAATTAAACTAATTTAATTAGAGTGGTATTAGTGACCTATTATATTTTAACTCTTAAAATACTAGAACAGTAATAGGGTTAAAATTTTAGAATCCTAAAAGGTATAGATTTGTATTAAACTATTTAATTAATCTAGGTGCGTTATAAAATCCAATGGTACGTGGAATTGTATCCCGAGTACATACCATATTACCATCCATTTGGATTCGGCTACATAATTTATATCCAAATTTCCATCCTTTATACCAATGAAATTTATTATGCACTAATTAAGCCCAACATTTTAGAATTCAAATTTTAAACCATAAATCCAATTAATTTTATTAATTGATTTTCATGCATATTATATTCTAATTTAAACACTTTAAATTACATAAAATAATATTTTATGTCTATAATGATAATGCTTCTAAAACATGTTACCCTAAGTTATATGACATGTTATTCAAACAATTCGAAATAAACATACATATAACATAAAATTATTTTTCATTGATCAAGCTCTTATTTTTCCTATACTAATCTAATTAGTACATAAGATTTACCAAGGCATCCCTTGGTCTTCAAATCTCGTTTCAAGGTGGTGTTGGCTCCTTTTGCGACTTCAGTGCTCCAAATTACAAAATTGAAATTTTACATTGGAAAATAAAATTATAACAATTGTAAACAATAGCCTTATGGCCTTACATCCCAAAAACAACACCAACTACGAAAATAAGAGCTGGAAACATTTACGACTAATGCAAAATCCATTCATCATATGAAATAACAATAAACATTCATCACATGAATATTAATTTATAACATCCTGCTTTAGCAGCAATGTTACTGGCAGGAGACAGGCTAAACCCATCTCCATAAGCCTCTGATTCTAGAAAAATTTCGGCATGATGTATTCATAATATCATGCAACCTGGCCTATAGCCAGCATCTATATACAACATAAACATAAAATCTCGACCTCAGGCCGACATCTCAACATCAATGCAATCTAAGAGTTCAACTAAAATACAATGCAGACACAAAACAACCAGGGCTCCGTACCAGAAAGGACGTATATACAAAAAGTTTTCTAAAATAAACTCGTGCTCAACACGTTACAAATTGTACAATCTAAAACATAGACTACTAGACTCTTTGTTTTTCCCAAGACCTGGTGACTGGTTGACTGCAACGCTGCTACCCGAGTGCTCCACAACTCTGAAGTCCACGGTCGACCGTTTAGATTGCCAACCTGCAAAACTAACAAACTGTTGTGGTGTGAGTCACAATGACTCAGTAAGCAACCATGAATGAATCATAATAATAAAACGTCATATTTATATAATCTTGATTTATATTATAGCCTTAATTCCCTATTGGAAAAGAAAACCTCAATTGATAAGTTAATTATCCCTCTTTACTTATAACTCGAATACAAAAACTTTTTCTTGAAATCTTACTAATGTATGGACTCAACTTCCAATATAATTTCACTCATATCCATCGGTGATCTTTATTACCTTTACAAAGTCCTTATTTATTAATCTTAGTTTTGAAATCTCTTAACCTCTTTAACACTCACATTAACTTATCATTCTTTCACACTTCACATCTCCGTCATATATTTGCTTATAAACTAATCTTAGCACAAAAAAAAAATTCATATATTTTTACCTTCCCTTAACTGTTACCTATGAACATTGGATATCTCGTACATACGCATCCCATCATACATGCAAAACCATAAGTATACTTCCGAAACTACTTATCATGTGTCTGAACTTATGCATCACTATCACATGATACATATATAGTATAATCAAAATTTATTATGTACTTAATTCACTTATTTACTTACATATGCTACAAATAGTATATTTTCATGCAACAACTTGAACATGTATCTCAAACATCTATAATACACATCAAGTTTTTACATTCTCATCACGTTTCTGCTATGCTAACTCTAATATCTTATTATATCTCTGTATACTCTTTGTTAATTCCGCTCAGTCATCTATTATAACTTTCTTTCTTTTTATTTTCTTGAAATATCATCAAATCGGTATTATAAAATATTCTTTTTATTCACATACTATTAACAACCACGTAATCATGTATATAGAATCATGTTATCATACATCAATGCTTTCTAAAATACTCATTATATGTAAACATACGATGCATATAAACATCAGTCATATACTTATATGAATAAGATCACGTTATAATGGATTAACATCAATTATATGCATCTCAGATGAATTATTAGAATACATGGTTTATAAACATGATTTGTAAACCATACTCTACTTTAACATGCTATGCTTTTAGAAATTACTTTTTGAAAACCCTTTTCTGAAGAACTATTTTCTAAAAGTTTCTTTCTGAAAACTCTTTACTGAAAACTTTACTTGAAAACCGGTTCCTGCTTAAAATTCTGTATCTATTATAAAGCTATTATTTCTGGAAACTTTCTTTTCTAAAAAGCTCTTTCTGAAAGCTGTAACTGAAAGCTGAAATCTGAAGAACTGTTTCTAAAAAAAAATATTTACTGAGAATCTGAAAACTGAAAACTCTTTCTTGCACTTCTTTCTAAAATCGCTTTATAAACTCTTTTTCGGAAACTGAAATCTGAAATCCTTTTTCTGAAAATCGAATCTCCGCCTGTAGGCGCATCTCCGCCCGAAGGCGCATCTCCGCCCAGGAATATACCATCTGAGCGCTGAGGATCTAGGGGCGTCCCCCCAGTCCTCCACATGTACACATGTATATAAGTCCGTCAATTCCAACAATGTACAACTGGGATAGGTCAAATCCCAAATCCCGAATCCATATGATATCCGTCAATTCCATATGTGTCTCAAGTTACATATTGGGGTGAGGTTTTACCTCATGCCCCGTAAATCACGTAAAAACTACTGATAAACTTTTAAAAAATAAATCAAATCTCAAAACTGTAAGAAACTTTTTCTGAAATACTTTTCTTTCAAAAACATTTGAAACTATTCTTTGTAACACTTGGAATCTCAAAACATTCTTAGCTTTAACTCAACTTCTGAAAATCACAACATATAAATATGCATATGCATTTATTGTACTATCATACATATATCTGCATTCATTCTTACATACTTATGATACATTGAGACTGTTCATGTACATGCACACTCTATGCTCATATAAAACTTATCTTGATAGTCATATCTATTTATATACTTACATACATATAAATCAACATGCTCAAGATCTCATTTACATATATTCATATGCACATAAACTCTATTCATTTAAACATGCATCAAGATACTTGCACACAAAACAAATACTTACTATATGCGAGCTTACTTAATTCTCTGTACATACATACCCGCTTTTTGTACTTATATGCTTATTTCTTTACAATTTATCATTCTTTAACTTTGATCTCATTCCCTATGGTGTATTTTCTACAACCCCCAAACCCAAGTATCCTTATATTATACTAATATATATTTGTCCACATATCACGTACGCAATATACTTTATCATTTTTATACTTTTAATTTTTAGGCTTGATAATATCGTACTCGCATACAATCATATATACACACACACACACATATTCAGGTCTCAGGTTATGCATATGCCTACAGAATTCCTTTGCTATCTAAATTCGAACAAACACATCACAAGTATTTATCGCATAGATTACTTACACCTATAATATCATATACACAAACATTGTAGTTCCCTTCTTTTCTCACATGTATCTGTACCTGTACTAGCATACATCTGTCTTTATCTAATTTGGGTGCATACATCTGATACTTCTATATACTTATACATAAACATGACATTATTCATATGCTCTATCTATATATACTGGTTTATACCTACCTATGTATCTCTTTACTTCTATATGCTCATGCTTATCATTTTCTCATACATATGTTTATAACTACTTGTTCTTATCTGTATGTATGTATATATATACACGCGCTTGTGAACTTATATACACCTGCAGCTTTCTCATACATTCATCTTTAAGTATATATATATATATATATATATATATATATATATATATATATATATATATATATATATATATATATATACAGGTTTCATGCATATAACTATATAAAACTTTATTATATTACTGATTTCGAACAACGTTAAATCTCTTAAGTATTCGTAGCATGAGTTACTTACTTGGCTTTGCGGACACTCCTAACATGGATCTGATCTGTCAAAACAAGCAACAAAACATTATCAAAACAGCTATTTGCGGAACTTTAGACATTTCTATAATATACTTCAGACCTTCCCGGAATAAGCAAATCAAATCCGAAACTTGTCGGATTTTTTCCGATTCATCTAAAATCACTTTAATGCTCATTCTAAGTCATTACACAAGGTTCTAAACTAACTCGGTTGCTTAAATTCCCGATTTACGCATTTTCGGAAAATCTAACTGAAAATTTCCTGCAAACGCTACGGAAGGGTCTCGATCCCTCCGAACTTATCCAGAATATTTAATTATCTTCGTACTATCGTATTTAGATCATATTCATGATCATGGTCGTTAAACCATAGTCATGCGAGAAACTCTGTTTTATCGGAAACTCGCTAATTTTACCGGATCGATCTACCCGGATTCTATCACATTCATCGTTTTAACATATTATATCACATCTAATTCATTTCATGTCAATTTTCTACACTACATAACTATTGGAATCATCCGAATATATAACTGTAAACTTTAAAATAGAAAATTCTTAACGGAGAGTCGTACCGAAATTCCGAGGGCATATTCGGACTCCCAACGGCCATACGAACGTGTTGGTGTCGTCAGAATTCCGATCGGAGCTACTGTTCACCATGGGTTACTATTCATTCGAATCTTCCTTCCTTATTTTGCATGCCATCGAGCACGGATCGGAAAAAACCATCACCACTATCTCATAGTACTCGTCGAGGGCTTCGATTTGGCGGGTGGCTCGGGCCGTGAAATAAACCGACGAGCCGGGATCGCGAAATCTACTTCACGCCTCTTTCTTCTCTCGCCGCAGTCGATGCCGACACCGTCAACGCCATCGCCGACCACCATCACGCACATCATCACCGAAAGATCACCCCGGCACTGGTGCACTGGCCTGACGCCAGCCATAAGCTCGTCGGCGAACAGCTTTGTGAAGGGAGGGTGGTGGGGCTCGGGTGAGGAGAAAGAATAAGCTTTGCCATTTTTGCTATTTGCTAAAACTTTGAGGTTTATATAGGTAAGTTCCTGAAAATTACAAGTTGACCTCGGAAAATTTCATTTAGGCCCCTATCATGGAACTTTCTAGAATTGTGCATTTTTGAAGCCTTTTTTATGCGATTTTCAAAAAGTGTTCAACACGAAAGTTATTAGTCTCGGAAAAACGAGTCTAATGGTCAAAGAATCAACTCAATCAGAATTCGTTTACAGTTTCCATGACCGAAATCCCAAACTTTACGTGTTTTACAAAAATCACATAACTAACTTTTGATCCCATGCGTTTTCCAACGCGACAAACATTCATAATATTTTATTCCAACTCATATTCTATCACTTGAACACTTATCCGCTGATGTCGCTCTATTCCTGGACCGCAATTTTGGTCCGGGAACATTTCCAGAATTATCCCAAAAATCTGAGATGTTACATAATTTATGCCCACTCATCTAAACATGCATATCATATTTATAACTCATATAAATATATAAAAAATAGAAATTTTAAATTAATAAGAGAAGAGTTAAGAACATTTTTCAACCTCGCTCTCGATGCCAATTGTAGGAAATACTTTCCTAGCGCAGAGGAAGCGTCTTAGGTACCCAGATCGGTAAAATCAAAGGACATATCCTGTCAAAGGACATAGCCTATCATGCAGGATTTCATAGTACACTCAGGATTAAGATCAATCCATATATGACCATCTAGTATATTAAAATGACTTTCTTTGTTTAACGGATATTATAAGAATGTTATTCCATCTGGGTCCAGTCCTATATGACCGCATCATACAATGTGCCTTCATTCTCATATATCTACATGGATGATCCCGGATCAAGGTCACCATACAAATATAGAATGGACTGCAGCTATAGATAAACCACAAATAGAGTACCCATTTTGTTTGCTCTCTATGGACTATTTAAGATTACTAACTTCAGACTTAAATCCTCTTATGTATGACACTCATACACTAAGTTTAAAGGCACATGAGTAATCTAGGGTATTCAAGATGATTTATAATATGCGAAAATTAAAAAAACACTTTGATAAATAAATAATGCATCGTTTTATTTCAAAACACATAAAACTGTTTACATCACATGTAGCTCTATGGCATACATCCTAACACTCACAACTCTTATGTATATGTTTAAATCATATTTAATCTCTCAATCATTTAGTGGAAAAAATTCAAGATTTTATTCTTTCAATCATGCCAACTACTATTGTCATTAAACCATTAATTTTTTTTTTTTTTGTAATGGTAAACAAACTCAAGTGGAGACCATACCAAAACATAAGATGTAAACCACTAATGAAAAAGTAATGATTATTGGAGAGTATGGAAAGCCATATGGTTTTGTCTCCAATAAAATTTAAAAACCATTATCATAGTAATGATGTACTTACCTTAATTATGATGTAATAATTATCTTATAATTATTACTAACTTGATTATCTCATAATCAACTAATTCTAGAATACATTATTTTAAACACATTTAATTTAGTTTTCATTTGTGGCAAATTATAATCTTATTAATAATATATAAATTTATATGTGAGTATATAATTAGACAATCCAAATATATTAGGTTGGTTACAGTTAATCGAGGTAGCACGAGGACCAAATGGACCTACAGTTTCGAGCTCCAATAATCCCGAAATATTAATTAAACTCTTTAATTAAATATTCTGAATTATTAACTTCGCATTATTCCACTAAAAAGATGAAGTTGAACTCTCATTGCCGTAGATGGAAAATATAAGCCGAATAACTTTGATGTATATCGATATAGTCGTTATATATGGATTGGCCCTTCATGAATGTCTTATAATTAGATCCGAGTTATAAGTCCGTTATATCCCTCTAATTATTTTATAACATAAGTGCCATTGATTCTCTAATGAACAAGTAATTCATAACTATTATGAATATTAATCTTTCTATTCGTAATAGAAAGACTTGAGTGTTCTAATTTTTCAAGTATCCAATCAACCTTTAAGAGAGATACTTGATGAGTGATATTTATATCACTATTTCCCACTCATTTAACCTAATATTTTATATAGTTTCTCGAGTTTTATGAACATTTTGATGTGTTTTTATTTATTTTGAAGATATAAATAATATTGATACTTAATGGAATCAACTCGGGGCTAAAACGATGAAATTCGGGGGAAAAAAGGTCAAAAACGAAAATTTACTGTACGCTTTACGAAGTACAGTCCTAAATTCCAATTTTGCACATGTTTCGTATTTTGGCCATAACTTTTTCATCTGATATCCGATTGAGCTGATTCAAGTTTCAGATTGAAGAAGACTCGAAAATATACAACTTTGAAAGTCAAAATAATTTCGAATTCTGAAGTTTCCATGGCCGAAATTGATGAACAATCTAGTGTATTTTGTGTAACTACTATAGTCATTTCCAAAATATAAAATAAAATTAATAAAATTAAAAAATTAAAAATTGTCAAACTTCCACCAAACATGCTTGCATGTTTGGTGCCATGTTTGATGTCATGTTTAGTGCCATGTTTGATGTCATGTTTGGTGCCATGTTTGGTGCCATGTTTGGTGGAGCAATCAGTGGAGCAATTGGTGGAGAAATTGCTGGAAGCCTTTTAGGTTTTTCTATAAATACCAATCCATTTCATTTGTAATTCTCATACTTTCCTTAGGTTTTTGTAAGGAATTTAAGGATTGCATCTTGTTTGTTTATTTTTTTTATTTAAATTATGTATTTCTATTTTCAATAACAATAGTAGTTTCTTTTCTTCTTCCTTTCTTTTCTTTTATGTTTAGTAGTTAAATTTTCCGCTGGGGAAAGGTGAAGGTTTTATTATTTTAATTTAGATTAATATCCCTTAATTATAATATAGAAATTATAATTCAAATTAAAAGGACTACCGCCTTAATGGCTGATTTTTATTTATTTGAGATAAAGTAACACCGCCTATATGGCAGGACTTTAGGTGACAGATAATTACCGCCTATATGGCTGAATTATGGACAAATAATAATACCGCCTTTATGGCTGGTTGGACTTAATTAAAATCTGAAATAATGAGGAATACCACCTATATGGTTGGTCGGTAATATCACAGATAAATTCTGTATTATAATAAGGTAAATTTCTAAATTAGAAATAGTAAAAGTGGATCCCCAACCCAAGCATTTTATTTTTATTCTAGGGAAGTGATGAAACACAATATCCACACTTAATCATTGATTTTCTTTTTATGGGTAATTCTTTAGTTTGTTTATTGAGTCTTTAGCCTAATGCTTCTTGTTAATTGGCCATTAATAAGATTGATTTGGTAAACTTAAAATGAACTAGACATAGGGATTTTAGGTTTTAGCCTTAGATTCTATAGCCCACGATCTTCCTTGAGGATAGATAACCTTTTAATAGATTTCCTTACAGGATAGACATATACCTGTCGAGCGGGGGTAGCCACAATTGGAACTTAATCTTAATGAATCCAGGTAATTTGTTTGACATAGACATATGGTTCAATTGGGTTATACTGGGTATTTGCGTCTGACCATCGACATAGGCTTTTGCATAACTTCGTGTTCCAGGTTAGCAAACTGATTTATTACACATATATAAGAGAATCAATTCATCTTTCTAATAATATTATGTGGAGTCAAGACCCTAGATCTCTGAGTCTTTTGTTATTTTCCTTAGTATTTTCTTTTGAGTCTGTTTTTATTTTAATTAGCAAATCCACATTCAACCAACCAAAAGCAATCAATTCCCTTCTCCCTATAATTTAATACCTGTAAATAAATAGTATCAATAATTAATAACAACACTAGGAATTAAGTCCTCATAGGATCGATACTTTTATACTACTTGAACGATATGTGCGCTTGCGTTATACGCGTGTGAATGCACCGGTCAAGTTTTTGGCGCTGTTGTCGGGGACTTATATTTCTTGAGTTATTAATTTTGAAGATATCTAATTTACTTGTATATAATTTTCTTTATTTTTATCTGTAATTTTTATTTCTTTCTTTTATTTTCAAGTGGTTGAACAATGGAACACTACTGGGAGATTAAGAGATTACATGCTTTACAAGAAGGTACACCCCAAATCTGGGAGCAACAGTCCAGTTTTCTGAGGCTTGTTGTCCAGCCCAACAATTATCACTGGATATCAGAACCAATCAACACTACATTTGCTCAATAGAACGAAATGGGGAGATGTGTGATATGTGATGGTAACCACCCGAGCGATCAATCTATATACCATTAAGAATGGCAAAATTATTGGAATCATTCAAGGTACGAAGAACCAGTATATTTTCCATCTTATCCACCACCCACATATTATGATCTTCATCAACAACCAGAACCATCAGAGGAAGAACAATTGGTTGACATGCTCAAAGATTTGTTCAAGAAACGAGATGAAAAGTTAGATACAATGCTTGAAACATTTCAGAATCAACTCGAAAGTATCCAGAGACAATCACCATCCATTCAGAGTATGACAGATCAAATGAGACAATTAACAGAAAACCAGAGCTACATACCTCAAGAACCATTTTTAGATGACACTGATGAAGCCTTCGAGTACCAACCATTTCACAATGACACTTCAACAGAGGAGAAGGCTGAGCAGTATCAACAACCAGAGGTATCAGTTCAGGTGCCCAAACTAGCAAAGTCTCTATTTGACTTTTACTATTAACATTCTGACGAGGATGAAGCTGATTTATTTGCACCAACCGCAACAACAACGGAGGATCAAACTTTCAATCCTCAAAATAGAGATCTTAGAGCATGCTTTGCAATGATGTTTGAAGAATATCTACCTGAACCATCCATTCCAGTTGTATCAGAGGATGAAGTCCTAATGTCAGAAACATCTTTATGTCCTCAGGCAGACACTTATGGAGCATGCATTTCACAGATGACAGATGAAGAGCTGAACGCAGAAATCCTAGAATACATATGTGAAGAAAATGTGGAGCAATAAGCAGAGCAAATAGAAGAATAAATGACTGACCTTATTGAAGATCCAGTGCATTCAAAAGAAACATCACTGTTTTGGAGAGTAAATATCAGAAATATCGCGCAAAAGCTTGACAGAATGGAAATCCCATTCAAAGTCAAACACCATACGAGACCCCCTGATTTCTTTCTTTCTTTTCAGGAACCACTGGAGCAATAAAGTTTAAGAAGGTGGCACAAGCACTAAATGAGACAAAACTCTTTTTGCCACCTTACCGTTGGAAGAGACCCTTCAAAAGCAACGCTCACGGGATTATCCTTAATCAGACATCCAAAATGACACTGAAACCTCATTGATGGATGGATTTCAATCACGTCTGGCTGAAGATGAAAAATTTAGCGCTAGCAGGGAGGCAACCCATGCAATTTGTTGTAATTTCTGTTTTCATATTTTATGTATACATGTTATAGAGTTTTTAATTTTGTGTGTTATTTTTGTAGGGAAAAGCAGAAATGAAGCATTTTAAGACAGAAGGAATGGTGTTTGGCAATCACAAAAATGAGAGCTAATTCATTTGTGGTGGCTGAGTAAGGAATGGATTCTTGAAACGCATCCTTATGAATTTATACTAAGCGAGTGGCGTATTGCGTACACAATTCTGTTACCTTAATAATTGCTTTGATTTTCTTTTCTATTTTTATTTCCTTTATTTTCGTCGACGAGATCTAAAATTTTTGACTTTTCACGATTTATTTTAACTTTCATCTGATAATTGCCATTTTGCAGGTACTAGTGCTATTATTACTCACCCATTTTCAGGTTCTATAAATTCAGCCATATATTTCTCTCTTCAACACATCCAAATATACATCCAAACAAGAGAAAGAAAATGGAAGCAACTTCACAGTAGCGATTCAAGCGAATTTGTGTTTTCTATGGATCCAACTCTGGTAATAAACCAGAATTCATTGAGGCTGCAAAGGAATTGGGGCGAGTCATAGCAGAGAAAAATATGCACATAGTATATGGTGATGGCAATCTTGGATTGATGGGAAGCATTTCAAAAGCCGTTCAAGAAGGTGGCGGTCATGTTTTGGGAATCATTCCAAAGCCTTTGGTGGACGAACAATTAATTGGACCAACAAATGGAGATGAACGCATCGTATCAAGTATGTCTGAACAAATCCATGAAATGATCAATACTGCGGATGCGTTTATCGCGTTACCAGTTGGCTTGGAACGTTTGAAAAAATGTTCTGTTAGACAGTTATAACCCATAGCGTCACTATTTGTAAAAGACATTGTGGTTTTTGTACAAATTAACTATGTAGCAATGGAAATTGCCTTTTATCATTTTGTAATTTATTTACTTGGATATATAAATGATAAAAGTCCATATGATTAGTTCTGAATTGAGATGATATGAGACAATATCAATCCATAAAGGTTTAATCATTAAACATCCCTAGTCGTAGTATTATCGAGATTGGACATCGATAATGCGAAATAGACTAGTATTGTACTTGTGCTTGTTGTGAGGGCATAACTAATGCGAAATAGACTAGTATCACTTCAGTCATATGGAGATGATGATCACACAGGGATACAAAACTGGTTCTCTATTGTGTTGCAACCATCGGGATAATATGATTAAGTCATGATTATCTGATTAAAAGAGACTAGTTCCTTGATATCCGATATGTGCTTCGTACGTGGAAGACACTATTCCAGCCTCAGGCCTTGCACGTGACATCCGATACTAGATCACTATACACGATACTACTGTATACTACGCCTAATAAATATCATATATTCCATTAAGAATATTTCTGGAGAATTGGGTAGGCATGGCGCTTTGCTAGAAGCCAACCTCGTCTCATAAATCGGTAAAAACGTAGTACGAGGTCCGTACGTGTTCGGATAGTCCGACGATAGGATTTACTGCCAACATATTCAGGGATCTCTTGGGTCGCTTCCCGAAGATTCACCGATGACGTATGATTCGAGCATAATTAATCTGGGATTAATTACGGATAGATTTTATCTAGGATAAAATACTATTTGAAGAGAGAGAATGATTAATTTGGAATTAATCGATAAAATAATATATTTTTCGATATATTTAACGAAATCGGATTTCGACGCGGAATTAAAATTATATTTTAATTCGGGCAAACGAGTTAATTTAGAATTAATTCGTTAGTGATGTGAATAGTAATTTTGCTAGGCATAATTATTTAATTAAATTCGATTTAATTACGTCGCGACGAAAGTTCGTTAATTCGGAATTATCGAAACCGAGCCCGGAAGTGTTTGCGGGCCCACTCGCATTTTGAATCGAGTGGGGCCCACAAGTCACATCGCGAGTCACATCACTTGTCACTTTAGTGATAGATGTCTAAGTCACCTTTTTGGTGAGTGACATGCAGTCACTATTCATGAAAGAAGTGGTTGTGGGCATTTAATGAGCTTTTGGAGCCAAAATTTTGGTTTAACTTTCGAAGTATATACCAAATATTTGGTAATTGATTTTAGGTAATTGTTTTTAGAAAACAACAACACAAAATCAAAGCAAAACTCTCTCTCCCAAAATAGCAAAAACCTTGAGCTCCATAGAGGAAAGGAAGCTTGATTTTTCTTTCATCTTTTGCTAGCACAAACAAGGAATCAATTCAAGGTGTTAGGGAAACCGAACTAAGAGCTTGGGATCCATTTAAAGCTTGGAGCTTTCACATCTTCATCAACAAATCCACCTTGGCCGAATACATCAAGCAAGGAAAAAAAGTTTTGTTGATCATCACATCCTAAAGCCGATCTATGTAAGTATGATTCTGCCATACTTGTTAGTTATATTCATTCTTATTTCTATGCTTGAATGATCTTGGGACTAACCTAGAAACCCAACAATGGTATCTTGAGCCATTTTGAGCATGAAATGAACTTAGGGTAAATTTTGGGTAAAATCAATTTGAGCATGATTTGATAAAATTGATTGATTTATTATGCTTGAATGATAATGTATTGAAGTTGTATATGATCAATTTCATGAAAAGTTGATTGGATCAATTTGTTGCTCAAAACTAGGCTTAGCCGAATACTTATTACCCTTATAAGTCATGGTATTTTTTGTTTCTTTGATAATTGGATGGCTTGAAACAATTGGGAAATGTTGATTTAAAATTCAATCGGATTGAAAACAAAATCGGACATAAAATACCCTAGATTGCCGTGACCTATTGAGCATGTAATGACTTGATTTTTTGATTCAAAATGTTGGACATAAGTTGAACAATTGAATACATAATTAATTGATTAAATTTTTATTTTGGAAATATTAATTTAGATAATTAATTGATGTATTACACTTTGGTTAATTGAATTATAAAATTTGGAATTTTAAAATTTGATTAATTGAGCTTGATTTTGAATTGGGCTTGTAATTGTTGTATTTGGGCATAATGGGCTTGGTTGGGCCAAGTTGGTTTAGGCCAATTGGATTGGATCCATATTTGGCCTAAATCATTCCATTAAGTCCAAATATAACAAATGGGCTTTAAAAGTTTAATTGGGCCTTATGGGCCTAAATTGGTTTCTTGGCAAATGAGGGTGATTCCTTAATCGGGCTTGGTATTTGGGTTTGACCCATATTGACCAAAGCCCATGCCCCATGAAATCAATTGAAAGCCCATCGGACTTTAATTAAATGATATTGGATGTTAGTTGGGCTTTTAGACCCGATTAGATTAGATTTAGAATCTAAATCGTTAAAGCACATTAAAAAGTGTAGTTATTTAATTTGAAATTAAATAAATGAATTAGTACTGAATACGAATTAAATTAGATTTAACGAGTAGTTCGATATAATTCAAGAATTCATATTTTGAGTACTTATTCTCAAACGAGTTGGACTCGCGCAAATCAAATCATTGTTTGAACATTGGATGATCACTAATATTCAAAGATTAATTAATTTGATCAGATTGAATGAATAACATGCTTGAATGAATACATGGATGTGATGAATGAATAGCGTATATCGGATGGATATTAGAAGGGAAAGGGCAATTTTAGAAATTGTTGTAAATTTTGGAATTTATTAAATTGGATCTGCGTGTCCAACCTTCTCTCATTGATTCTTTGTATTCTCTTCTCACCTAATTCCCCTCAATGTTAATGAGGTTTCTTTTATTGTATTATGTAATTGGGTAGAAGTAGAATAGTGCTAGCCGGGGAGAGGAAATAGAGTGATTTGTTCTAGGAATAATCTGTTAAATATCCTGTTGGGGTTGGTGCTCAGAGCGCCAATTCCCGGTTGTATTTCTTTATGAATACTTTTGTAAAACATTATTATTATGAATAATATATGCAGTTTCTATAATATAATCTATCTTTTTATATGGTAAAGACATAATGACCTTAGAATGATTAGTCATGGTACTGTTGCAAAAGCGTCGCAACTGACATTGAGTAGTATCATGACGTTGTCATTCTCAGACTGTTCCTGGTCAAGGTTTACACTACTTGGTCAGTATAGTAAACTCGTTGAGACCGGTACATGTCGTATACTGGAATATATGATTCCAATGGCTTCTCAATCATCCATAAGTCTTGGAGACTAGTATCGACGTGTAGGTGTTTATAGTGGATAAACACTGAACGACTCACCGAAGATTCTTAATGGATGGTACACCAACATCAATAAGAATCCTCTCGGGTTGAGTAGCACTTGTGATTCTTAGACTTGAGATTCCATTGTGGGCACATGAGACATCTTCTACACTTAGATGGCAGTCACGTCACCGATTTATTTAGATCAGACCTCCGCATGTTCGTTGGGTGTAGATAGATCCTCAGGGTGTCCTATGTGTATCAAGATAGAATCCGTCAGTTCTGTGTACCAGAGCATAGGTAGTCCATATGATTAGCAATCAGATAAAACCATGTGCCCATGGTAAAGTTTAGAAGCTAGTTCTAAACATTCTCTTCGAGATTGCTAATGGAATAGTCGACTGGATAATCCCCGTAGAGATTTAACGTTTACATCTATATGTCTGGGATTTATCCGGATACCTGTGACGGAGGAATTATACATTTTCCATGACCTCGACCTGTATGGTTCAACGAGATTATCCGCGATCGTCATAATTTACGGGTGGATAAATTATGGACACGAAATTGGATTTCGTGACGGATATACCTGAATCTAGAGAGTCTCAATAATGAAACATACTCGTAGAGCACTAGAGCAACATTTATAAATAATATTGATTATTTATAAAGTCGTTTAAAGGTTAAACGCAAGTTACATGCTAAAGGGACCCGATAGTCATTTGATTAATTATTGTGTATTTACATTTAATACTTGATTAATTTAAATACACATTAATTAATAGTCAAATTGAGATATTTGACTTATATCCTAAATGAATATATGTATTTGATATTTAATGTAAATATAATACATATATTTAATATATTTGTATTTAATTAATTAATTAATTATTTAATTGTTAAATGATTAAATTAATTAAAATATAAATATCTTAACTTTGGATATTTGATTTAAAACGATTAAGTTTCCTTTGTTGACCAAGTTATAAATATCTAATAAAGTGTTTTTAGATATTTAATCAACTTGATCAAATTTTTGTTAAATGAAATTGAAATTAAAATTGCCAAATACATGCTTGTGATTTTCGGCCAAGGGCCTTTTTGTGTAACAAATATATATTGTTTTCATTTCATTTTCATTTCTAACGTAATATACTTTAACCAAAACTCCATTAAAATAAAGCAAAGAAAGGTATAGAGAAAAGAAAGGAAAAATCAAGAAAAGCTTGGAAATAAGTAAGTATTTCCAACCTAGTATTAGAGAATAATTTGTTCCTCTTGTTGTTGGAAACTTCTTGTGTTGTTCTTGGGTTTTTTCTATTCTTTATTCTTTTTGTTTTTGTTGGATAAATGTTTGGTGGAAGTGTTGAGCATGTATAATGATGGAAGCTTATGACTATTGTAGTAATAAGTATTCTTTTATGGTTTTAGAAACCTTGTTGCTAATCTAGAGTTGTTGACCCACTCTTAAATGACCTAGATTTGATCTTGAGTTGTTTCATTGTGTTGAGACTTGGATTGGATGGAAGAATGATGATTGAAGTAACTGATTTAACCAATTTGGTCTAATTTGTCCAATTTGATGAAATTGAAAAATTAGGGTTCATGACCAATTCCAAATTTGGGGCTTTTCATTTAAATTGTGTATTTGGATGTGTATATGATGCATATAAAGTTTCATGTTGATTGGATTACACCTTGATGTGTTTTGATGCATGAAATGACAAAATGCACAAACCCCCCCTAATGGAGGCTCTCGGCCAAGTGAGCAAAATTTGGGGATTTTGTTGCTTTTGGTGTTTTGATGTTTTGAACATGCTAAGTTCATCTTAGAAATGATTTGGAATCATTCAAAATTGATTTGATCAATTTCGGAGTAAAATGAACAAAATACCAAGTGTAAGGGCAATTCTGTAAATTCACTTAAATTTGATTTATTGAATTTTATTTCATAATTTGATTATTGGATAATCAAATAAATATGTTTATTTAATTAATCCTAGAAAAAAATTTAAAATCGAAAAATTCGATTTTCCACCGCTTCCGCTGTGTTATCGGATTTATCCCCTAAATATCCCTACAAAATGGTATCAGAGCGAGTCTGATTCTAGGCCACCTAAAATGATTAGCCTTAATTAAATCAATGTTTAATCATGTTTTCTTAACTTTATACATGCTTATTAGAATCTAAATCGGTTAGATTTAGGGTGTGTGACACTTAGCGAAAAATCCCTAATTAATAAGGTTTTAATGTAATTATGTATTTGATGCATGTTATATGGTCCGTCTTGTCAATACAGTTTATGAATACTTCTCTGTGACTACATCCGAGACAGTGCCTCTGCTGTGACGGTGTAGCCGATAGAGATTTATTTATACCGGATGTATATCAGATACTAGATAAATTCAAGTGAAAGCGGAATTCTGAACGTGCCCTAGCTGTCAGGATTACGTAAGTAACTTGAGTTTATCATTGACGAGTTTAACCTTGGTATGTCTCCTTGTGGGCCTGCCTTCGCAGCGACAACGAGAAATGACCAGGACCGGAAACCCAGGAGTCATTAGTGAATGATTGACAAATGAGTTGTCTACCTGATGAATATACGTATTCGAGACCGTGCCTCTGCTGTGAGCCGAAATATATTCACGGGATCCACCTTTCACTATTTGTATTTAATTTAATTATTAAATCTTTGTATTCTGTTTGGGGATTACAATATTGCATGATTTAGTGGAAGAGGCATATTAGATTAAAAATCTGTGATCTAGTTTATGATTTTGATATTATATGAAACTGCTTTATTTCTGCTAACTGTTTTTCGTAATCTATATGATAGATTTGCGATGGCGGCACCATCCACAAATCAGTTTGCGCGTATACTTGATGCGAACAAACTAAAAGGCGCTGAGAACTTCACTGATTGGGAATTGGATTTGAGGATTGTCCTCGATTCCGAAAAGCTGGGGTATGTTCTTGAGGGTCCGTTGCCACTTGCTGTGGGTGCGGATGCTACGAAGGAGGAACGCCAAGTTTATGAAACTTGGAAGGATGACGATTTAAGGGTTAAATCGTACATCTTTAGTTCAATGTCTCCAAAACTCAAGAAACAATACTATGGTATGCTAGATTCTTATAGTATGATGACGCGATTGAGACAATCATTTGAGAACCAAGAACAAATGATTGTTCACAAAGTCGCAATGGAACTGTTCCATGAGCGTTTGGATGAGGGGCAAGATGTTAGCCCACATGTTCTTCGAATGATCGATTTGATCGATTAATTGAGGCAATATAATCTCATTCTAAATGACATTCTCGGTAGGAGTGTCATTCTTGGTTCTCTTCCAGCTTCATTTCGCCAGTTCGTGATGTACTTTCACATGAATGGGACTGTCTATACCTACCAGGAGCTACATAGGATGTTGTTCACTGCAGAAGAGGACCTTAAGAAGGGAGTACCGACTCGCCCTCCTAGATCTACTTCTCTTTTTGCTTCTTCCCAAGGATGGTCCAAGGGAAAGAAGAAGAAAGGAAAGAAGAAGAAGGCTTTTGGTCCTCAATAACAGGCGAAGATTGCTAAGCCCAAGAGGGCTTCTGAAGACAAATGCCACCACTGCGGCAAAGTCGGGCATTGGAAAAGGAATTGTCCTGATTACATCGCCCAGCTGATGAGAGATAGAGCATCTATATCAGGTACATTTATTTTTCCAGTTATTGATTTATCTTTGGCTTGTGAAGCCTTTACATCCAGCTGGATTTTAGATTCTGCTTGTCCTATTCACATTTGCAATTCATTATAGGTGCTGAAGGAAAGTAGAAGGCTGAAGCCTGGAGAGATGCAGTTGCGATTCGTGAGTGGAGACTCTCTGGATGCAGTTGCAGTTGGAGTATGCGAGGTCTCATTGCCGAATGAGACACTTTTGTTAAATGAATGCCATTTTGTACCATGATGTGTAGCAAATATTATATCACTTTTTGTATTGGATACAGAAGGCTTTTGTATTAATATTAAGAATAGTTCTTTATATTTATATGATAGAAATAATATTCAGATCCTTTGTTGTCCAAACCAGCATGGTCATTATACATTGCAAATTTCAAAAGATATTTTAAATACTGGAGTTAATAAACGTAGTTTACCTGTAATTAATAATACTGAACTTTGGCATATGCGGCTTGGTCACATTGGCATTAAACGCCTTACCCAATTGGTTAGGAATGGTTTGATACCAGATCTTACCATTAAATACTATCCAACTTGTGAATCCTGTATTCAGGGTAAGATGACCAAAGCCCCATTTTCTGGTGTTGGACACCGCACCACTAACTTTACTGGAACTCGTACATTCTGATGTATGTGGTCCACTAAGTCAAACTGCTTACAGTGGTTATTCGTACTTCGTTACCTTTACTGATGATCTGTCACAGTACGGTTATGTCTATTTGATGCGACATAAATTGGAAACCTTTGAAAAGTTCAAAGAATTCCGAAATGAAGTAGAAAAACAAACTAGTCAATATATTAAATGCCTTCGATCAGATCGAGGCGGCGAATATATGAGTGGTGAGTTCATGGATTATATGAAGGAGAATGGGATTCTCGCTCAATATACTCCTCCAAGTACCCCACAGCACAATGGAGTATCTGAGAGGAGAAATCGAACTTTATTGGATATGGTCCGATCAATGTTGAGTTTCACAGATTTGCCCTATTATTTATGGGGCTACTCTGTGTTAACAGCTGCACATCTTTAAAATAAGATTCCTTCAAAAGCTATTCCTACGACTCCGTATCAGATATGGTTCAGTAGGAGACCAAATCTTAATTATATTAAGGTTTGGGTTTATCCTGCTTATGTCAGGGTGACTCGGCAAGATAAGCTTTCGCCTCGAGGGCAAAAGTTTAGGTTTATCGGATATCCTTCGAATACAAGGGGATATCTGTTCTATGATACCGAGCATCGAAATGTGTTCGTAGCTCGCTTCACAAAATTTCTAGAAGTATAATTTTTTTCAGAAGGTGGTAATCATAGACAGGTTGAGCTTGATGAAGTCCAACCTGAAAACAACGAACCAACGGATGAACCTGAAGTTCAAGTGGATGAAGGACCTTCAACACACACACTCCATAGGTCGGGAAGGGTATCTAGACCTCCCGAACGCTTGTATTTGATATAAGAAAAGAGTCTGGATGTTCTCTTAGTTGAAGAGACAGATCCTTTCACCTATAGAGAATCGATGTTGGACATCGACTCCGTGAAATGGCAAGGTGCCATGAAATCCAAGATAGACTCAATGCATGAGAATCAAGTTTGGGACTTGGTTCCGCTTCTCGAAGGAGTTGTTCCTATCGGTTGTAAATGGGTTTACAAGAGGAAGCGCATGCCTGACGGTAAGGTTGAAACTTATAAGGCCCGATTGGTAGCAAAAGGTTACACGCAGTGACCTGGCGTCGACTACGATGAAACTTTTTCAACAGTAGTAATGCTTAAGTCTATTCGGATTTTGCTTTCTATAGATGCGTATCATGACTACGAGATTTGGCAAATGGATGTCAAAATGACTTTTCTAAATGGATTTCTTGATGAAGAAATCTATATGGAACAGCCAGAAGGTTTTGCGTCCAGCGAAAACTCGGGCATGGTATGTAAGCTTAAGAAGTCCATTTATGGACTTAAACAAGCTTCACGAAGTTGGAATCTTCGATTCGATGAGATTATTAGATCGTCTGGTTTTCTCAAGAATTCGGAAGAATCCTGTGTGTATCAGAAGGCCAGTGGGAGCATGGTCGTATTTTTTGTCCTATATGTTGATGACATCCTAATCATTGGGAATGATTTAGGTATGTTACAAAGCGTCAAAGCATAACTCTGTAAGAATTTCTCCATGAAGGACCTAGGAGAAGCTTCCTATGTTTTAGGGATAAAACTCTATAGAGATAGACAAAGGAGGCTGATTGGGTTATCCCAATCAACGTACATAGATAAGATCTTGGAACGGTATAGTTTTGGTAACTGTAACACAAACATACCATTCAGACATTAGATTCATCTTTCTAAGAAGATGTGTCCACAAACAGAAGATGAGAAGGTTAGAATGTCTAACAAACCTTATACTTCGTGTTTGGGTAGCATAATGTATGCAATGTTATGTACTAGGCCTGATATCAGTTTCGCTGTTAGCGTAACTAGTCGATATCAGTCCAATCCAGGTAATGACCATTGGATGGCCATTAAACATATCCTAAAGTATCTTAAAGGTACCAAGGATAAGTTGATAATTTATGAAGGAAACGAACTGCAGGTTAATGGGTATACAGACTTTGATTTCCAATCGGATCCCGATGATAGAAAGTCTACATCTGGATTTGTCTTTACCCTTAACGGAGGTGCAGTTTGTTGGAAGAGTTCCAAAGAGGGATCGACAGTAGATTCCACCACTGAGACGGAATATATTGTACCTTCTGAAGCTGCAAAAAAGCTGTGTGGATAAAGAAATTTATCACAGAATTGGGAGTTTTCCCAAGTATCGAGAATGCGATTCCGTTATACTGTGATAATACTGGAGCCATTGCGCAAGCAAAGGAACTAAGGGCGCATCAGAAGTCGAAGCATGTGGAACGTAAGTACCATATCATTCGAGAGATTGTGTCGTGAGGGGATATTATTGTGTGCAAGGTACCGAGTGAAGATAATGTAGCAGACCCATTTACGAAGGCCATACCTCCGAAGTTATTTGATAAACATGTGGAGTCGATGGGTATTAGATACAATCGATATTGGCACTAGAGCAAGTGAGAGATTTTGTTGGGGTTGGTGCTCAGAGCGCCAATTCCCGGTTGTATTTCTTTATGAATACTTCTGTAAAACATTATTATTATGAACAATATATGCAGTTTCTATAATATAATCTATCTTTTTATATGGTAAAGACGTAATGACCTTAGAATGATTAGTCATGGTACTGTTGGAAAAGCGTCGCAACTGACATTGAGTAGTATCATGATGTTGTCATTCTCAGATTGTTCCTAGTCAAGGTTTACACTACTTGGTCAGTATAGTAAACCCGTTGAGACCGGTACATGTCGTATACTGGAATATATGATTCCAATGGTTTCTCAATGAACCATAAGTCTTGGAGACTAGTATAGACGTGTAGGTGTTTATAGCGGATAAACACCGAACGACTCACCGAAGATTCTTAATAGATGGTACACCAACATCAATAAGAATCTTCTCGGGTTGAGTAGCACTTGTGATTCTTAGACTTGAGATGCCATTGTGGGCACTTGAGACAACTTCTACACTTAGATGGCAGTCACGTCACCGATCTATTTAGATCAGACCTCCGCCTGTTCGTTGGGTGTAGATAGATCCTCAGGGTGTCATATGTGTATCAAGATAGGATCCGTCAGTTCTGTGTACCAGAGTATAGGTAGTCCATATGATTAGCAATCAGATAAAACAATGCGCCCGTGGTAAAGTTTAGAAGCTAGTTCTAAACATTCTCTTATATTTAATATATTTGTATTTAATTAATTAATTAATTATTTAATTGTTAAATGATTAAATTAATTAAAATATAAATATATTAACTTTGGATATTTGATTTAAAATGATTAAGTTGCCTTTGTTTACCAAGTTATAAATATCTAAAAAAGTGTTTTTAGATATTTAATCAACTTGATCAAATTTTTGTTAAATCAAATTGAAATTAAAATTGCCAATTACATGCTTGTGATTTTCGGCCAAGGGCCTTTAGTGTAACAAGTTTATATTGTTTTCATTTCATTTTCATTTCTAACCTAATACACTTTAACCAAAACTCCATTAAAAGAAAGCAAAGAAAGGTAAAGAGAAAAGAAAGGAAAAATCAAGAAAAGCTTGGAAATAAGTAAGTATTTCCAACTTAGCATTAGAGAGTAATTTGTTCCTCTTGTTGTTGGAAACATCTTGTGTTGTTCTTGGGTTTTTTCTATTCTTTATTCTTTTTGTTTTTGTTGGATAAATGTTTGGTGGAAGTGTTGAGCATGCATAATGATGGAAGCTTATGACTATTGTAGTAATAAGTATTCTTTTATGGTTTTGGAAACCTTGTTGTTAATATAGAGTTGTTGACCCACTCTTAAATGACCTAGATTTGATCTTGAGTTGTTTCATTGTGTTGAGACTTGGATTGGATGGAAGAATGATGATTGAAGTAATTGATTTAACCAATTTGGTCTAATTTGTCCAATTTGATGAAATTGAAAAATTAGGGTTCATGACTAATTCCAAATTTGGGGTTTTTCATTTATGTTGTGTACTTGGATGTGTATATGATGCATAAAAGTTTCATGTTGATTGGATTACATCTTGATGTGTTTTGATGCATGAAATGACAAAATGCACAAACCCCCCTAATGGAGGCTCTCGGCCAAGTGAGCAAAATTTGGGGATTTTGTTACTTTTGGTGTTTTGATGTTTTGAACATGCTAAGTTCATCTTAGAAATGATTTAGAATCATTCAAAATTGATTTGATCAATTTCGGACTAAAATGAACAAAATACTAAGTGTAAGGGCAATTCTGTAAATTCACTTAAATTTGATTTATTAAATTTTATTTCATAATTTGATTATTGGATAATTAAATAAATATGTTTATTTAATTAATCCGAGAAAAAGTTTTGAAATCAAAAAATTCGATTTTCCACAGCTTCCGCTGCGTTACCGGATTTATCCCATAAATACCCCTACATATCCATCCGCATATTTTTATTAATTTACTTTCGCGCCTTATTATGCTTTTAGAATGCATCCTTAAGGGTGTATGATGAGACCTAACAAAGATAATAAATTGGTTGCCAATTTACGTGAAAAACCCTCAAAACATATTAAGTGTTTTTCCTTCCATTTAGTGATTCTTGCTCAAGATCCAAGATTGGCACTGGTTTGTTGGCCAAAGTCAAGACCTTTGTCCATCGCGGATGTGTTTGAATCATGACCTTTGAGTCAAGACCTTTGTCCAAGATTAGCACTGTTTTGTTGGCCAAAGTCAAGACCTTTGTCCATCGCGAATGTGTTTGAATCATGATGGCTTTGTTGCATATCGTGTGTCTTGTCCAAGTTGTGATTTGTTGGCCAAAGTCAAGATCACTTCTTGTCCATCGACATCGATTACGAAGCTTTACAAAGTCAATGGGTCCCGCTTAACTGGAATCATTTAGCTTTTTGTGGCAAAGCCAAGGCTTAGTTGATTTAGAGGAAAAGGTTAGGAAAATATATTGGATATATTGGCATATATATTGTATATATGTTTCGGACTTAGAGGTCCACCTACCGGATCTAGGAATTGGATGAGATCCAATTGATCTTCGAGATCTACCTAGTTAAATATCATACAGCTTGTTGGCCAAAGTCAAGGTTGTGTGTTATTTAATGGGATACTAGCCCACTAGGAAACTAGGTTTCCCGAGTACTCGACAGAGGGTTAGAGGCTCGTCAAAAAATAATGGGAGGCTAGTATTGAATTTGCAATTTCATTCAGATACTTAGCTTTACGCGCTTTCAAATTATTTCGTCAATTATTCTTATTAGTTGGAATAATATAATTTTATTTTTCTTGTAACAGTTAGACTGTACCCAAAACATTGTTAATTGGATAATTAGATTATCGTAGTTAAAATGACGGGAAAGAACAGTGTCCGAGATATTATCATGGGAGAAAATGTCTTTAACGACATGAACTTTTCCTACTGTGAAATGAATCTAAGGATAGTCCTTGGTTCCGAGAGGTTGCTCTACACCATAGATAGGCCTCTTGGGCCTAAGCCTAGACCTGATGAGTTGCTTGAGCTAGATCTTTGGAAGACTCATAGCGATGACAATGCAACTGCTTAGTCTATTATGCTTGCTGCCATGACTCAGCAATTCCGTCGACAAAACAAGGGATTTGATCCCTATAATACGTCGGAAAAATTGCATGATCTTCACCGATCTAATCTAAGATCACAGAAATATGAGTTGCAGAAGAAGCTCTTCCGTACTCGGATGTCGGAGGGTACATCTGTTGAACTACATGTGACATAGATGATTGCCGACATTGAGCAGCTTGGCGAGATGGGCATAGTCTTCAAGGCAGAGACTTTAATAGAATTGATCTTACAGTCTCCCCGACACTTGGAGTGGGTTCATCATGAACTATCATATGTTGAACCAAGACCAAACTCTTGGAGAGTTATTGTCCACTCTGCGCGAGGCAGAAAAGGAACTTGTTAAAGGCAAGAAGTTTGAGGCGTACTTCGCTTTGACATCTTAGTCTCTGAGGGGTTGGCCCAAGGAAACTGGAGGTGTGAAGAAGAAGAAGCATAAGAAGAAAGGCAATGCCAAATCATCAAAGGGTTCTGGGAAACCCAAGGATAAATCCCAAGATGTTTGTCTGCAGTGCGGCAAACGGGGTCACTGGAAGCGTGACTGGCGCGAGTTCAAGGCTCACATGAAGGAGATTAAAGCGGGCAAGGCACCAGCTTCAAGGTATGTTTGTTAAAGAAATAAACATGTCTACTTCTAGTTTTAAAAATTGGATTTTTGATTCTGGTTATGGTACTCATATATCTACTGATGTGCAGGATCGGTAGATTAGTAGGAGTCTGGCCTCATGAGAGATTAACCTCCTGGAAATGGGACTAAATTTGCCGTTTTGGCCGTGGGCACTTATGTTTTGGAACTTCCCTTGGGGTATGTACTTGAACTTACAAATTGTTATTTTGTACCTAGTTTGACTAGGAATATAATTTATGTATCTATGTTAATCCAATGTGGGTATACTTTAGTATTTAGAAACACTGGGTGTTTTATGTATAAAAATAATGTAGAAATTTGCACATCTGATGCAAATAATAGTCTTTATTATTTGTATATAAATCAATCTCAAACATATAATGTTACAAACAAAAGGCTTAAAGTAAGTAACCAAGATGAAACTTATATGTGTCATTGTTGTCTGGGACACATAAACAAGACACGTATATCCACACTTTCGAAGAGTGGGTATTTGGACGGATTGGATCCAAATTCATATGACGTCTGCAAATCTTGTTTATTAGGCAAGATGCCTAAGTCACCTTTTAGCGGTTAAGGTGTACGTGCCACCGAACTGTTAGCCCTCATTCATAATGACGTATGTGGGCCCATGTCTAGCTAGACTAAAGGTGGATATGAATACTTGGTAACCTTTACGGATGATGCATCATGTTATGGTTATGTGTATCTTATGAGACACAAGTCGGAAACCTTTGAGAAATTCAAAGAGTTTCGACACGAAGTAGAAAACAGACCGACAAAAGTATTAAGACATTACGATCGAACCGTTGTGGCGAATACTTAAGCAATAAGTTTCTTGATTACTTGAAAGAGTATGATATTCTTTCACAGTGGACTCCTCTTGGAACACCACAATTAAACGGTGTGTCTGAACGGAGAAACCGAACTTTGTTGGACATGGTAAGGTCTATGATGAGTTGCACAGAGCTACTTATTTCCTTCTGGGGATATGCATTAAACAGTGCAATACTTATTTTGAATAAGGTTCCGTCAAAGTCTGTTCAAAAGACTCCGTATGAGATATGGACAAGAAATAAATCGGGTTTCTCATTCCTGAAGATTTGGGGTTGCTGGGGATATGTAAAACGTTTGGATAGTACCAAAATTGAACCCAAATCGGATAAATGCATATTTGTAGGATATCATAGGGAAACCAAAGGATATTACTTCTATCACCCACAAGAGAACAAAGTATTTGTTGCTCTACATGCGATTTTCCTTGAGAATGAATTCCTAAATGCAGTGGTTAGTGGGAGGAAAGTAGAACTCGATGAAAATCGGAGTGATACTGTTCCTGGCATAGAATCCTCAACGGAACATGAACAGTCCATCATGGATGAGACTGTACCACAATCTTCGATTACACAATGACCGCCTGTTGGGATGTATGCCCTAGAGCTACATATGATGTAAACGGTTTCATACGTTTTGAAATAAAACAATGCATTATTCATTTACTCGTTATTGAATCTCTATTAGTGGAGGATGATAAATAAATTTGGATTATTGATTCTGGGGCCACTAACCATGTTTGTTCTTCTTTACAGCTACTTGATTCATGGAGGGACCTTGTTGAAGGTGATTACACCATGAGGGTCGGGACAGGGGATGTCGTTTCACCAAGAGTAATGGGAGTTTCCAGTTTAAATTTTATTAATAATAGTTATTTAAATTTGAACAATGTGTTATTCATTCCTGGTTTTCGCAGGAATCTGATTTCTGTTTCTAGACTTTTGGATGATGGTTATTCAGTTTCTTTTAATAGCAATTTGGTTATTATTGGTAGAAATGGATTAACTATATGCACAGGAAACTCAGAAAATAACTTATATGTGTTAAGACCGTTAACACATAAGTCATTGCTCAACACTGAAATGTTTAAGGTTGAAAAACCTAAAACAAAACGGCCAAAGATTTCACAGGATGACACATATCTATGGCATCTTAGACTTGGTCACATCAACCTTGACCGGATAAATAGATTGATAAAGAACAGAGCCTTAAACTTGTTAAAGCTCGAGACTTTACCAGTTTGTGAATCCTGTTTAGAAGGAAAAATGACCAAGGGACCTTCTATAGGAAAAGGTATAAAAGCCAATCAACCACTAGAACTAATACATTCGGACGTTTGCGGACCGATGAATGTAAAAGCCCGAGGTGGTTATGAATACTTCATCACATTCATTGACGATTATTCAAGATATGGGTATGTCTACCTAATGCATCACAAATCCGATACCTTTGAAAAGTTCAAGGAGTATCGTGCTGAGGTTGAGAACCAATTAGGTAAGACAATCAAAACTCTACGACTAGATCGTGGAGGGGAATACCTTGACAGAGATTTTGAGGAATTCTTAGTTGAGCTTGGGATAGTATCCCAGCTCACAGCACCTGGAACACCACAACAAAATGGTGTTGTAGAAAGTAGAAATCGAACCCTACTAGACATGATGAGATCTATGTTTAGTTACAACTCACTACCTAGTTCATTCTGGGGATATTCACTGCAAACCGCAAGGTATATCCTTAATGTAGTTCCATCTAAGTCTGTTCCTAAGACTCCCTTAGAGTTGTGGAATGGTCATAAAACTAGTTTGCGACATTTCCACATATGGGGTGTCCAGCACATGTGCTGAAGAATAAGACTACAAAGTTGGAACAACGTTCTCAAGTGTGTCTATTTGTAGGCTACCCGAATGAGACTAGGGGTGGATTCTTCTACAGTCCCGATGATAACAAAGTATTTGTATCGACAAATGTTACGTTTCTAGAGAAGGACTGCATGAAGGAGTTCAAGCCTCGTAGTAAAATATTACTCGATGAGTTACTTACTGGTTCGACCAGCACGCCATCGTCAACAAAAGTTGACAAATACATTGCACCTTCGACATCTGATAGTCAGATGCTACCCAGTCAGAATGATCTACCACCTAGACGTAGTGGGAGGGTTGTGCGATAACCTGATCGCTACCTAGGGGTTGGAGAGGCACAAGTTATCACCTCCAGCGATGGTATATATGATCTATTGACCTATAGTAGGGCAATGGATGATTCTGACAAAGAGGATTGGCTCAAAGCCATGAACCTAGAGATGGAGTCCATGTACTCCAACTCGGTCTAGGAACTTGTAGACCAACCTGATGGGGTAAAACCCATAGGTTGCAAGTGGATCAACAAGAGGAAAAGGGGATCAGATGGGAAGGTACAGACCTTCAAGGCTAGACTAGTGGCTAAGGGTTATACACAGAAAGAGGGAGTTGACTATGAGGAAACTTTCTCGCCTGTAGCTATGCTTAAATCCATCCGCACACTTCTATCTATTGCCGTATATTATGACTATGAAATTTGGCAAATGGATGTCAAGACTGCATTCTTGAATGGTAATCTTGATGAAAGTATCTATATGATACAACCAGAAGGGTTCATCGCCCAAGGTCAAGAGCAAAAAGTTTGCAAAGTGCAAAGGTCCATTTATGGACTCAAGCAGGCATCTCGATCTTGGAATATAAGATTTGACACAACGATCAAGTCATATAATTTTGAGCAGAATGTTGATGAGCCTTGTGTATACAAGCGCGTTATTGACGGGAATGTGTTTTTCTTGTTTTATACGTTAATGATATTTTACTCATTGGGAATGATGTAAGGATATTATCAGACATAAAAACCTGGCTAGCTGAGCAATTCCAAATGAAAGATTTGGGAGAGGCCAGTTATGTTCTTGGGATCCAGATACTTCGGGATCGCAAGAAACAACTGTTAGCTATATCTCAGACATCCTACATCGACAAGATCCTTGTGCGATTTGGGATGCAGAATTCCAAGAAAGGCAATCTGCCTTATCGGCATGGAATTAATTTTTCAAAGGAACGGTCTCATAAGACACCTCAAAGTGTTGAGGAAATGAGACATATCTCATACGCCTCAGCAGTTGGTAGTCTCATGTATGCCATGTTATGCACGAGACCGGACATCTGCTTTGCAGTGGGAGTATTAAGTAGGTTTCAGTCAAACCCGGGATTGGATCACTGGGTGGTTGTGAAACACATTCTCAAGTATCTTAAGAGAACGATAGATTATATGCTAATATATTCCAGTGAGGATATGATCCTAAGGGGATACACAGACTCTGATTTTCAGAAGGATGTTGATTCCAGGAAATCCACATCTAGATCAGTGTTCATCCTAGGTGGTGGGGCTATTGTGTGGCGGAGCATAAAGCAATCTTGTATTACCGACTCCACCATGGAGGCTGAATATGTAGCGGCTTATGAAGCAGCTAAGGAAGCAGTATGGCTCCGTAAATTATTGGGAGATCCGGAAGTTGTTCCAGATATGGATAGACCACTCACACTCTATTGCGATAATAGTAGAGTGGTGGCAAACTCCAAAGAACCAAGAAGCCACAATAGGGGAAATCATATAGAAAGGAAATATCATCTCATCAGGGAGCTAGTGCAAAGAGGAGACATTACCGTCACAAAGATTACATCCATAGAGAACCTTTCTGATCCGTTTACAAAGACCTTGCGGGCTAAAATTTTTGAAGGTCACCTAGATTGTCTAGGATTACGTGACATGTCCCATTTTCTCTAATGCAAGTGGGAGATTGTTGGGATGTATTCCCTAGAGCTACATGTGATGTAAACTGTTTCATGCGTTTTGAAATAAAACAATGCATTATTCATTTATTAACTTATTTGTTTATCTTTCGCATGTTATATATATCTTCGTAAATACCGTAGATTACTTATGTACCTTCAGACTTAGTGTATGAGTGTCATATACTAGAGGATTTGAGTCTGAAGTTAGTAATCTTAAATAGTCCATAGAGAGCAAACAAACCGGGTACTTTGTTTGTGGTTTATCTATAGCTACGGTCCATTCTATATTTGTATGACGATCTTAATCCGGATCGTCCATGTAGAGACATGGGAATGGAGGCACCTTGTATGATGCGATAGTATAGGATATGACCCAGATCAAAATGACATTCTTGTAATATCCGTTGAGCAAAGAAAGTCATTTCCATCTACTTGAAGGTCATATATGGATTGATCTTAATCCTGAGTGTACTACGAACTCCTGAATGGCAGGCTGTGTCCTTTGATTTACAAAGGTGAGGTTGGTGTAGCAATCCCAACCAATATCTACGTACTTTGGGGGCACAATTTGTTTTGTAGCTGGGAAGGTTTTACATAGACATGGAGTTCACTCCTTCTTGTGAGAAGTAGATGAGTATCTTTCTTAAGGGTTGTTTCGTTACTTGAACGATTTGAGCGCTCAAGTCTTTCTATTACGAATAGAAAGATTAATATTCATAATAGTTATAAATAAATCGTTCATTAGAGAATCAATGATACTTAAGGTAAAAATAATTAGAGGGGTATAACGGATATTATGACCCGGCTCTAATTACGAGATACTCGTGAAGGATCAATTCGTATGCAATGACTATATCGGGGGACACCGACTTGGTTCGGCTTAATATTTCATCTACGGCAACGAGAGTGCAACTTCGAATTTTTAGTGGAATAACCCGGAGTTAATAATTCGGAATATTTAATTAAGAGCTTAATTAATATTTCGAGATTATTGAAGCTCGGAACCGTAGGTCCATTTGGTCCCCGTGCTAGCTCGATATACTTTAGCGGAGTTAATTTAATTGGACAGTCCAATTATATACTCACAAAGAATAAATATAATTAATATGATTAATAATATTAATTACATCACACTTGATACTATACATTAAAATTTAATGTAAGGTATTAATAATTACATGATAATTATTAAAAATAGAATATTGAATTATATATGATATAATTTAATAAGGCTAAGATTTATTTTGGAAACAAAAATCCTTGCCTTGGCCGAATTCCCTATTGGTAAGGAATAGGATTTGTTTTTTTGGGAAACAAAATCAAATCAAACTAGGATGCCTTGGCCGAATTCCCCATTGGATAAGGAATAGGATTTGTTTGTTTGGGAAACAAAATCAAATCAAAATAGGATGGCTTGCCGAAATCCTCATTGAGTAAGGAATAGGATTTTTTTTGTTTTGGAAACAAAATCAAACAAAATTTCTTGCCCTGGCCGAAATTGAGAAGGAATGGGAGACTAGTGGTTGATTTGTTTTATGAAACAAATTACCCTAAGTATAAAAAGAAAAATTATATTTTTCTTTTTAGATCTAGACATTAGAAAACCCTATCCTCCTTCTCTTCTTCATGCTCTCAATAGTTGAGAAAGTTAATTGAAGAACCAGAAAATTATTTCGGTGTGTGATTTAATCTCTAAAATGTTTAGGGATTAATTTGTGAGTGTAGCCCACACTACCCTCCATAAGTAACGAGATATAGCTCGGAAGATCTTGTGGCGTTGGAAATCTCTTCTTCCCTTCTCCAGTAACTCACGGCAGTGAGGTAGTAAGTTCCCCACTGCCACGCACACATCACCAATTTTGGGGCTCGGTTTTATTTGGTTTTAATTCGGGTTTTGGGAAACACTTTTGGGTAAATTTAAGGCTGAGTTAGGATTTTTTCTAAGTGAAAAATCAGACCTAAAATCCTACAGCAGTTCACGCAAATTGTGGACTGTTTTGAGTGCAGTTCGCACGTCTAACGGGTGCTAAACAGTCCGTTATTTCACTGCAGTTCGAGGGGCTATTTGGGGACTATTTCGGGGGCATTCCGGCTTAAATTTTGTTCAAAATTGAAGCAAATTTCAGTGTAACCACTGGTATCATTAACCCAAAGGAAGGGCAAAGCAAAAAAAATTTTCAAGTTCGATCCGTGGGCCTAACCGCTTCCGCTGCGCGAGGGAAAGCGTTTCCTACACCGCGTAGGTCGGTGAGAGTCAGAAAATAACCTGAGCGGTATGGGTTTCTGATCTCACCTCATGTAGATATTAATCTCATTGAGTATAACGAACCGGCTACGTATGAGGAAGTGATACAAGATATCGATTTCGCTTTATGGCAAAAAGCCATGAAGTCCGAAATGGATTCCATGTACACCAACCAAGTTTGGACACTGGTTGATGCACCAAAAGGCGTTAAGCCTATTGGATGCAAATGGGTTTTCAAGAAGAAGACTGACATGGATGGGAACGTACAAACGTACAAAGCTAGGCTTGTAGCGAAAGGGTATCGTCAACGACATGGTGTCGATTACGACGAAACTTTCTCACTCGTTGCCATGATTAAATCCATTCGGATTATGCTTGCTATTGTTGCATATTTCGATTACGAGATATGGTAGATGGAGGTTAAAACCGCTTTCCTTAACGGAAACTTGTTGGAGGATGTTTATATGCAACAGCCTGATGGTTTTGTCGTATCAAGACTTGCAAACAAGGTTTGTAAGTTAAATCGATCCATTTATGGATTGAAGCAAGCATCACGGTCTTGGAACCAATGTTTTGATGAGATCATAAAAGAATATGATTTCATTCAAAATGAGGATGATCCTTGTGTATAAAAGAAGTCTAGTGGGAGCGCACTGACATTCATTGTCCTTTACGTTGATGATGTATTGCTTATTGGCAATGACATTCCCATGTTAGCGTTAGTGAAAGCTTGGCTTTCATTGAAATTCTCCATGAAGGATCTGGGAGAAGCAGCCTTTATTCTAGAAATAAAGATCTACCGAGATAGATCTAGAAAGCTGTTTGGACTCTCCCAAAGCATGTACATTGACAAAGTGTTAAAGAGATTCAACATGGATCAGTCCAAGAGGGGACTGTTGCCAGTGTCACATGGCGTCACTCTATCTAAGGACATGTGTCCTAAAACTCAAGATGAGAGAGACAGCATGAGTCGGATATCGTTCACCTCGGCAGTCGGATCGATCATGTATGCCATGATATGTACGCGACCTGATGTCTCCTATGCTTTGAGTATGTGTAGTCGCTATCAGGCTGATACAGGTGAAGTCACTGGATGGCGGTTAAGAATATCCTTAAGTATCTTAGACGAACTATGGATGCTTTCTTAATCTATGGAGATGGAGAACTTGAGGTAACTGGGTATACCGATGCAAGTTTCCAAACCGACAAAGATGACTTCAAGTCGCAATCCGGGTACGTATTTTGTTTGAACAACGGAGCAGTAATCTGGAAATATTCAAAGCAAGAGACTGTTGCCGATTCAACAACTGAAGCGGAGTATATTGCTGCAGCTAAAGCAGCAACAGAGGTAGTTTAGATATGTAAATTTCTAATTGGATTAGGAGTAGTTCCGTTAGCAACTGAGCCCATTCCATTGTATTGTGACAATAATGGGGCTATAGCGCAGGCTAAGAAACGCGGTCTCATCAACAATCCAAGCATGTTCTTCGTCGTTTCCATCTGATTCGTGAGATCATATATCGTGGCGATGTGAAGATCGAGAAGGTCGCATCAGAGGAAAACATTACAGATCCGCTGACGAAAGCTATACCTCAGCAAAATTTTGAGCGACATGTACATAGTTCAGGTATTAGATGCTTGAGTGACTGGTTATAGGCCAAGTGGGAGATTGTTAGACATTTATGACCCATAGCGTCACTATTTGTAAAAGGCATTGTGGTTTTTGTACAAATTAATTTTGTAGCAATGGAAATCACCTTTTATCATTTTGTAATTTATTTACTTGGATATATAAAAGATAAAAGTCCATATGATTATTTTCGGATTGAGATGATATGAGACATCATCAATCCATAAAGATTTAATCATTAAACATCCATAGTCATAGTATTTTTCGAGATTGGACATCGATAATGCAGAATAGACTAGTATTGCACTTGTGCGCATTGTGAGGGCATAATGGCATAGTTCTCATATATTTAATTATTGGATACTTATGCAAGTGCGATAGGAGGTTGTGTTTTACCGATGGTACGGAAAACTGCTTCGCTCTGGATAGACCCCGCGGAATCCCATTGGTAGTATGTCTATGTGTCTATGGGAATCCGCTTCAGGGTGGGTGTATTTGGTCTTAACCTGAGACTTGCATCGCTAGTACTTGCGATAATCGATACACTTTGGTTTTGGTCATCCAATACTTTAACAGGTTATGTGTACGCCTCTTCTGGGTTTATTAAGAATCGTAGTGTTTTGGATGTGATGTCAAGATGGAAGTATCACTTTAGTCATATGGAGATGATGATCACGCAGGGATACAGAACTGGTTCTCTATTGTGTTGCAACCATTGGGATAATATGACTAAGTCATGATTATCCGATTAAAAGAGACTAGTTGTTTGATATCTGATATGTGCTTCGTACGTGGCATGCACTATTCCAGCCACAGGCCTTGCACGTGACATCCGATACTAGATCGATATACACGATACTATTGTATACTACGCCTGATAAAGATCGTATATTCCATTAAGAATATTTTTGGAGAATTGGGTAGGCATGGCACTTTGCTAGAAGCCAACCTTGTCTCGTAAATCGGTAAAAATGTAGTAAGAGGTACGTACGTGTTCGGATAGTCCGACAACCGGATTTACTGTCAACATATCCAGGGATCTCTTGGGTCACTTCCCGAAGATTCACCGATGTCGTATGATTCGAGCATAATTAATCTGGGATTAATTGCGGAGAGATTTTAACTAGGATAAAATACTATTTGAAGAGAGAGAACGATTAATTTGGAATTAATCGATAAAATAATCTATTCGATATATTAAACAAAATTGGATTTCGACGCAGAATTAAAATTAGATTTTAATTCGGGAAAACGAGTTAATTTAGAATTAATTCGTTAGCGACGTGAATAGATATTTTTCTAGGCATAATTATTTAATTAAATTCGATTTAATTACATCGCGATGAAAGTTCGTTAATTCAGAATTAGCGAAACCGAGCCCGGAAGTGTTTGCGGGCCCACTCGCATTTTGAATCGAGTGGGGCCCACAAGTCATATCGCGAGTCACATCACTTGTCACTTTAGTGATAGATGTCTAAGTCACCTTTTTGGTGAGTGACATGCAATCACTATTCATGAAAGAAGTGGTTGTGGGTATTTAATGAGCTTTTGGAGCCAAAATTTTGGTTTAACTTTTGAAGTATATACTAATATTTGGTAATTGATTTTAGGTATTTGTTTTTAGAAAACAACAACACAAAATCAAAGCAAAACTCTCTCTCCCAAAATAGCAAAAACGTGAGCTCCATAGAGGAAATGAAGCTTGATTTTTCTTTCATCTTTTGCTAGCACAAACAATGAATCAATACAAGGTGTTAGGGAAACCGAACTAAGAGCTTGGGATCCATTTAAAGCTTGGAGCTTTAACATCTTTATCAAAAAATCCACCTTGGCCGAATACATCAAGCAAGGAGAAAAAATTTTGTTGATCATCAGATCCTAAAGCCGATCTATGTAAGTATGATTCCGCCATACTTCTTAGTTGTATTCATTCTTATTTCTATGCTTGAATGATCTTGGGACTAACCTAGAAACCCAACATGTTCACAGTAGCATCATGGGCGAACTTAAACATTCATCGGAAGACCATCGGGTTACTTAACATTGAGCATTTCTTCGATTTTCTGTTTGTATTTCTTGCGGAAGCCAAAAGACATGAGTTCGTCACGAAATCTGTTCAAGATATTTTCCTGACTGCGACAAAGGCCGAAGAACAAATTGACCAAATCCTAACCTTTAAACTAAAAATCGACCTCATTCTTTCCAAGTTGAAATGGTCAGATATCAATCGTGACAAGAAGCGTAAATTGGACATGGATCTTAATCATTAATTTTTTCGGTAAATTTCAGCTATCCAGGTATGATCTTCTAAACTCTTCTTCTACTATTTAAGACATTGGGGACAATGTCTCATTTAGGTTTGGGGGAGGGAATAGTTGATTAGTATCTTGTTTATTTTGTGTTAGATTTTTACTCCAAAAGTTTTCAAAAAATATAAAAAAATTGAATTTTTTTTTCAAAGATAACAAAAATATTTTGCGTTTTTGTGTATTTTTTTTTATTTTGACTAAAAAGGTGAAATTGGTGAGAGATAACTGTGTAAGGAGTTCCCACTCCTGATACGTATTTCAACCAACTTTCGAAACAAGTTAATTTTTGTTTATTTCCTTTTAAATTATTTAATTTGAAAATTCTCCATAAAACTGACTAAAATGAATCTTCATATGCTCATTTGGCAGGTATTATCAATATGCATAGTAACATACGGACATGAGTTGTAATTGAAAAGTTTGTAATATTCAGTGCTCTAGTTTAATTGGAGGAAACATCTATAAATGACAATGGAGTAAAAAAAAAAGAAAAAAATTGTGAAAAAAATGTCTGAAATCCGAGTCATTAAGTCCGTAAGGGTGTTTTAACACCTAGTGCCCTAAAACCAACTGGTTGGGAATCACTAGCCCAAATCTCGCTACATGGATCAAAGATGTAGCCAAATAATATATATATCTGAAGTCTGAGTAATTAAGTCCGTAGGGGTGTCTTAACATCTGATGCCCTAAAGCCAACTGGTTTGGGAGCCACGACCCAAAGCTCGCTACATAGACCGAAGATATTTTATATAAATAAAAAAAAAAATCAGAAAAAAAAAAAAAAGAAAAATCAGAAAAATCCAAAAAATTATTCAATTGCTACAAAATGTGTGAAATCTGATAGAACTTTAAGACAAAAATATTACTCTCTTATCAACTGCACTTGTGACTGTTGTGGGAAAAAATGAATTGATTAATATTGTGATGGCTGTGTATATGGAGAATGGTAATTATAATCGGAGAATTTACTTATTCGGTAATTTAGAAAGAAAAAAACATCTAGTAACTTGGAGTAGAAGTTTCACCTGATTAGTCACTAACTTCGTTATTCTCTTTTCTCTTGTCTTTTTGCTTTTGTGTGCATTAGTTTTACTATTTTTTTTTACTTTTATAAAATGTTGGTGGGTATCATTACTGTAAACCCTCACGAGACTACAACTAGTCCACTATGGACACATAGGGTTTAAAGTCTTGTTGCATACGCTAAATGCAGCTGTGATCCCTACGAAAGTGGCTTAGCTTAATTTATTTTTATGTTATTTTATTTTGTGTTTTTCTCGAGGACTAGAAAAATGCTAGGTTTGGGGGTGCAATGAGTGATATTTATATCACTATTTCCCACTCATTTAACCTAATATTTTGTATAGTTTCTCGAGTTTTATGAACGTGTTGATGTGTTTTTATTTATTTTACAGATAAAAATAATATTGAGACTTAATGGAATCAACTCGGGGCTAAAATAATGAAATTCGGAGGAAAAAAGGTCAAAAACGAAAATTTACTGTACGCGTCACGAAGTACAGTCCTAAATTCTAATTTTGCGCATGTTTTGTATTTTGGCCATAATTTTTTTATCTGATATCCGATTGAGCTGATTCAAGTTGCAGATTGAAGAAGCCTCAAAGCTCTACAACATTGAAAGTCATAATAATTTCGAATTCTGAAGTTTCCATGGCCTAAATTGATGAACGATTCAGTATATTTTGTGTAACTACTAAAGTCATTTCCAAAATATAAAATAAAATTAATAAAATAAAAAATAAAAATTGTCAAACTTCCACCGAACATGCTTGCATGTTTGGTGCCATGTGTGATGCCATGTTTGGTGCCATGTTTGATGCCGTGTTTGGTGCCATGTTTGGTGAGCAATCGGTGGAGCAATTGGTGGAAGCCTTTAGGTTTTTCTATAAATACCAAGACATTTCATTTGTAATTCTTATGCTTTCCTTAGGTTTTTGTAAGGAATTTAAGGATTGCATCTTTTTTTTTTTTAAATTATGTATTTTTATTTTCAGTAATAGTAATAGTTTTTTTCTTTCTTCCTTTCTTTTCTTTTATGTTTAGTAGTTAAATTTTCCGCTGGGAAGGGTGAAGCTTTTATTATTTTAATTTAGATTACTATCCCTTAATTATAATATAGAAATTATAATTCAAATTAAAAGGATTACCGCCTTAATGGTTGCTTTTATTTATTTTACATAAAGTAACACCGCATATATGGCTTGTCTTTAGGTGACAGATAATTACCGCCTAAATGGTTGGTTTATGGACAAATAATAATACGCATTTATGGTGGTTGGACTTAATTAAAATCTGACCTAATGAGGAATACCACCTATATGGTCGGTCGGTAATATCACAGATAAATTATGTATAATAATAAGGGAGATTTATAAATTAGAAATAGTAAAAGTGGATCCCCAACCCCAACATTTTATTTTTATTTTAGGGAAGTGATGAAACACAATATCCACACTTAATCATTGATTTTCTTTTTATGGTTAATTCTTTAGTTTGTTTATTGAGTCTTTAGCTTAATGCTTCTTGTTATTTGGCCATTAATAAGATTGATTTGGTAAACATAAAATGAACTAGACATATGGATTTTAGGTTTCAGCCTTAGATTCAATAGCCCATGATCTTCCTTGAGGATAAATAACCCTTTAATAGATTTTCTTACAGGATAGACATATACATGTCGGGCGGGGGTAGCCACAATTGGAACTTAATCTTAATTAATTCAGGTAATTAGGTTGACATAGACATATGGTTCAATTGGGTTATACTGGGTATTTGCGTCTGACCATCGACATAGGCTTTTGCATATTTTTGTGTTCCAGGTTAGCAAACCGATTTATTACACATATAAAAGAGAATCAATTCATCTTTCTAATAATATTGTGTGGTGTCACGACCCTGGATCTTTGAGTTTTTTTTGTTATTTTCCTTAGTATTTTCTTTTGAGTTTGTTTTTATTTTAATTATCAAATCCACATTCAACCAACCAAAAGCAATCAATTCCCTTCTCCGTATAATTAGATACCTGTAAATAAATAGTATCAATCATTAATAACAACAGTAGGAATTAAGTCCTTGTGGGATCGATATTTTTATACTACTTGAACGATATGTGCGCTTGCGTTATATGCGTGTGAATGCACCGGTCAATACTCTTTTACTTCTTGTAAGAAGAACGTTCCTAGTTAAACCCAAATCATATCCCAAAATACATAGTTATTGGTTGGGACTGCTACACCAACCTCACCATAGTAAATTAAAGGATATATTAGTTACTTACTGAGTTTTTATAACTCACACCAAACCAGTTTGCTAGTTTTGCAGGTTGGATTCCTGATTGGTCAACCACAACAGATTTGGAAGTCATATTCGAGATGCAGATCACTCAAATGGCAGTTACCCTCGCAAGTGTCTTGGGAAAAGTTTTAGAAGTTTAAGATATTTGATTTATTATTTTATTTATCATGTTGAGTACGCCGTTTGTATTAAGTAAATATTTTGATTGCTGTGGGCACAAAGCCCTTTTGATAGATGATAGGGGCACATAGGTCTTAGATGATGATTTTTATATATTGGTGTGGGCTTGAGGTCTTTTTTTTTATATAAGATGTTTATTTCAGGTTCGTTTTGATGCTAGACTGAGATCCAGGTTACATTGGTTTAGGATATATCATGCCGAATTTTGTGTAAATTTAGAGGTTTATAGAGATGGGTGAATCATGTCTCCTGCCGGTAGTGTCGTGCCTCTGGCAGGGTGTTACAGTTGTGGCATCGAAGCAAAGGTTTAAGTGTCGGTGACTGCAGTTACAAGGTATTCGATTGTCTAAGTAAATTGTCTATAATGTATTAGATCATATAGGTCTCATGATTGTAACTTGACTTGAACTAATTTTTGATATATGGTATAATATTTTATGGTTTTGATTGATATAGGTGATTTGGATTAGCTGTATATGTTTGTGTACTATGAATATATTGTTGGCCTTTTATGGCGATAATTCGGGTAAACGCAGCGGATCACGGAAAATCAAAATTTTCTGATTTTAATTATTTTTCTTGGGTAATTAAAATAAGAAATTAAGTTCAATTACTCAATATTCAAAAACTGAATTTTTTACCGAAAAATCAAATTTTTTAGAAATTACTGTTATGCCCCAAAACTTTGAATTTTAATCATTTTAGTCCAAAATTGTCATATACAATTCTAATTGATTCTAAATCAATTCCAAAATGATTTATTCATGTCTAATACATGAAAATTCAGTTTTCAATTCAAAGAAACTAAATTTTCCCTAATTGCCGAATGGTCCCTCATTTTCAAGAATTTATAATTTGGTCTTTTATGTTCAAAACATGCCAAAATCAAATCCAAAAATTCCCATATTTAATATATATCTAATATACATTAAAACTCATCACATATATGAAAAGTAGCAATTTTGGTGAAGGTTAGAAACCCTAATTTTATAATTCACAAATTAAGCAAATTAACACCCAATTAATTCAATTCAAAGCTTTAATTCAATTCTTACAACACCAATTGAGTCTCATCAATATGAAATTCCTCAAGAACAATTTTAGGTCTAACATGAATGGCTAATAAACTCTAGAATGGCAAGTATTCATCAAAATGGCTAAAAGAATGCTTCATAAACAATTTTAAAGCAAACAAATTAATATACATGCTTTCACCTTCCATTTAAGTACCCAATCATCAAAAAAAAAAAAATCCATGAGAAAGTAGAGGAAAAACTAAACTAATCATATTGAAGCTTATGATCATGGAAACATTTTTTAAGAAGAAGAAAGTGTGAAAAAACCTTACCAAATTCCAAATAAACAAGCTTTTTCCTTCTTTTTTCCTTTTCTCCTCTTTCTCTCTTTTGTTTTTGATTTTTAAGGTTTATATAATGAAAAAAAAAAGGAAAAAATGCTTTTATATTTTCCCTAGTATGACCGAATTTGAAGGGAAAAAAGCTAGCCATAAATTTTTCAATTTTGTTTAATTAAATTGGAAATTGATTTAATTATTTTGTGGTTATAAAGCATCCAACAATTTGATGCTTATTTAAAAATACCCAATTAAATCACTCCAAGTGTAACCAATCACAATTGGCCAAAATTTCCAATTAAAAGATGTCAAATGTCATATCTTAAAAAGAAATAAGATATTAAGTATTTAATTAATTTAATCATTCAATAATTGAATAAATAAATAATTAAATACAAATATCTCAAAAAATATATGTATTATATTTACATTAAATAATCAAAATACATACATTAATTATAAATGTCAAATATCACAATTCGACATTTAATAAATTGCCAAAAAATCTCTAAAGCAAGTATCATTGTTTAACCGTTAAACGACTTATAAATAATCAGTATTATTTATAAAGTTGCCTTAGTGCCCAACGAGTATATCTCATTAGTGAGACTATCTAGATTCAGGCATATCCATCACGAAATCTAATTTCGTGTCTATAATCTACCCACCCATAAATTATGTCGAACACAGATAAAAAACTCTGAACCATACAGGTCGAGGTCACGGCATACATATAATCCTTCTATCACAGGTATTTGGATTATCCTAGAGATATAGATATAGATATCGAATCTCTTTAGATATAATCTGTTCGACGAATCTATTAGCAATCTCTTAAATAACACTTAGAACTAATTTCTACAGTGTACCATAGGCCCATGGGTTTTAACAAATTGCTAATTCCATAATAGATACCTATGTTCTGTACACCGAACTGACGGATCCTATCTTAATACGCACAGGATATCATGAGGATCAGTCCACGCCCAAAGAACAGGCTGAGGTCTGCTCTGAATAAATTGGTGACGTGACTGCCATCAAAGTGTGGAGGATACCTCATATATCCACAGTGGTATCTCAAGTTGGAGGATCACTATGCTCACTCAACCCGAGAAGATTCTTATTAACGTTGGTGTACCATCTATTAAGAATCTTCGGCGAATCTTTCAGTTTTTATCTGATATTAACACCTACGTATCTATACGAGTCTCCCAGGACTCATGGTTCATTGAGAAACCATTAGAATCAAAAATTCCAATATACGACACATACTGGTCTCAACGAGTTTACTTACTGACTAAGAAATTGTAAACCTTAATCAGGAACAGTTAAAGAATGATACTGTTATGATACCGCTCAATGTCAGTTGCGATGCTTTTACAACTGTATCATAACTAATCACTTTATGGTCATTTACGTCTTTACCATATAATAAAAGAATTTATATTAAAGAAAATGTATATTTTATTCATTAATAATATATATACAAAAGTATTTACAGGGAATTACATAAGAAATTGGCGCTCAGAGCACCAACCCTAACAAAATCTCTCACTTGCTCTTGTGCCAATATCGATTGTATCTAATACCCATCGACTCCACGTGCTTATCAAATAATTTCAGAGGTATGACCTTCGTGAGTGGGTCTGCTACATTATCTTCACAATGAACTTTGCACACAATAATGTCACATCGTGACACAATATCTCGAATGATGTGGTACTTTCATTCCACATGCATCGACTTCTGATGTGCCCCGGCTCTTTTACTTGCGTAATGGCACCAATATTATGACAGTATAATAGAATTAGATTCTTGATACTTGGGACAACTCCCAATTATTTGATAAACTTCTTAAGCCAAACAAAATCTTTTGCAGCTTCAGAAGCATTAATATATTCCACCTTTGTGGTGGAATTAGCTGTAGACCCCTGTTTGGAACTTTTCCAACAAACTACACCTCCGTTAAGGGTAACGATGAATCCTGATGTAGACTTTCTATCATCGGGATCCGATTGAAAATCAAAATTGATCTACCCATTAACCAACAGTTCATTTCCTCCATAAATGATAAACTTATCCTTAATACCTTTAAGATACTTCAAGATATGTTTAATAGCAATCCAATGGTCATTTCCTGGATTTGACTGATATCTACTGGTTACACTAACCACGTAGTTAATATCAGGCCTTGTACATAACATGGCATAAGGCTGATTAGACAATCTAAAGTTCTCATTTTTTTATTTGTGGACACATCTTCTTCGTAAGATGAATGCCATGTCTGAACGGAATATTTACCGCCTTACAGTTAGTAAAATTATATCGTTCTAAGATCTTATCTATGTATGACAATTGGGAAAACTGAATAAACTTCCTTTTTCTATCTCTATAGAGATTTATACCCAAGATATAAGAAGCTTCACCTAGGTCCTTCATGGAGAAATTCTTATAGTGGTAAGCTTTGACGCCTTCCATCATTCATATATCATTACTAATGATTAGGATGTCATCAACATAGAGAACCAAAAATACTATCATACTCCCACTAGCCTTTTGGTACACACATGATTCTTCCGTATTCTTGAGAAAACCATATATTCTAATAATCTCGTCAAATAGAAGATTCCAACTTCGTAAAGCTTGCTTAAGTCCATAAATGGACATCATAAGCTTACAAACCATGCTTGAGGTTTTGCTAGATGGAAAACCCTCCGACTATTCCATATAGATTTCTTCATCAAGAAACCCATTAAGAAAAATCATTTTGACATCCCCAAATCTCATAATCATGGTAAGCAGTGTTGGGATTCTAGGTTAATCTCAAGATCATATTAAGCATAGAAATAGAATGAATACGCAAAGAAGAGTGGCGGAAACACACTTACATTGAACGGTTTTGGATGTGATGATCAACAAAAACTTTTCTCCTAGAAGCTTTGAGTATTTCGGCCAAGGGGGTTCTCCAAGCTCCAAGCTTTATCTTGTTGATTCCAAGCTCTTAGAATGGTTTCCCTATCACCTTGTATTGATTCCTTGAAGGTGCTAGCCTTCTGAAATTTTGCAACAAAATTTCTCTTATTCCTCCTTCAACTTTCGGTCAAGAGAGAAAAGAAATGGGAGAGTGTATTTGTTTCCAAAATGGGCTGAATAATATGAATGAGAGAGAGAGTGATTTGGTTTTTTTTAATTGATTTTGTATTTCAAAAATTAAATCATTTACCAAAACCAAATATTTGGTAAAAGTCATACATCATGTCATGACTTTGGAGTGTTTAACAAGTCTCCACTTACCCACCAAAACCCATAACCAAAAAGCAACTTTAAAGTGACAAGTGATGTGAAATGTGGGCCCAACTTGATTCGAAATCCGAGTGGGCCCGCAAACACTCCTGGGCTCTGGTTCGCTAATTCCGAATTAACGAATTTTTTGTTGCGACATAATTAAATCAAATTTAATAAAATAATTATGCCAAGCAAAACTATTATTCATGTCGCTAACGAATTAATTCTAAATTAACTCGTTTGCCCGAATTAAAATCCAATTTTAATTCCGCGTCGAAATCTAATTTCGTTTAATATATCAAATATATTATTTTATCGATTAATTCCAAGTTAATCTTTCTCTCTCTTCAAATAGTATTTTATCCTATATAACATCTCTCCGAAATTAATCCCATATTAATTAAGTTCGAATCATACGTCATCGGTGAATCTTCGGGAAGCGACCCAAGAGATCCCTGGATATGTTGGCAGTAAATCCGGTCGTCGGACTATCCGAACACGTACGTACCTCGTACTTACATTTTTGCCGATTTAAGAGACAATGTTGGCTTCTAGCAAAGCGCCATGCCAACCCAATTCTCCAGAAATATTCTTAATGGAATATACGATCTTTGTCAGGCGTAGTATACGTAGTATTGCGTATAGCATCCAGTATCGGATGTTCACATGCAAGGCCTGAGGCTGGAATAGTGTGTGCCCCGTACGAAGCACATATCGGATATCAAGCAACTAGTCTCTTTAATCGGGTAATCATGACCTAGTCATATTATCCCGATGGTTGCAACACTTTAGAGAACCAGTTCTGTATCCCTGTGTGATCATCATCTCCATATGACTGAAGTGATACTTTCGTCTTGACATCACATCCAATACACTACGATTCTCAATAAACCCAGAAGAGGCGTACACAAAACCTGTTAAAGTCCTGGACGACCAAAACCAAAGCGTATTGATTGTCGCAAGTACTAGCGATGCAAGTCTCAGGTTAAGACCAAATACACCTACCCTGAAGCAGATTCCCATAGACACATAGACATACTACCAATGGGATTCCGCGGGGTCTATCCTGAGCTAAGTTGTTTCCGTACTATCGGTAAACACAATCTCCTATCATACTTGCATAAGTATCCAATACTTAAATATATGAGAACTATGTCGTTATGCCCTCACAACGCGCACAAGTGCAATACTAGCCTATTCCGCATTATCGATGTCCAATCTCGATAATACTACGACTAGGGATTATTTAATGATTAAACCTTAGTGGATTGATACTGTCTCATATCATCTCAATCTGGAACTAATCATAAGGACTTTTACCATTTATATATCCAAGTAAATAAATTACAAAATGATAAAAGGCAATTTCCATTGCTACATAATTAATTTGTACAAAAACCACAATGTCTTTTACAAATAGTGACGCTATAGGTCATAACTATCAACAAGCAGTAATAGACAATAAAATCCTTAGAGAGTTTAACATCATAATTGGCGAAAATGTTTCATTGTAGTCGATGCCAAGTTACTGTGTGTAACCTTTGGCTACCAGTCTGCCCTTAAATGTTTCAACACGCTTCCTCTTGTAAACCCTTTACGACCAATAGGAACAACTCCCTTAGGAAGTGAAACCAAGTCACAGACTTGATTCTGATGCATAGAGACTAACTCTGATTTCATGGCCTCTTGCCACTTCGCGGAGTCGATGTCCAACATCGCTTCTCTATATGTATAAGGGTCAGTCTCTTCGACTAATAGAACATTTAGACTATATTCTTGTATCAAATACAAGCGTTTAGGAGGTCTAGACACCCTTTGAGACCTACGAAGTATGTGTATTGAAGGCTCTAGATCTATTTTAACGTCAAGTTCCTCCACCGATTCATTGGTTTTGAGTTGTAGTTCATCAAGTTCAATCTGTCTATGATTACTTCCTTCAGACAAAAAATTCTTCCTCTGGAAATTTTACGAAGCGAGCCACGAACATATTTCGATGCTCGGTATCATAGAACAAATATCCTTTTGTATTTTAAGGATATCCAACAAAACTAAACTTCTATTGGACAATTATGACCAATAGCATCACTATTTGTAAAAGACATGGTGTTTTTGTAGAAATTAACTATGTGACAAAGGAAATTTCTCTTTATCATTTTGTAATTAGAGTACTTGGATATATTAATGATAAATGTCCATATGATTAGTACCAGATTAATAAGATATGAGACATTATTAATCAAGAAAAGTTTAATCATTAAATATTTATAGTCGTAGTATTATCGAGAGTGGACATCAATAATACGGAATAGCCTAGTATTACACTTGTGCGTGTTATGGAAGCTTAATGGCATAGTTCTCATATATTTAAATATTGGATACTTATACAAGTGTGATAGGAGGTTCTATTAGCTATTGGATCGGAAGCAGCTTCGCTCTGGATAGACCCCTCGGAATCCCATTGGTATTATGACTATGTGTCTATGAGAATCCGAATCAGGGTAGGTGTATGTGGTCTTAACCTGAGACTGACATCACTAATACTTGCGAAAATCAGTATACTTTGGTTTTAGTCGTCCGAAGCTTTAACAAGTTCTGTGTATGCCTCTTCTGGGTTTACTGAGAATCGTATTGTATTGGGTGTGTTGTAAAGATGGAAGTATCACTTCAGTCATATGGAGATGATGATCACACATGATATAGAACTAGTATTCTTAAATTTTGCAGCTATTGGGAGAGTATGACTAAGTCATGATTATCTGATTACAGAAACTAGTTGCTAGTGATCCAATATATGCTTCGTACGGGACAGACACAATTCCTTCCTTAGGCCTAGCATGTGACATCCGATAGTGGATCGTATTACGCAATACATTGTATATTATGTCTGATACAGATTATATATTCCTCATTGAATATTTCTGGAGAATTTGGTAGGCACAGTGCTTTGCTAAAAGCCAACCATGTCTTGTAAACAGGTAAGAATATGGCACTAGGTATGAACGTGTTCGGATAGTCCGATGACCATATTTACTGCCAACATATTCAAGGATCTCTTGAGTCGCTTCCTAAAGATTCACCAATGACATTTTATTTGAACAAAATTAATTTGGGATTAATTATGAAAGAGAAAATTAATCCGAGATTAATTGCGGTAAGAATTTATCTGGGATTAAATTCACTAGAACAGAGAACATAATTAATTTGGAATTAATTGGTTAAATAATATATTAGACATACTATTTGAAATTGGATTTTAATGTGAAATTAAAATTAGATTTTAATTTGGGCGAATGAATTAATTTGAAATTAATTCGTAAGCGACTTTTATAATAATTTTGCTAGCCATTATTTAATTAAATTGGATTTAATTACGTCGCAATGGAAAATTTGTTTGATCGGATTGAACGAACCCGGGCCCAAAGTGTGTTGTGAAGCCAACTAAATTTGGAATTTAAAGAGGTGGGATCCACTTGACTTACATCAACTAGTCATTAGATGATGGAAGTAGTTGGACGCATTTAATGCATTTTACTTTCCAACACACTAAGTTTTATTTTTGTAAAAACATAACACATTGACTTGTTTTTGGAAAATAAAAATCAACTATTCATTCTCTCTTCCTCTCCTCCATTTGGCATATTCTTTCATTATCTGGAAGGAAAATTTTTGTTGCAAAAATTGATCAAAGCTAGCACTTTTAGAGTTAAATAAGGTGACAGAGAAATTCACCCAAGATTTTGGAACACAAATACAAAGCTTGGAGCTTCAATAATAAAGAAAGTTTTGAATTTTCTCATCCGTTCAATTGAGTATTTTCGCAACTTTACTTGAATTATTCACACACAAATCATTGTTTAGAGACATGACTGATGTAATCACACACGTACAACGCAAGCGGACGTATCGTTCAAGTAGTATAAAAATATCGATCACACGATGACTTAATTTATACTGTTGTTATTATTTATTGATACTATTTATTTACAGCTATCTAATTAAAGTGAGAATGGATTGATTGCTTTTGGCTGGTTGAATGTGGATTTGCTAAATAAATAAATAAATACATAAAAGAAAAAAAGAAGGAAAAATAACAAAAGACACAAAAATCTAGGGTTGTGATTCCACACAATATTATTCTAATGATGAATTGACTCTCTTATATATGTGCAATAAATTAGTTTGCTCACCTGGAACATGAAGATATGCAAAAGCCTCTTCCGACAGTCAGTTGAAAACACCAAAATTAACCCAATTAATCATATCCATTTGTTAACCAAGTTACCTGAATTCACTAAGTTCAAGTTCCAATTATGGCTACCCACACCTGACAAGTATATTCCTATCATGTAAGGAAAATAATTAAAAGGTTATCTATCCACAAGAAAGATCGTAAGCTATTGAATCTAAGGCTGAAACCTAAAATCCATTTTCCAAGTTCATTTTACGTTTACCAAATCAATCTTATTAATGGCCAATTAACAAGAAGCATTAAGCTTAAGACTCAATAAACAAACTGAAGAATTACCCATAAAAAGAAAATAAATTATTAAGTGTGTGGATATTGTGTTTCATGACTTCCCTAGAATAAAAATAAAAATGTTGGGGGTTGGGGGATCCACCTTTACTATTTCTAATTTAGAAATCTCCCTTATTATAATATAGAACTTATCAGTGATATTAGCAACCAGCCATATAGACGGTATCCTCATTAAGTCAGATTTTAATTAAGTCCTACCGACCATAAAGGCGGTATCATTATTTGTCCATAAACCAGCCATATAGGCGGTTATCATCTGTCACATAAAGACCGGCCATATAGGCGGTGTCATATTATGTCAAATAAATAAAACTAGCCAATAAGGCGGTATAACCTTTTATGTTAAATTATAATTTCCATATTATAATTAAGGGAGATTAATCTAAATTAAAATAATAAAAGTTTCACCCTTCCCCTAGCTGAAAATTAACTACAAAACATAAAATTAAATAAAAGAAAATAAACTACTATTATTACTGAAATTAAAAATGCATAAATTAAATACTGAAAATAAATACAAACAAGATTCCATCCTTAAATTCCTTACAAAAACCTAATGAAAACATGAGAATTACAAATGAAATGGCTTGGTATTTATAGGAAAATCTAAAGGCTTCCACCAATTTCTCCACCAATTGCTTCACCAAACACTCCACAAAATCCTCCATCAAATACTCCATCAAACATGCCACAAGACACTCCAGAAAACACTACACCAAACATGCAAGCAGATTTTGTGGAAGTTTGACAATTGTAAATTATAATTTTCCATTTTTTTTTATTTTTTTGATAATGACTTTTGTAATTACACAAAACGCATTGGATTATTCGTTAATTTGGTCTTGAAAAATTCGGAATTCGAAAATATTTAAAATTTCAAGTTGTAGATCTTTGAGTCTTATTTAATCTACAACTTGAATTCGCTTAATCAGATATCAGTTGAAACAGTTATGGCCAAAATACCAAACTTCCGCAAAACTAGAATTTAGGATTGCACTTCGTGACGCCTACAGTAAACTTTTGTTTTTGACATTTTTTCTCTGAATTTCATCGTTTTATCCCCGAGTTGATTCCATTAAGTCCCAATATTATTTTATCTGCAAAAATAAACAAAAACACATGAAAACCTTCATAAAACTCGAGAAACTATACAAAATATTAGGTTAAATGAGTGGGAAATAGTGATATAATCACCCCTCATCACACCCCAAACCTAACATTTTGCTAGTCCTCAAGTTAAATAACAAAATAAAATAACATAAATATCTTTGAAATAAAATTAAGCTAAGCCACTTTCGTATGGATCACAGTTGCATTTAGCATATGCAACAAGCTTTTAAACCTTTAGGTGTCCCTAGTAGACGAGTTATAGTCTCGTGAAGGTTTACAGCGACGATACCCACAAACGTTTGATAAAAGTAAAAAGATAGTAAAATTAATGCACACAAAATCAAAAGGACAAGAGAAAAAAGAATAAAGAAATTAGTGACTAAACATGTGAAACTTCTACTCCAAGTTAGTAGTTGTTTTCTTTCTTTCTAAATTAGCGAATAAGTAAATTCTACGATTATTTTTACCATTCTTCATATACACAACCAACAAAATATTAATCAACTCATTTTTCCCACAATAGTCACAAGTACAGTTGAGAAAAGAGTAATATTTTTGTCCTAAAATTTTATCAAAATTCAAACATTTTTGTAGCAATGAAATTATTTTTTCCTTATTTTTCTAATTCTTTCTTTGATTTTTGATTTTTTTCTTTTTATTTATATACAATATCTTACATCTGTGTAGAGAGCTTTGCATCAGTGACTCCCAAACCAGTTGGCTTTAGGGCACTAGGTGTTAAAACACCCCTACAGAATTAATAACTCGAATTTCATACTTTTTTTATCTATTTTTTTTTTATCTTTTTTTCCTCTTTTTTTTTTCCATTGCCATTTATAGATGCTTCCTCCAATTAAACTACAAATTAGGCTAAATGAGTGGGAAATGGTGATATAATTACCCCTCATCAGACATTGGGGACAATGTCTCATTTAGGTTTGGGGGAGGGGAATAGTTTATAGTATCTTATTTTTTTATGTTGTTAATTTTAGTCTAAATTTTTTGAAAAATATAAAAAAAATTGAAAAATTTTACAAAAACTTGACCGGCATAATCACACATGTATAACGCAAGCACACGTATCATTCAAGCAGTATAAAAATATCGATCCCATGAGGACTTAATTCCTACTGTTGTCATTAATTATTGATACTATTTATTTACAGGTATCTAATTGAGGGAGAAGAGAATGATTGCTTGATTGGTTGATTGATTGTGGAATTGCTGAATAAATAAAGAAATAAAATACAAAAGAAAATACTAAGAAAAAATAAATAAAAGATATAAAAATCTAGGGTTGTGATTCCACACAATATTGTTCTAATGATGAATTGATTCTCTTATAAATGTGTAATAAATTAGTTTGCTAACTTGGAACACGAAGATATGCAAAAGCCTCTTTCGATGGTCAGACAAAAATACCTAAAATAACCCAATTAATCATATTCCTATGTTAATCAAGTTACCTGAATTCATTAAGTTCAAGTTCCAATTATAGCTACCCTCGCCCGACAGGTATATTCATATCCTATAAGGAAGTGTTATATATCCTTAAGGAAGATCGTAAGCTATTGAATCTAAGGCTGAAACCTAAAATCCCATTTCCAAGTTCATTTTAAGTTTACCACATCAATCTTATGGGTGATCAGGCAACAAAAAGCATTAGAATTACCCGTAATATAATTAAATCAATTATTAAGCATGTTAATATTTTGCTTAATCACTTCCCTAGAATAAAAATAAAATACTGGGGGTTAGGGGTTCCACCTTTACGAATTCTATTTTACAAATATCCCTTATTATAATATAGAAATTATCAGTGATATTACCAACCGACCATATAGACGACATCTTGATTAAGTCAGATTTTCAGTTAAGTTCAACCGACCATAAAGTCAGTATTATCATTTGTCCATAAACCAACCATATAGGCGGTAATCATCTATCACCTAAAGACCAACCATATAGTGTAACATCCCAAATTTTTGGGACTGTTGCAGAAGATTCCTGGAACGATGTTATAGTCTCGAAGCATGATGATAATGAAGAAAAGAGTTCAAGTGATTGTATATGAGTTGAAATAATATATTATGAATACTTATCGCGTTGGAAAACGCTTGGGATTAAAAGTCAGTTGCGCGATTTTTGTAAAACGTGTAAAGTTTCTTGTTTCGGTCATGAAAATTGCAAACGAACTCCGATTGAGTTGGTTTTTAAACAATCTTACTTATTTTTCCGAGACGAACAACTTTCGTGTCGAACGCTTTTTGAAATTAGCAACAGAAGGGCCTCAAAATTGCTAATTACCGCAGACACCCCAAGTTAAGGACTAAACAACAAATTCGTGGGGGCCTTTACGATAATTTCCTAACTAATATATAAAGCCCTCAGGTTTCTAAAAATATCAAAAGTGGCAAAACCAAAACAAATCCCTCACCCGACCCCCATCTTTCCCCTTCGTGGAGCCGCTCGCCGGCGAGCCTCTGGCCGGCGCACCGGTTGCGTCGTGATCTTCCGGTGATGGGGAGTGAGTTGGTGGCCGGTGATCGGCCGAATAACGTCACCGACAGCGAGAAACCGAGAAAGATAGTAACGAGAATGGAGTTGACAGATCCGGCTCATCGGTTCGTTTCGCGGCCCGAGCCACCTACCAAATTGAAGCCCACGAAGAGTACTACGAGTATGCGAAGACAATTTTGCCGAACAGCGGTCGATTACACGTGAAACGAGGAAAAAAGCGGTGCGTGTACTTAACACCCATGTGAAAAGTAGCTCTGATCGAAATTCCGATGACACCGGCGCGTTCGTATGGCTGATGGGAGTCCGAATATGGCCTCGGAATTTCGGTACGACTTTTCGTTCAGAATTTGTTATTTTAAAGTGTATCGATTTGTGTTCGGATGCTTCTAGTAATCCCGTAGTTTAGCGATTTTCCATGATATGAATTCGATATGTTTTAATATGTTAAAATGATAAATGTAGTAGAATCTGGGGAGAAACATATTAGATTTGATCGATCCGGTAGAATTAGCGAGTTTCTGGTAAAATGGAGTTTCTCGCGCGAATGAGCGTAGAAGACCGTAACCATGGTTAAGATATAAATATGATATTGCGAGGGTAATTAAGTCATTCTGGATAGGTTCGGAGGGTTCAAGACCCTTCCGTAGCATTTGCGGAAACTTTTCCGTAAGTTTTATCGCAAACGCGTAAAATGAGAATCTGAGCCATCTAGCTAGTTTAGAACAGTATATGAGCATATAGTACAGTAATGAAGTTTGAACGGTGGAATCCGAGAGGATTCGAGTATTCCGAGGAAATCCATAGTTTATTATAGATGAGTAGAAAGTTCCGCAAATAGCGGTTCTGACCGTGTTTTGTTATTTATTTTGACAGATCGGGTCCAGGTTCGGAGTGTCCGCGAAACTAGGTAAGTAACTCATGCTGTGAGTACTTGATAGATTTAACAATGTTCAAAGTTACTAATATAATGAAATTGTATACAGTTATATGCATGGAACCCATACATATATTCGTAATCTTATACTTATAAAGATAAATGCATGAGAAATAGATAAGTGTTTGTAAGTGTGTAAGCGTGTAAGCGCGTCTATATATATATATATATATATATATATATATATATATATATATATATATATATATATATACACGCTTGTAGATGAGGACAAGTGGGTAAAAGCATATATATGAGTAAAGATGAGCATGGGCATACAGGAGTAAAGAGACATGGGTAGGTATAACTAGTATTTAAGGATAGAGCAAATGTTCATGAATATAATATTCTGAGACTTGGGTTTGGGGGTTGTAGAAAACTACACCCTAGGGAATGGGACTAGTGTTATGAGGGAAAGTTTGTAAATTATGCATTATATAAGAATATTAGCAACATGAGTATAGATACGAGTATATAAGGTGATAAATAGCATAAATGAGTAGTATATGCATGGCATGAGAATATATAAAATTTTATGACATAAGATTCTCGAGCACAAGTCGATAGTTAGAAAATGGTAAGTAAGTTTAAGAACTCGGAAATTGAAACTCGTATATGTTTGAAGTATGATATAGTAGAAGAGCTTCGATCGTGTATGTATGAAAATAAATTATACTTTATATTGTTTGTGAGCCACCAGCAAGTAAGTTATAGAGGTAAGCCTAGTTATGATGGTATAAATGTGTAAGTATACTGAGAATAGTATAAACATATTAAATATGAGATGATTCAAAATGTAAGCATATAAGGAATAGAATACATAATTCATTACTTTGCATATATGCATAAACACGTGCATGAACATATGCATGAACATATGTGATAGTATGGAATAAGCATATAGTTAAGCATGGTTAAGGTAGAAAGGATCATGAGAAAACATCTGCATGTGTGTGTGTGTTAAAGTTTTCAGAAAACAAGAAAAAGATAAGAATGGTTTCAAAGATTTCAAATGTTTCGAAGAAAAGTTTCAAATTTTTTAAAGGATGATATATTTCGGAAAAAGTTTCCTTTCAGTTTTGAGATACAGTATATGGTTTTATGGTTTTCGGGGCATGAGGTAAAAACTCACCCCAGTATGTAACTTGAGATAGAGTTGGAATTGACGGATTCAGAGACATGTGCACATGTAGAGAGTCAGGACGACGGCTTAGGTTCGTGTACCTAGACTCTAGTGGTGGCTATGTCTAGTTGAGTCGTTTTTCTGGACATAGAGTTCTACGTTCAGTCGAGTCGTTTTCTTGGGCGTATGGCACCACCAGTTTCAGAGGCACCTAGTTGAGTCGTTTTCCTGGGTGTAGAGAGACGTCCAGTTGAGTCGTTTTCCTGGATGTAGATCAGTTTCAGTTTTTAGAATTTCAGATTTTCAGTTTTCAGTTTTCAGATGTTCAGATCTTCAGTCTTTGGATACATCTTACAGTTTTGAGATACAATTTTCAGTTTTCAGATGCATATTATATTTTCAAATATAGTTTTCGGTTTTCAGTTACAGTTTTCAGAAAGAGCTTTTCCAGAAAGAAAAAGTAAGATAAGTTTTCAGTAAAGAGTTTTTCAAAAAGGGTTCTCAAAAAGCATTTTTAAGAGCATAATATTTTAAATAGAGTATGGATACAAATCATGCATATAAATTATGTAATCTAGTGATTCATCTGAGATGCATATAGTTGATGTTAAGGAATGACAGCATGATCACATTCATGTAAGTATATCACGGATGTTAAATGTATTGTATGTATACATACAATGAGTTTTGTTTCAGAGAGCATTGAGGTAAGATAACTTGACTCTATGTGTATATATATATATATATGGGTACGTGATTGATGGTATTTGAGAATAAGAAATGATATTTTATATTACCGATTTGATGATATTTCAATGAAATAAGAGAAAGATAATTATAATAAATGTCCCAACCTGACCGGCAAAGAATAAATAAGATAGTTGAAGGATAGCTTAGTAACACAGTAAAAGTGTGAAGAGTTTTGATAAGGTGGTCATTGAAATAGAAACTTGACTCGTACATTATGAATATATGAAAATATAACTAGCAAACAGAACATGAGATTTTTATGTGATCAGACGAAAGAAGTTTTAATAAGCATCATGGCTATCAGTGATATGAAAACGTGATGTTAATATGTAAATGTATGAAGATGTTTAAACCATAAATTATAAACATAATTCAAAGTATGTGAGAAATCAGATAAGAGGAGTAGCATCAGGTAACACATTTGTAAGGGAATAAGTTCTAGATAAATAGCTTACACTTAATATTTAGCTGCTTGGGCATTTAGACATTTCAAGTAAATTCATAATTGGGATTTCAGATTTTGTGTGTGGTTGATGTTTAAGTTATGTACATGATTACTTACTGAGTCATTATGACTCACACTACATCAGTTTGTTAGTTTTACAGGTTAGTAGCTGTCATTTAGAACCAGCAAAAGTTCGGTGGAGACTTTGAAGACGGTGGATCGCCCCGATTGTAGTCAAGAGAGTCCTGGGTCGAGTTATGGGTCCTCACGGCCCTTGCCCTTGTATTTGCATTTTTATTTTATATGTATAAGTCATGTAATAGCATAGTTTCATTTTGAGTTATGGCTGGAGGCCAAGTGGTTTATATTTTGTTCCTTGAGTTCAGGCCTGAGGCCTTGTTGATGAATGCATTGATGTTGAGTTACCGGCCTGAGGCCGAGATTGATTAGTTCTTGTTGTATATGGATGATGGCTACAGGCCAGGTTGCATAATGTTACGAATACATCATGCCGAAATTTCATTAGAATCAGAGGCTTATGGAGATGGGTTTAGCCTGTCTCCTGCCGGTAGCATCATGGCCTTGGCGGGATGTTACATATAGGCGGTGTCACATTATGTCAAATAAATAAAACCATCCATTAAGGTGATAATCCTTTAATTTAAATTATAATTTCCATATTATAATTAAAGGAGATTTATCTAAACTAAAATAATAAAAGATTCACCCTTCCTCCAGCAGAAATCTAACTAGAAAATATAAAAGAAAAGAAACTACTACTATTACTGAAAATAAAAATGAATAAATTAAATACCAAAAATAAATACAAAAAAGATGCAATCCTTAAATTCCTTACAAAACTTAAGGAAAGCATGAGAATTACAAATGAAATGGCTTGGTATTCATAGGAAAATCTAAAGGCTTCCATCAATTTCTCCACCGATTGCTCCACCAATTGCTCCATCAAACATGGCACCAAACATGGCATCAAATATGGCACCAAACATGGCACCAAATATGGAATCATGTTTGGTGGAAGTTTGACAATTTTTTATATTTTTATTTTATTAATTTTATTTTATATTTTGAAAATGACTATAGTAATTACACAAAATACACTACATTTTTAATCAGTTTCAGCCTTCCAAAATTAAAAAATAATTAAATCTTCAAAGCTGTTGATCTTTGTGTCTTTTTTAATCTGGCACTTGAATCGGCTCAATTGGATATCATATGAAAAAGTTATGGCTAAAGTACCAAACTTCCGCAAAATTGGAATTTAGAACTACACTTCGTGATGCGTATAGTAAATTTCCGTTTTCGCCATTTTTTGCTCCGGATTTCATTTTTTTAGCCCCAAGTTGATTCCATTGAGTCCCAATACTTTATTTATCTACAAAAAACATCAAAACACATCAAAACGTTCATCAAAGCGGAGAAACTAAACAAAATATTAGGTAAAAGAGGCGATAAATTTTGATATATTTTTCACTCATCACACCCCAACCTAACATTTTGCTAGTCCTTGAGCAAAACAACAAAATAAAATACAATAAACAATTAAAATGAAACTAAACCACTTTCCTAGGGATCACGGTTGCATTTACGTATGCAACAAGCCTTTAAACCCCTAGGTGTCCCTAGTGGACAAGTTGTAGTCTCGTGAGAGTTTACAGCGACGATACCACAAACGTCTTATAAAAGTAAGAAAATAGTAAAACTAATACACACAAAAGCAAAAAGACAAGAAAATAAAGAATTTAATAACTAAACAGGTGAAACTTCTACTCCAACTTAGTAGTTGTTTTCTTTCTTTCTAAATTACCGAATAAATAAATTCTCCGATTAATTTTACCATTCTTCATATACATAACCAATAAAATATTAATCAACTCATTTTGCCCATAATAGTCACAAGTGCAGTTGAGAAGAGAGTTATATTTTTCTCCTAAAGTTTTATCAGAATTCACACCTTTTTGTAGCAATGGAATAATTTTGTTCTGATTTTCTGCTTTTTCCTTTGGTTTTTGATTATTATTTTTTCTTTAAATTTATATACAATATCTTATGTCTATATAGCGAGCTTTAAGCCAATGACTCCTAAACTAGTTGACTTTAGGGCACTAGGTGTTAAGGCACCCTTACAGATTTAATTACTCAGATTTCAGATATATTATTTTTTTTGGGCAACATCTTTGATCCATTTAGCGAGCTTTGGGCCAGTGACTCCCAAACCAGTTGCAAACACCCAAAGTAACCCAATAAATCATATTCCTATGTTAACCAAGTTACATGAATTCATTAAGTTCAAGTTCCAATTATGGCTACCCACGCCCGACAGGTATATTCCTATCCTGTAAGAAAATCTATTAAAGGGTTATGTATCCTCAAGAAAGATCGTGAGCTATTGAATCTAAGGCTAAAACCTAAAATTCATTTTCCAAGTTCATTCGAAGTTTACCAAATCAATCTTATTAATGGCCAATTAACAAGAAGCATTATGCTTAAGATTCAATAAACAAACTAAAGAATTACCCATAAAAAGAAAATAAATTATTAAGTGTGTGGATATTGTGTTTCATCACTTCCCTAGAATAAAAATAAATATACTGGGGGTTGGGGGATCCACCTTTACTATTTCTAATTTAGAAATCTCCCTTACTATAATATAGAACTTATCAGTGATATTACCAACCATCCATATAGACGATATCCTCATTAAGTCATATTTTATTTAAGTGCGAACGACCACAAAGGCGATATCATTATTTGTCCATAAACAAGCCATATAGGCGGTAATCATCTATCACATAAAGACCGGCCATATAGGCAGTGTCACATTATGTCAAATAAATAAAACCAGCCATTAAGGCGGTATAACCTTTTATGTTAAATTATAATTTCCATATTATAATTAAGGGAGATTAATCTAAATTAAAATAATAAAAGATTTACTCTTCCCCCAGCGGAAAATTAGCTACAAAACATAAAAGTAAATAAAAGAAAATAAACTGTTATTATCACTGAAAATAAAAATGCATAAATTAAATAATGAAAATAAATACAAACAATATGAAATCCTTAATTTTCTTACAGAAACCTAAGGAAAGCATGAGAATTACAAATGAAATGGCTTGGTATTTATAGGCAAATCTAAAGGCTTCCACCAATATCTCCACCAATTTCTCCACCAAACACTCCACCAAATACTCCACAAAATCCTCCACCAAAAACTCCACCAAACATGCCACAAGACACTCCACAAAACACTCCACCAAACATGCAAGCATGTTTTGTAGAAGTTTGACAATTGCAAATTTTCATTTTCTATTTTCTTTATTTTTTTGATAATGACTTTAGTAATTACACAAAACATATTGGATTATTTGTTAATTTTGGTGTTGAAAACTTTGGAATTCGAAAATATTTAAAATTTCAAAGTTATAGATCTTTGAGTCTTCTTTAATCTGCAACTTGAATTAGCTTAATTGGATGATAAAGTTATGGCCAAAATATCAAACTTGCGTAAAACTGGAATTTAGGACTGCACTTCGTGACGCCTACAGTAAATTTTCATTTTTGGCATTTTTTTCTCTGGATTTCATCATTTTAGCCCTAAGTTGATTCCATTAAGTCCCAATATTATTTTTATCTGCAAAAATAAAAAAAAATATACATCAAAACATTTATAAAACTCGAGAAACTGTATAAAATATTATGTTAAATGAGTGAGAAATAGTGATATAATTGTTGGGATGTATGCCATAGAGTTACATATGATGTAAACGGTTTCATGTGTTTTGAAATAAAAAGATGCATTATTCATTTATCAAATTGTTTGTTTAATTTTCGCATATTATACATCTTCTTAAATACCCTAGATTACTTATGTATCTTCAGACTTAGTGTATGAGTGTCATATACAAGAGGATTTAAGTCTGAAGCTAGTAATCTTAAATAGTCTATAGAGAGCAAACAAAGCGGGTACTTTTTTTGCGGTTTATCTATAGTTGCGGTCCATTCTATATTTGTATGGTGATCTTGATCCGGATCGTACATGTAGAGACATGAGAATAGAGGCACCTTGTATGATGTGATCATATAGGACTGGACCGAGATAGAAATGACATTCTTATAATATTCGTTAAGCAAATAAAGTCATTTCAATCTACTTGATGGTCATATATGGATTGATCTTAATCCTGAGTGTACTACGAACTCCTGCATGGCAGGTTGTGTCATTTGATTTACAAAGGTGAGGTTGGTGTAGCAGTCCCGACCAATAGCTACGTACTTTGGGGGCACAGTTTGATTTGTAGCTGGGAACGTTTTACATAGACTTGGAGTTCAATCCTTCTTGTGAGAAGTAGATGAATATCTTTTTTAAGGGTTGATTCGGTACTTGAACTATATGAGCGCTCAAGTCTTTCTATTACGAATTGAAAGATTAATATTCATAATAGTTATGAATAAATCGTTCATTAGAGAATCAATGGAACTTAAGGTAAAAATAATTATAGAGGTATAACGGACATTATGACCTGCGTCTAATTACGAGATACTCGTGAAGGGTAAATTCATATGCAATGACTATATCGGTGGCCACCGACTTGGTTCGGCTTAATATTTCATCAACGGAAACGAGAGTGCATCTTCCGATTTTTAGTGGAATAACCAGGAGTTAATAATTCGGAATATTTAATTAAGAGTTTAATTAATATTTCAAGATTATTGGAGCTCGGAACCGTAGGTCCATTTGGTCCTCGTGCTTGCTTGATATACTATAGCGGAGTTAATATAATTGGATAGTCCAATTATATTCTCACAAAGAATAAATATTATTAATATGATTAATAATATTAATTGCGTCACACTTGAAACTATACATTAAAAGTTAATGTATGGTATTAATAATTATATGATAATTATTAAATATAAAATATTGAATTATATATATGATATAATTTAATAAGGCTAAGATTGTAATTTCTATATTATGGGTTTTGGAAACCCTTGATTTAATTTTGGAAGTAATGACTTTCAAAATATTAATCATATATTTAATTTGTAACGTATATTGACTTTATGGAAAGTAAATAATATTGTTACAAAATTAATGAAGAAATAAAGGGCATGGCCGAATTCCTTGATGTATAAGGAATAAGATTTGTTTATTTTGGAAACAAAATTTAATAAAAAATCCTAACCTTGGCCGAATTCCTGGGTGTATAAGGAATATGATTTGTTTATTTTGGAAACAAAATTTAATCCAAAATCCTAGCCTTGGCCGAATTCTACCTTAGGGAGGGGATTGGTTGTTTTGTTTGAGTGAAACAAAATTGACCCAAGTATAAAAGGAAAACTTGATTTTATTTTGAGCTCTCTCTCATTCTAGCAACCCTAGGCATCTTCTTCTTCTTCTCTATTCTCTCAAAAGTTGAGATATACCATTGAAGAACAAAAGAAGAAAAATAAAATTAAGTGTGTGATTGAATCTCTAAATCGTTTAGGGATTTGTGTTGTGAGTGTAGCCCACACTACTCTCTGTTGGTAACGAGACATATCATATAAGACTTTGTGGTGACGAACAAATCATCCTCTTCCTCCTTTCATATTGCTCACGGCAATGATGCCTTATTTTGGCTCATTGCCTCACCCTTGCCTCTTGATTCGGGGCTCGTTTTGTTTCGTTTTAATTTGAGATTTTGGTAAAATCTTTGGGGACATTTTGGGGCTGAGTTGGGACAGTTTTTGAGGGATTAAATCAGACCTTAAATACTCTTATATTTCACGCCAAAAGTGGACTGGTTTGTGAGCAGTTCGCTTGTGTAACGGGTGTAAAACAGTCCAATAATTCACTGCAGTTCGGGGGTTGTTCGAGGACTGTTTCGGGGGCATTCCGGGGCTGAAATCTTGTGCGAAACAGAAGCAAAATTTCAGTATACCCACTGGTTCCATTCAGCCAAAGGAAGGGCAAAGCAGAAAATTTTTTCAAGTTCGATCTGTGTGCCTAATCGCTTCCGCTGCGCCAGGAAAGCGTTTGCTACAATTGGCATCAAGAGCGAGGTTGAAAAGTGTTCTTAACCCTTCACTTTTTTCATTTAAAGTTTCTGTTTTTAATATATTTATATGAGTTATAAATATGATATGCATGTTTAGATGAGTGGGCACATTGTGATATTCATATGATGAATGATTTTGTTATTTCATGTGATGAACGGATTTTGCATTGGTCATAAATTTTTCCGGCTCTTATTTTTGTAGTTGGTTTTGTTTTTGGGATGTAAGGCCATAAGACCATTGTTTACATTTGTTGTAATTTTAATTTTCATTGTAAAGTTTCAATTTTTGTAATTTGGAACACCGAAGTCGCAACGGGAGCCAACACCACTTTGCAGCGGGATTTGAAGGCCAAGAATGCCTTGGTGAATCTTTTGTACTAATTAGATTAGTATAGGAAAAATAAGAGCTCGGTCAATGCAAAATAATTTTTTTTATGTTATATGTATGTTTATTTCGAATTGTTTGAATAACATGTCATATAGCTTAGGGTGCCCACTCATGCATTTTACTTGCCATAGCATGTCATAGATGCATTATCATTATAGACATAAAATTATGATTTTATGTAATTTGAAATGTTTAGTTAGAAAATGATATGCATGGAAATCAATTAATTAGATTAATTGGATTTATGGTTTAAAAATTTTGAATTCCAATATATTGGGCTTAATTGGTGCATAATAAATTCCATTGGTATATAGGATGGAAACCCGGACGTAAATTCCATAGCCGATTTCGAATGGACGGTAGTATGGTCTGCACTCGGGATACAATTCCACGTACCATTAGATTTTATAACGCACCAAGATTTATTAAAATGTTTAATTAAAATTTTGACCTTTTAGAATTCCATAATTTTTAAACTTTTAGTGTCTAGTATTTTAAGAGTTAAAATACAATAGTTCACGAATACCACTTTAATTAAATTAGTTTAATTGAGAAGATCTATTAGTAGAGACTAATGAAGTATTAGTGACACAATTTTAATAGTTAAAATTGATTAGCTCACTTATGACATACTAGTGTAAATAATAATTATGTTTTAGCCGCCATAAGTTTATCCACACTAGTTAAAATAAAATATTAGATATTTTAGATAGAAACCTTAATATTTTAAAATAGTGAGTGGGAGAGGGATATACGACAATATATCCCGCGATCTCCATTGTTAGTCCAAACACGTGAGATTCAAAAAGCGCCTCGAGACGGCTTTGTTTTCGTCCCCCTACGGATGGTGTCCATTTTGGGTCAATATCAGGTTTGGGTTCTGAGAGGATAGAGATTCTAGATGTATCTTGTGAACTAACCTACCCTACGGCGACACTTCACTCGTTAAGTCAAAGAATCCTGAAACGACAGGTTACACTCACAAAGCAATAATTAACTGTTAATAAAATTCCTTGATCAAATAAAACGGTAGTTGTTTAATATAGGAATAAGAGTTATTCCCGCATATATTAAATTGACTGAGATTGTCTCGATCTATCATGCGAGTACTTGACCTACCCTACGGCGGCTCTTACTTGTGGGATGATTGGTTTCCGTGGCATAGTAATTCTCTTAGGTTTCTAATTCATTATTCATGGTTCATGCATCATGTTTAATTTTATGCCAAAATTCTTTGATGATTTTAATATGTGATTAATGAATGTTAAATGAATGTTTATTTTATTTTCAGCCATGGTTTCTCTAATTATTTCCATACTCTCAAACGATAAATTAACCGGGGAAAACTATGTTAAGTGGAAAAGTAACATGAACGTTATCCTGGTCTATGAAGACCTAAAGTTTGTCCTGACGGAGGAACGTCCTCCCGATCCGGCCAGAAATACTGGCCAAGCTGTGCTCGATACCAACCAGAAATGGGTCGCAGCAAATGAGAAAGCCTGCTGCTACTTGCTAGCAGGGATATCTGAGGTTCTTGCTGCAAAGCATGAACCTATGGCTATATCATGTTAGATGATGGAATCATTGCAGGGCATGTTTGGGCAGCCTTCGAAGCGTCAACGCCATGAGGCCATGGTCTCAATGATGACTGCTAGGATGAAGGATGGGACATCAGTCCGAGAGCACGTCTTAAGAATGATGACTTATCTCTACACTGCTAAACCCATGGAGCTCGTATTGAAGAGCGTAGCCAGGTGACCATGATTATGGAAACTCTTCCGAAGAGTTTTCTGCAGTTTAAAAGAAACTATGTTATGAACAAGTTATCTTTTACTTTGACCCAACTGCTTAATGAGCTCACCCATTACGAGTCCATGCTTGTGGATCATCGCAAGTCCAGTGCAGAGGCAAATGTTGCCGAGTCTTCTAAATCTTCAAAGAAGAAGAAGAAAAGCACTGGAAAGGCCAAAGGAAAGCCCATGAAAAATAAGAACAAGAATGGCTCCAATGATGCCAAACCCAAAGGAAAATGTTTCCACTGCGACAAGAATGGGCATTGGAAAAGGAACTGTCTTAAATACCTTGCTGAGCTGAAGGAGAAAAAGGAAACAAGTAAATATGATTTACTCGTTATTAAATCTCTATTAGTGGAGGATGATAAATCCCCATGGATTGTTGATTCTGGAGCCACTAACCATGTTTGTTCTTCTTTGCAGCTACTTGATTCATGGAGGGACCTTACTGAAGGTGATTACACCATGAGGGTTGGGACAGGGGATGCCGTTTCAGCAAGAGCAGTGGCAGTTTTCAGTTTAAATTTTATTAATAATAGTTATTTAAATTTGAACAATCTCTTATTCATTCCTGGTTTTCGCAGGAATTTGATTTCTGTTTCTAGACTTTTGGATGATAGTTATTCAGTTTCTTTTAATAGCAATTTGGTTATTATTGGTAGAAATGGATTAACTATATGCACAGGAAACTCAGAAAATAACTTGTATGTGTTAAAACCGTTAACACATAGGTCACTGCTCAACACTGAAATGTTTAAGGTTGAAAAACCTAAAACAAAACGGCCGAAGATTTCTCACGATGACACATGTCTATGGCATCTTAGACTTGGTCACATCAACCATGACAGGATAAATAGATTGATACAGAAAAGAGCCTTAAACCAGTTAAAGCTCGGGACATTACCAGTTTGTTAATCCTGTTTAGAAGGAAAAATGACCAATAGACCTTTTACTGGAAAAGGTATAAGAGCTAGTCAACCACTAGAGCTAATACATTCGGACGTTTGCGGACCGATGAATGTAAAAGCCCGAGGTGGTTATGAATACTTCGTCACATTCATTGATGATTATTCAAGATATGGGTATGTCTATCTAATGCATCACAAATCAGATACCTTTGAAAAGTTCAAGGAGTATCGTGCTGAGGTTGAGAACCAATTAGGTAAGACAATCAAAACTTTGTGATCAGATCGTGGAGGGGAATACCTCGACAGAGACTTCGAGGAATTCTCAGTTGAGCATGGGATAGTATCCCAGCTCACAGCACCTGGAACACCACAAAAAAATGGTGTTGCAGAAAGGGGAAATCGAACCCTACTAGACATGATGAGATCTATGTTTAGTTATAGCTCACTACCTAGTTCATTCTGGGGATATGTACTGCAAACCGCAATGCATATCCTTAATGTAGTTCCATCTAAGTCTATTCCTAAGACTCTCTTAGAGTTGTGGAATGGTCGTAAAACTAGTTTACGACATTTCTGCATATGGGGGTGTCCAGCATATGTGCTGAAGAATAAGACTACAAAGTTGGAACCACGTTCTCAGGTGTGCCTATTTGTAGGCTATCCTAAGGAGACTAGGGGTGGATTCTTCTATAGTCCTGATGATAACAAAATATTTGTATTGACAAATGCTACGTTTCTAGAGGAGGACAATATGAGGGAGTTCAAGCCTCGAAGTAAGATATTACTCGAGGAGTTACTTACTGGTTCGACCAGCACGCCATCGTCAACGATAGTTGACAAATACATAGCACCTTCAACATCTGATAGTCAGATGCTACCTAGTCAGAATGATCTACCACCTAGACGCAGTGGGAGGGTTGTACGACAACCTGATCGCTACCTAGGGGTTGGAGAGGCACAAGTTGTCGCCTCCAGCGATGGCATAGATGATCCATTGACCTACAGTAGTATAATGGATGATTCTGACAAAGAGGAATAGCCCAAAGCCATGAACCTAGAGATGGAGTCCATGTACTCCAACTCGGTCTGGGAACATGTAGACCAACCTGATGGGGTGAAACCCATAGGTTGCAAGTGGATCTACAATAGGAAGAGGGGATCAGATGGGAAGGTACAGACCTTCAAGGCTAGACTAGTGGCAAAGGGTTATACCCAGAAAGAGGGAGTTGACTATGAGGAAACTTTCTCGCCAGTAGCTATGCTTAAATCCATCTGCACTCTTCTATCCATTGTCGCATATTATGACTATGAAATTTGGGAAATGGATGTCAAGACTGCATTCTTGAATGGCAATCTTGATGAAAGTATCTATATGATACAACCAGAAGGGTTCATCACCCAAGGTCAAGAGTAAAAGGTTTGCAAACTGCAAAGGTCCATTTATGGACTCAAGCAGGCATCTCGATCTTGGAATATAAGATTTGACACAATAATCAAGTCTTATGATTTTGAGCAGAATGTTGATGAGCCTTGTGTATACAAGCGCGTCATTGAAGGGAATGTGGTTTTTCTTATTTTATACGTTGATGATATTTTACTCATTGGGAATAATGTAAGGATATTATCAGACGTGAAAACCTGGCTAGCAGACCAATTCCAAATGAAAGATTTGGGAGAGGCCAGTTATGTTCTTGGGATCCAGATACTTCGGGATCGCAAGAACCGACTATTAGCTGTGTCTCAGGCATCCTATATCGACAAGATCCTTGTGCGATTTGGGATGTAGAATTCCAAGAAAGGCAATCTGCCTTATCGGCATGGAATTCAATTATCGAAGGAACAGTCTCCTAAGACACCTCAAGATGTTGAGGAAATGAGACATATCTCATACGCCTCAGCAGTTGGTAGTCTCATATATGCCATGTTATGCACGAGACTGGACATCTGTTTTGTAGTGGGAGTAGTCAGTAGGTTTCAGTCGAACCCAGGATTGGATCACTGGGTGGCTGTGAAACACATTCTCAAGTATCTTAAGAGAACGAGAGATTATATGATTGTGTATTCTGGTGAGGATATGATCCTAAAAGGATATACAGACTCTGATTTTCAGACAGATGTCGATTCCAGGAAATCTACATCTGGATCAGTGTTCACCTTAGGTGGTGGGGCTATTGTGTGGCGGAGCATAAAGCAATCTTGTATTGCTGACTCCACCATGGAGGCTGAATATATAGCGGCTTGTGAAGCGGCTAAGGAAGCAGTCTGGCTTCGTAAATTCTTGGGAGATCTGGAAGTTGTTCCAGATATGGATAGACCACTCACACTTTATTGCGATAATAGTGGTGCGGTGGAAAACTCCAAAGAACCCAAGAAGCCACAAGAGGGGAAAGCATATAGAGAGGAAATATCATCTCATCAGGGAGATAGTGTAAAGAGGAGACGTTACCGTCACAAAGATTGCATCCGCAGAGAACCTTGCTGATCCGTTTACAAAGACCTTGCCGGCTAAAGTTTTTGAAGGTCACCTAGATGGTCAAGGATTACGTGACATGTCCCATTTACTCTAATGCAAGTGGGAGATTGTTGGGATGTATGCCCGAGAGCTACATGTGATGTAAACGGTTTCATGTGTTTTGAAATAAAATGATGCATTATTCATTTATCAAATTGTTTGTTTAATTTTCGCATATTATACCTCTTCTTAAATACCCTAGATTACTTATGTATCTTCAGACTTAGTGTATGAGTATCATATACAAGAGGATTTAAGTCTGAAGCTAGTAATCTTAAATAGTCCATAGAGAGCAAACAAAGCGGGTACTTTGTTTGCGGTTTATCTATAGCTGCGGTCCATTCTATATTTGTATGGCGATCTTGATCCGGATCGTACATGTAGAGACATGAGAATGGAGGCACCTTGTATGATGTGATCATATAGGACTGGACCTAGATAGAAATGACATTCTTATAATATCTGTTAAGCAAAGAAAGTCATTTCAATCTACTTGATGGTCATATATGGATTGCTCTTAATCCTGAGTGTACTACGAACTCCTGCATGGCAGGCTGTGTCCTTTGATTTACAAAGGTGAGGTTGGTGTAGCAGTCCCGACCAATAGCTACGTACTTTGGGGGCACAGTTTGTTTTGTAGCTGGGAACGTTTTACATAGACATGGAGTTCACTCCTTCTTGCGAGAAGTAGATGAGTATCTTTCTTAAGGGTTGATTCGGTACTTGAACGAAATGAGCGCTCAAATCTTTCTATTACGAATAGAAAGATTAATATTCATAATAGTTATGAATAAATCGTTCATTAGAGAATCAATGGAACTTAAGGTAAAAATAATTAGAGGGGTATAACGGACATTATGACCTGGGTCTAATTACAAGATACTCGTGAAGGGTAAATTCATATGGAATGACTATATCGGTGGACACCGACTTGGTTCCACTTAATATTTCATATACGGTAACGAGAGTGCAACTTCAGGTTTTTAGTGGAATAACCCGGAGTTAATAATTCGAAATATTTAATTAAGAGTTTAATTAATATTTCGAGATTATTGGAGCTCGGAACCGTAGGTCCATTTGGTCCCCGTGCTAGCTCGATATACTATAGCGGAGTTAATATAATTGGATAGTCCAATTATATACTCACAAAGAATAAATATTATTAATATGACTAATAATAGTAATTGCGTCACACTTGAAACTATACATTAAAAGTTAATGTATATTATTAATAATTATATGATAATTATTAAATATATAATATTGAATTATATATATGATATAATTTAATAAGGCTAAGATTGTAATTTCTATATTATGGGTTTTGGAAAACCTTGATTTAATTTTGGAAGTAATGACTTTCAAAATATTAATCATATATTTAATTTGTAACATATATTGACTTTATGGAAAGTAAATATTATTGTTACAAAATTAATGAAGAAATAAAGGGCATGGCCGAATTCCTTGATGTATAAGAAATAAGATTTGTTTATTTTGGAAATAAAATTTAATCAAAAATCCTAGCCTTGGCCGAATTCCTTGGTGTATAAGGAATATGATTTGTTTATTTTGGAAACAAAATTTAATCCAAAATCCTAGCCTTGGCCGAATTCTACCTTAGGGAGGGGATTGGTTGTTTTGTTTGAGTGAAACAAAATTGACCCAAGTATAAGAGGAAAACTTGATTTTATTTTGAGCTCTCTCTCATTCTAGCAACCCTAGGCATCTTCTTCTTCTTCTTCTCTATTCTCTCAAAAGTTGAGATATACTATTGAAGAACAAAAGAAGAAAAATAAAATTAAGTGTGTGATTGAATCTCTAAATCGTTTAGGGATTTGTTTTGTAAGTGTAGCCCACACCACTCTCCGTTGGTAACGAGACATAGCACGGAAGACTTTGTGGTGACGAAAAAATCATCCTCTTCCTTCTTTCATATTGGTCACGGCAGTGAGGCCTTATTTTGGCTCATTACTGCACTCTTGCCTCTTGATTCGGGGCTCGTTTTGTTTCGTTTTAATTCGGGATTTTGGGAAACTCTTTGGGGATGTTTTGGGGCTGAGTTGGGACATTTTTTGAGTGATTAAATCAGACCTTAAATACTCTTAAAGTTTTATCAGAATTCACACCTTTTTGTAGCAATGGAATAATTTTTTCTGATTTTTCTGCTTTTTCCTTTGGTTTTTTATTCTTATTTTTTCTTTAAATTTATATACAATATCTTATGTCTATATACCGAGCTTTAAGCCAATGAGTCCTAAACTAGTTGACTTTATGGCACTAGGTGTTAAGGCACCCCTACGGATTTAATTACTCAGATTTCAGATATATTATTTTTTTTGGGCAACATCTTTGATCAATTTAGCGAGCTTTGGGCCAGTGACTCCCAAACCAGTTGCAAACACCCAAAGTAACCCAATAAATCATATTCCTATGTTAACCAAGTTACATGAATTCATTAAGTTCAAGTTCCAATTATGGTTACCCACGCCCGACAGGTATATTCCTATCCTGTAAGAAAATCTATTAAAGGGTTATGTATCCTCAAGAAAGATCGTGAGCTATTGAATCTAAGGCTAAAACCTAAAATTCCTTTTCCAAGTTCATTTTAAGTTTACCAAATCAATCTTATTAATGGCCAATTAACAAGAAGCATTAAGCTTAAGATCCAATAAACAAACTAAAGAATTACCCATAAAAAGAAAATAAATTATTAAGTGTGTGGATATTGTGTTTCATCACTTCCCTAGAATAAAAATAAATATACTGGGGGTTGGGGGATCCACCTTTACTATTTCTAAATTGTTACTATCACTGAAAATAAAAATGCATAAATGAAATACTGAAAATAAATACAAACAATATGAAATCCTTAATTTTCTTATAGAAACCTAAGGAAAACATGAGAAATACAAATGAAATGACTTGGTATTTATAGGCAAATCTAAAGGCTTCCACCAATATCTCCACCAATTTCTCCACCAAACACTCCACCAAATACTCCACAAAATCCTCCACCAAAAACTCCACCAAACATGCCACAAGACACTCCACAAAACACTCCACCAAACATGCAAGCATGTTTTGTAGAAGTTTGACAATTGTAAATTTTCATTTTCTATTTTCTTTATTTTTTTGATAATGACTTTAGTAATTACACAAAACATATTGGATTATTTGTTAATTTTGGTCTTGAAAACTTCGGAATTCAAAAATATTTAAAATTTCAAAGTTATAGATCTTTGAGTCTTCTTTAATCTGCAACTTGAATTAGCTTAATTGGATGATAAAGTTATGGCCAAAATATCAAACTTGCGTAAAACTGGAATTTAGGATTGCACTTCGTGACGCCTACAGTAAATTTTCATTTTTGGCATTTTTTTCTCCGGATTTCATCATTTCAGCCCTAAGTTGATTCCATTAAGTCCCAATATTATTTTTATCTGCAAAAATAAAAAAAATATACACCAAAACATTTATAAAACTCGAGAAACTATACAAAATATTATGTTAAATGAGTGAGAAATAGTGATATAATTGTTGGGATGTATGCCATAGAGCTACATGTGATGTAAACGGTTTCATGTGTTTTGAAATAAAACGATGCATTATTCATTTATCAAATTGTTTGTTTAATTTTCACATATTATACATCTTCTTAAATACCATAGATTACTTATGTATCTTCAGACTTAGTGTATGAGTGTCATATACAAGAGGATTTAAGTCTGAAGTTAGTAATCTTAAATAGTCCATAGAGAGCAAACAAAGCGGGTACTTTGTTTGTGGTTTATCTATAGATGCGGTCCATTCTATATTTGTATGGCGATCTTGATCCGGATCGTACATGTAGAGACATGAGAATGAAGGCACCTTGTATGATGTGATCATATAGGACTGGACCCAAATAGAAATGACATTCTTATAATATTCGTTAAGCAAAGAAAGTCATTTCAATCTACTTGAAGGTCATATATGGATTGATCTTAATCCTGAGTGTACTACGAACTCCTGCATGGCAGGTTGTGTCCTTTAGTTTACAAAGGTGAGGTTGGTGTAGCAGTCCCGACCAATAGCTACGTACTTTGGGGGCACAGTTTGTTTTATAGCTGGGAACTTTTTACATAGACTTGGAGTTCACTCCTTCTTGCGAGAAGTAGATGAGTATTTTTCTTAAGGGTTGATTTGGTACTTGAACTATATGAGCGCTCAAGTCTTTCTATTACGAATTGAAAGATTAATATTCATAATAGTTATGAATAAATCGTTCATTAAAGAATCAATGGAACTTAAGGTAAAAATAATTAGAGGGGTATAACGGACATTATGACCTGCGTCTAATTACGAGATACTCGTGAAGGGTAAATTCATATGCAATGACTATATCGGTGGACACCGACTTGGTTCGGCTTAATATTTCATCTACGGAAACGATAGTGCAACTTCCGGTTTTTAGTGGAATAACCCGGAGTTAATAATTCGGAATATTTAATTAAGAGTTTAATTAATATTTCAAGATTATTGGAGCTCGGAACCGTAGGTCCATTTGGTCCTCGTGCTTGCTCGATATACTATAGCGGAGTTAATATAATTGGATAGTCCAATTATATACTCACAAAGAATAAATATTATTAATATGATTAATAATATTAATTGCGTCACACTTGAAACTATACATTAAAAGTTAATGTATGATATTAATAATTATATGATAATTATTAGATATAGAATATTGAATTATATATATGATATAATTTAATAAGGCTAAGATTGTAATTTCTATATTATGGGTTTTGGAAACCCTTGATTTAATTTTGGAAGTAATGACTTTCAAAATATTAATCATATATTTAATTTGTAACATATATTGACTTTATGGAAAGTAAATAATATTGTTACAAAATTAATGAAGAAATAAAGAGCATGGCCGAATTCCTTGATGTATAAGGAATAAGTTTTGTTTATTTTGGAAACAAAATTTAATAAAAAATCCTAACCTTGGCCGAATTCCTTGGTGTATAAGGAATATGATTTGTTTATTTTGGAAACAAAATTTAATCCAAAATCCTAGCCTTGGCCGAATTCTACCTTAGGGAGGGGATTGGTTGTTTTGTTTGAGTGAAACAAAATTGACCCAAGTATAAAAGGAAAACTTGATTTTCTTTTGAGCTCTCTCTCATTCTAGCAACCCTAGGCATCTTCTTCTTCTTCTCTATTCTCTCAAAAGTTGAGATATACCATTGAAGAAAAAAAGAAGAAAAATAAAATTAAGTGTGTGATTGAATCTCTAAATCGTTTAGGGACTTGTGTTGTGAGTGTAGCCCACACTAATCTCTGTTGGTAAGGAGACATAGCACATAAGACTTTGGGGTGACGAACAAATCATCCTCTTCCTCCTTTCATATTGCTCACGGCAATGAGGCCTTATTTTGGCTCATTGCCTCACCATTGCCTCTTGATTCGGGGTTCGTTTTGTTTCGTTTTAATTTGAGATTTTGGGAAAATCTTTGGGGATGTTTTGGGGCTGAGTTGGGACTGTTTTTGAGGGATTAAATCAGACCTTAAATACTCTTATAGTTCACGCCTAAAGTGGACTGGTTTGTGAGCAGTTCGCTTGTGTAACGGGTGTAAAACAGTCCAATAATTCACTGCAGTTCAGGGGCTGTTCGGGGACTGTTTCGGGCGTATTCCGGGGCTGAAATCTTGTACGAAACAGAAGCAAAATTTCAGTATACCCACTGGTTCCATTTGGCCAAAGGAAGGGCAAAGCAGAAATTTTTTTCAAGTTCGATCCGTGTGCCTAATCGCTTCCGCTGCGCCAAGAAAGCGTTTCCTACAATAATTACCACTCATCAAGACCTTGGGCATGTGTGGGACACTTACAACTTCTTCCCTCGAGGCAAAAGCTTATCGTACTGCCATCTTGACATAGGCAGGATAGCCCCAAATATCAATATTCTGTTTCTTACCAGTCCGTATCTCATATAGAGCTGTAGAAACAGCCTTGGAAAGAATCTTATTCAAAAGCTATGCACCAGTTAAAATAGCGTAACCCTATAAATAATAGGGTAATTCTATAAAACTCAACATTAATCGGACCATATCTAATAAATTTCGATTTCTCATTTCGGATACCCCATTGTGTTGTGGTGTATGATGAGCGAAAATATATCAATATTTACCGCCCTTTTTACCTAATATTTTTTTTAATTTCTCGGGTTTGATGAACGTTTTGATGTGTTTTAAGTGTTTTACAGATAAATAAAGTATTGGGATTTAATGGAATCAACTCGGGGCTAAAACGATGAAATTCAAAGCAAAAAATGGCGAAAATGGAAATTTACTATACGTGTCACGAAGTGCAGTACTAAATTCGACCATAACGTTTTCATCTGATATCCGATTGAGCTGATTCAAGTTCCAGATTAAAGAAGACAAAAAGATCTACAACTTTAAAGATTTAAATATTTTTGAATTCTGAAGTTTGGAAGGCCGAAATTAATTAATAATCTAGTGTATTTTGTGTAATTACTATAGTTATTTTCAAAATATAAAATAAAATTAATAAAATAAAAAAGTAAAAATTGTCAAACTTCCACCAAACATGCTTCCATTTTTGGTGCCATGTTTGGTGCCATTTTTGTTGGAGCTATTGGTGGAGCAATTGGTGGAGAAATTGGTGGAAGCCTTTAGATTTTCCTATAAATACCAAGCTTACCTTTGTAAATTTTTCATGCTTTGTTTGGAGGAATTTCTCCATGTAAACATAAAGGGAAGTGTCTTTTGTATTACTTTAAGTTTTCTCTTATTTTATTTTGATCTAATTAATAAAATTTTGTTTGTTTTCATTTACAGCATGAACAGGTAACTTATTCTGCTGGGGTGAAAATGTAGGACTTTTAATATAATAAATTAGAATAATCTCCCATATTTTAATTAAAATTTGGATTAATTAGTTTACGCCTATATGGTGTTTAGGTGAAAATCTTATTTACCGCCTATATGGCTGGTTTTACATTATTGGACTTAGTTTACGCTTCTATGGTCGGTTTATGTGCTAACCTTGTTACCGCCTATATGGTCGGTTTATATGATTTTGTTACCACCTATATGGTTGGTTGGACTTTGGACCAATGATATCACCACCTATATGGTCGGTTTAAATATAATTATTGGTAAATATTGACAATAAGGGAGATTTCTAATTTTGAAATATTAAAAGTGGATCCTCTAACCCTATCAATTTCTTTTATTGTACTTTTACATTTTTAATTTCAGTATTTACTTTATTTAATTTCCAGCATTTACTTTATGTCTTTTAATTTATTTAAGCTTTTATTAGCCTTAGATATGTGTTGTAGTTAAACCCATTATCTGGGGTTGTGATGAATTCCAATATCACCGGTTAAAAAGGGGTTGTTTTACGGTTTGGATAATATAAAGGTTTATTTATTGATCCTTAGTCTTAATGCTTCTTGTTAACTGGCCATTAATAAGATTGAATTGGAAAACTTAAAATGAACTTGGAAAATGGATTTTAGGTTTAAGACCCTAGACTTAATAACCCACAATCTTCATTGAGGATAGATAACCCTTTAATAGATTTCCTTACAGGATAGGAATATACCTACTGGGCGGGGGTAACCATAATTGGAACTTAATCTTAATGAATTCATGTAACTTCGTTGATATAGGAATATGATTAATTGGGTTATACTGGGTATTTCTATCTGACCATCGGAAGAGGCTTTTACATATTTTCGTGTTCCAGGTTAATAAACCAATATATTGCACAAACGTGAAATAATCACTTCATCTTTTAAAAGATATTGGAAGATTTCACAACCCTTGATAGTTTTATAAATTTGAATTTTCCTCAACATATTTTCGCACAATTTTATTTACTTATTTTAAGTTTAAAGTCACCACCCAGTCAATCAATCAATCTGTTAGATACTAGTAATCATTTAGCCTCATAAAATTAATAGCTAGGTATTAAGTCCTCGTGGGATGGATACTTTTTATAATACTTGAACGATACGTGCGCTTGCGTTATATGCGTGTGATTACGCACCGGTCAAGTTTTTGGCGCCGTTGCCGAGGACTTATTTATCTTTCACTATTAGTTTTGAGGTTAGATATCTTTACATGTATCTAATTTCCTTTTTACTTATTGTTTTTGTTTTCTTGTGTTTCAGGTTCTCAGACACTACATGAGACGAACCAGAAGCTTTGAAATCCGACCACTTAACCCAAAGATTGAAAGAACCATTAGATAGTTGAGAAGGGAAAGGCAAGAAGGGAAGGAAGAAATTGTTAATATGGAACCTGAACCTTTGGAAGTTGCACCACCAATTCCCATTCGAGAGAGAACCATTCTGGTGGTTGACGGCTTCATTTCCTTTATTGTAATTCCTCCTTTACTAGGAAATGTGTGTGACATCAAAACATGCATTCAGATGATTCAACATACAGTTCAGTTGGGGGGAATGCAATTGAAGATCCTAATGCCCACATCAACAACTTCCTAGAAGTTTGCGGCACTTTCAATTACAAACGAGCAGTTGAAGAAGCAATGAGATTGCGTGTTTTTCCATATTCCTTGAAAGACAGAGCAAAAGCTTGGCTACATTCATTACCAGCAGGTTCTATTACAACTTGGAACACTCTAGCTACCAAATTCCTTGCAAAGTACTTTCCACCAGCTAGAACTGCAAAGCTGAGGAATGACATCACATCCTTTGTGCAACATGACTTAGAATCCTTTTGTGAAGCTTGGGAAAGATTCAAGGATTTACTTCGAAAATGTCCTCACCATGAAATTACAAAGTGGCTACAAGTCTAAACCTTCTACAATGGACTTTTTGGAATAATGAGAACCACAATTGATGCTGCTACTGAAGGAGCACTAATGGAAAAAGGAGAAGATCAGGCTCGGGACTTAATTGAAGAAATGGCCAACAACAATTCATTGTGGCCAACAGATAGGAGCTTGATTCAAAGAATTGCAGGAATTTATGAAGTTGGAGCCAATCAAGCAGTGAATACCAGGCTAGATCAGATATGTAAATGTCTGGAAATACTTAGCACACAAGTTGTGAACATTGCCGGATCCACAAGTTCATCATATAGAGGAGCATCAGAGCCAGTTCAACAAGAAGAGACGGTGAACTATGTCATCAATTTCAACAGAGAGTGGAACAATCCATATTCCAACACCTATAACCCATGGTGGAGGAATCATCCCAATTTCTCATGGAGAAATAATTCAAGGAAAAGGAACGACCCACCACCTGGATTCCAACAACCAAATAAAAGCCAGGAGCATGAAAAAGAACTAGGAATAACAGAAGTGTTGGCCCAGTTGAAGAAGCAAGAAGTAAAATACGATGCTTTAGCAACTATGGTTCAAAATCAAGTAGCTTTGAATCAAAGCCATTCAGCCTCTATTAAAACACTGGAAAATCAAATGGGACAACTGGCCAATGCTCAGAGTTAAAGACCGCCAAGAAATCTTCCCAGCAATACAGTTGCAAATCCAAGGAACCGAGGGAAGGAGCAATGTCAAGCCATTACCTTGAAAAGCGGTACTGAAATCAACAAAGATGTTGGAATCAAGGTATTTGTTAAAGATTTTCCCAAAGAAGCAGAACAACAGATGGAGGAAAAAGAAGCAAAGGAAAAAGAACCAGAAAGAATCACTCCACCTCTACCTTTTCCACAGTGTCTTCAGAAAAAACAAACTGGACAAGCAGTTTGCTCGATTCTTAGAGATGTTCAAAAAGCTGCACATCAACATCCCATTTGCAGAAGCCTTGGAAGAAATGCCCAGTTATGTCAAATTCATGAAAGACATCCTTTCTCGAAAATGGAGATTGGGAGATTACGAGACAGTTTTACTATCCCATGCACCATTGGAGAATATTATATCGGTAAGGCTTTATGTGATTTAGGTGCAAGTGTTAATTTAATGCTTTTTTCTATTTACATGAACTTCCAAATTGGAGAAGCAATGCCTACCTCAGTTTCTTTGCAACTTGTTAATCAAACGCTCGTATTTCCAAGAGGTGTCGTTGAAGATGCGCTGGTCAAAGTCGATAAACTCATTCTCCCAGCAGATTTCACCATCTTTGATATGTAAGAAGATAAAGATGTACCTATCATCCTTGGGAGACCATTCTTGGCTACAGGTCGAACTGTGATTGATGTACAAAAATGAGAACTAACCATGAAAGTTAAGGACCAAGAAGTTACTTTCAATGTTTTCAAAGCCATAAAATTTCTGAGTGATGAAAAGGAGGAAGAATGTTTCAGAATTGATGTTGTTGATAGTATCATTCAGGATATTGAGCCAAATCCCATGGATACACTTGAAGCTTGCATCACCAACATGACTGATAGTAACTTAGATGTTGAAATCCTGGAATGTATCAACTACCTTGACGAGCTGTTTCGTTTCAAATAGACACCACTAGTTGAAAGTCTGGAACTCCCGAAGAAAGATCGAATCAAGCCTTCGATTGAAGAACCACCACAGATGGAGTTGAAGTTACTGCTGAGCCATCTTAGGTATGTATTTCTTGGAAACTCTTCTGAATTACCTGTGATTATTTCTTCTTCGTTAACATTGGATGAGGAATAAAAGTTGCTGAGAGTGTTACGAGAACACAAGAGAGCTATTGGCTGGACTATAGCAGACATTCGAGGCATTAGTCCATCATTTTGCATGCACAAGATCCTGATGAATGATGAGTATAAACCCACGGTGGAGCATCAACGGAGACTCAATCTAATCATAAAGGAATTTGTGAAGAAATAAATCATCAAATGGTTGGATGCTGACATCATTTACCCCATCTCAGACAGCAGTTGGTTGAGTTCTATGCAATTTGTGCCGAAGAAATGAGGAATTACTGTAGTCACAAATGAAAATAACGAGTTGATTCCAACAAGAACAGTGACTGGATGGCGAGTATGCATGGACTACCGGAAGCTGAACAAAGCAACAAGGAATGACCATTTTCCCCTACCATTCATTGATCAGATGCTAGGCAGACTGGCAGGATATGAGTATTATTGCTTTATGGATGAATATTCGGGATACAATCAGATTACTATCGCCCTAGAAGATCATAAGAAAACTACATTTACATTTCTGTATGGTATTTTTGCTTTCCATTGGATGTCATTTGGATTATGTAATGCTTCTGTCACATTTCAGCGTTGCATGATGGCTATCTTCTCAGACAAGTTGGAGCAGAGTATGGAGGTTTTCATGGATGATTTTTCTGTGTTTGGAGACTATTTCGACCATTGCTTGCAAAATCTGGAACATGTGTTACAAAGATGGGATGATACCAACCTGGTACTCAATTGGGAGAAATGCCACTTCATGGTGCAGGAAGGCATTGTCCTTGGACACCGGATCTCACAAAAGGGAATCGAGGTAGATAAAGAAAAGATTGAAACAATTGAAATTTACCTCGACCAACATCTGTCAAAGGGATTCGGAGCTTTCTCGGACACGAAGGTTTTTACAGGAGATTTATCAAAGACTTTTCAAGTTTGCTAAACCTTTGTGCAATCTTCTGGAGAAAGATGTGCATTTCAACTTCACCAAAGAATGCCAGGAAGCTTTTGAGATCCTGAAAAAGAAGCTTGTTTCTTCTCCCATCATTGTAGCACCAGACTGGACCCTTCCATTTGCGGTGATGTGCGATGCTAGGGACTTTACTGTAGGTGCAATTTTGGGACAACGCAAAGCAAAGATTTTCCATGCCATTTACTACTCCAGCAGAACTCTGAATGAAGCTCAACTCAACTACACAACCATTGAAAAAGAGTTGCTTGTAGTTGTATTTGCTTTTGAAAAATTTCGCCCTTATCTGCTGGGTCCTAAAGTGGTGGTCTACACAGATCATTCAGAAAATCAAATATCTGATCGCGAAAAAAGATGCCAAACCCAGATTGATCCCTTGGATACTTCTTCTGCAAGAATTTGACGTGGAAATCAGAGATAGGAAAGGGACAAAAAACCAAGTGGCATATCATTTATCGAGGCATGAAAATGGTGAAACAACTGGCAAAAAATTGACAATCAAAGAAACTTTTCCAGATGAACAGTTGTTTGCCATGAAACAACATGAAGTCTCTTGGTACGCTGACTATGTCAACTATATAGTGTCAAGAAAATGGCCGTTGGAGTGGACAACTTAGCAAAGAAAGAAGTTCTTCAAAGAAGTCAAGCACTATGTCTGGGATGAGCCATACCTATTCAAACGTTGTGCTGATCAATTATTGAGACGATGTGTTCCACATGAGGAGGTCAATATTGTTTTGCAATATTGTCATTCATCACCATATGGCGGACACTTCAGCGGGAATAAAACTGCAACCAAAGTTCTTCAACCAGGTTTGTTCTGGCCCACTCTTTTTTAAAGATGCTTACTTATTTGCTCTTCAGTGTGACAGGTGCCAAAGAGCAGGAAATATTTCGAAAAGAAATGAAGGACCTCTATAAAATATTTTGTAAGTAGAGATATTTGATATTTGAGGGATTGATTTTATGAGACCCTTTGTTCCATCATTCGAAAACCTGTGCATACTGGTTGCAGTAGACTACGTCTCCAAATAGGTTGAAGCAATTGCACTGCCATCCAATGATTCAAAAGTGGTGATCAAGTTCATTAAAAAGAATATTTTTACTCGCTTCAGAACACCTCAGGCTATTATCAGTGATAGTGTTTCACATTTCTGCAACAGATACTTTGATACACTCTTATCCAAATATGGAGTTACTTATAAGGTTGTCACAGCTTACCATCAATAGTAAAATGGGCAAGTTGAAGTTTCAAATAGGGAGATAAAAAGAATCTTGGAGAAAATGCTTGGATCAATAATGACGGATTGGTCTACAAAACTGGATGATGCATTATGGGCTTTCCGGACAGCTTACAAGACATCTATTGGTATGTCCCTCTATCAAATGGTGTATGGAAAAGTGTGCCATCTGCCAGTTGAACTTGAACACAAGGCGTACTGGGCTGAAGAAGTTAAATCTTGATCCACAAGCTGCAGGAGAGAAAAGACTTCACCAACTCAATGAATTGGAGGAAGTTCACCTACAGGCTTATGAAAATGCCAAACTATACAAGGAAAAGACCAAGAGATGGCATGATAAAAAAATAGTGCACAGACAACTGGAACCAGGGTAGCATGTGTTGTTATACGATTCACGATTGAAACTTTTTCCTGGAAAGCTGAAATCAAAATGGTCAGGTCCATTTGTGATTACTCAGGTGTTACCATATGGAGTTGTTGAATTATACAACCCCAAGTCCGGCAACATATTCAAAGTTAACAGCCAGCGTGTCAAGCACTATTGGGGAGAATCAATTGAGCGACAAAAAGAAACTATCACACTTTCAAATCCAGCCTAACGTTCGGGCAGTCATGTCTAGCTGATGACGTTAAACTTAGCGCTTACTGGGAGGCAACCCATGCAATTTGTGTATATATTGTGATTTGGTGTGTTTTATTTTATGTGTTAGTTTTTACAGGTGAAGTCATTTCAAGATGGAAGAATCTCTCACAAATCTTTACAAGCAATTTCCTTCTCTCTCTCAAAATTCTCTGATGAAAGTCTACCAAACTCGCTCGGAACGGATGAGACTTCTGATGATCAAAGTTATTCCTATTGACGTTCGTTAGGGTAATCGAAGCATGGGTACGATTAGCAGGTGAGTACTCTGATTCTTATAATTCTTATTTGCCTGGTTTTGGAAGAAGCACATATGCAAAGAAACGTATAGCTAAGCTAATGGGTGTTTGTTACAAATGTGCACGCTGGAATTGCAATACTCGTTGTCGTTTTTTAGGAATGGTGTCTGATAATCGCAAAGATAAAATTAAATTCATTAGGGATGGCTTGAGTAAGGAGTCTTTAGATGATATATCTTCGAATCTTGAGACGCATCCCAGTGGATATGTTCATATAGCCATCAGCAAATTACATACATAGTTCCAAAAAGAAAAACAACAATTAAGTCTCGGGAATCTGACTCAAAAAGACCCTGTTTGCCAATTTATAAGAAAATTAGATGGGAAGATTGTCCCTAACACATAGACATTAATCAAGCTGTAAATTATTGTAAATATTATATCTCTTTGTCTTTTCCTAATAATTGTGATTTATTTTGTTATTTTCTTTTATTTTCTCCGACATGATCCAGACTTTTTTGACCTTTCACGATTTATATTACTGTTTAACTAATAATTGTCATTTGGCAAGTACTTGTGCTATTATTTTTACTCACCCTTTTCAGGTGTTATAAATTCAACTCATCATTGCACTTTTGAAGGCATCTAGAGTAAAACATGGAAGCCACATCAAGAAGACGAGTTGGAAATATATGTGTGTTTTGCGGTACTAGTGTTGGTGTTAAACCACAATACATCGTGGCAGCACAAGATTTGGGTCGAGTCTTAGCTGAAAAGAATATGCACTTAGTATATGGCGGTGGCAATCTTGGACTAATGGGGATCATTTTAAAAGTTGTACAAGAATGAGGCAGTCAAGTTTGGGAATCATCCCAAAACCTTTGGCGGAGGCAAATCTTATTGGACCATCAAACGGAGAAGAACTAATTGTTCCAGGTATGTCTGAACGACTGGTAGAAATGATTAACCGTACTGATGCTTTTATTGCTTTGCCAGGTGGCTTGGGCACAATGGAGGAAATTTTTACAGTGTTATCATGGGCGAACCTGAACATACACCAAAAATCGCTTAGGTTGTACAACGTTGAGGGATTTTATGATTTTCTTTGTGTATTTCTTGATGAAGCCCGGAGAAATGGGTTCGTGACAAAACCAATGAAAGAACTCCTCTTTACTGCCAGAACTTCCTCGGATCTAATTGACCAAATCTTGACCTTTGAACCACAAATTGACCCTATCATTTCAAAGTTAAACTGGTCCGAGAATGATCGTTGTAAGAGGAGTCGGATTAATCTGGATCTTAACATTTAATTTTCCTGTAGAATTTTAGCTAACCAGGTACTATCTTCTAAACTCTTCTTCTACTGTTTAAGTCATTGGGGACAATGTCTCATTTAAGTTTTGGGGAGGGGATTAGTTGACTAGTATTTTATTTTGTTATTTTATTTTGTTTGATGTTTTTATTTTTAGTCCAAAATTTTTCGAAAAAATACAAAAAAAATTGAATTTTTTTACAAAAATCAAAAAAATATTTTATGTTTTTTTGTTTTTAATTTTATTATTCAGGTGAAATTGGTGAGAGATAGCTGTGTAAGGAGTTCCCACTCATGATACTTATTTCAACCCATTTTCGAAACAAGTTAATTTTTATTTATTTCCCTTTGAATTATTTAATTTATAAATTCTCCTTAACACTGACTAAAATGGATCTTCATATGCTCAGTTGGCAGGTATTATCAACATGCATTGTAATATACGGACATGAGATGTAATTGAAAAGTTTGTAATATTCAGTGCTCTAGTTTAATTGGAGGAAGGATCTATAAATGGCTATGGAGTAAAAAAAAGTGTGAAACAAATCTGAGATCCGAGTTATTAAGTCTGTAGGGGTGTTTTAACACCTAGTGCCCTAAAACCAACTGGTTTGGGAGTCACTGGCCCAAAGCTCGCTACATAGATCGAAGATGTTGCAAAAAATATATATATCTGAAGTCTGAGTAATTAAGTCCGCAGGGGTGTCTTAACACCTAGTGAAGCTCGCTACATAGACAGAAGATATTGTATATAAATAAAAAAAAATTAAAAATAAAAAAAATCAAAAATCAAAAAAATTATTCCATTGCTATAAAAAAGTGTGAATTCTGATAAAACTTTAGGATAAAATATTACTCTATTCTCAACTGCACTTGTGACTATTTTGGGAAAAATGAGTTGATTAATATTTTGTTGGTTCTGTATATGAAGAATGGTAAAAATAATCAGAGAATTTACTTATTCGGTAATTTAGAAAGAAAGAAAACAACTACTAACTTGGAGTAGAAGTTTCACCTCTTTAGTCACTAACTTCTTTATTCTCTTGTCTTTTTGCTTTTGTGTGCATTAATTTTACTATTTTTTTACTTTTATAAGACGTTTGTGGGCATCGTCGCTGTAAACCCCCACGAGACTACTACTCATCCACTAGGGACACCTAGGGGTTTAAAGGTTTGTTGCATATGCTAAATGCAACCGTGATCCATATGAAAGTGGCTTATTTTAATTTTATTGATTACTTGTATTTTATTTTGTTGTTTTGCTCGAGGACTAGCAAAATGTTTGGTTTGGGGGTGTGATGAGCGAAAAATATATCAATATTTACCGCCCTTTTACCTAATATTTTGTTTAATTTCTCGGGTTTGATGATCGTTTTGATGTGTTTTGCAGATAAATAAAGTATTGGGATTTAATGGAATCAATTCGGGGCTAAAACGATGAAATTCAAAATAAAAAAAGGCGAAAACGGAAATTTATTATACGCGTCACGAAGTGGAGTCCTAAATTCTAATTTTACGCCTGTCTCGTATTTTGGCCATAACTTTTTCATCTAATATCTGATTGAGCTGATTAAAGAGCGAGATTAAATAAGATACAAAGATCTACAACTTTGAAGATTAAAATATTTTTGAATTTTGAAGTTTGGAAGGCCGAAATTAATGAATAATCTAGTGTATTTTGTGTAATTACTATAGTCATTTTCAAAATATAAAATAAAATTAATAAAATAAAAATGTAAAAATTGATAAGCTTCCACCAAACATGCTTCCATGTTTAGTGCCATGTTTGGTGTCATGTTTGGTGCAATGTTTGGTAGAGCAATTGGTGGATAAATTGATGGAAGGCTTTAGATTTTCCTATAAATATCAAGCTTAACTTTGTAAATTTTCCATGCTTTCTTTGGAGGAATTTCTCCATGTAAACATAAAGGAAAATGTCTTGTGTATTACTTTAAGTTTTCTTGTATTTTCTTTTGATCTAATTAATAAAATTTTGTTTGTTTTCATTTACAGCATAAGTAGGTAACCTTATTCTGTTGGGGTGAAAATGTAAGACTTTAATATAATAAATTAGATTAATCTCCCTTATTTTAATTAAAATTTGGATTAATTAGTTTTCGCCTATATGGTCAGTTTATTTGACAATCTTATTTACCGCCTATATGGCTGGTTTTACATTATTAGACTTAGTTTCCTCCTATATGGTCGGTTTATGTGCTAACCTTGTTACCGCCTATATGGTCGGTTTATATGATTTTGTTACCACCTATATGGTCGGTTGGACTTTGGACCAATGATATCACCACCTATATGGTCAGTTTAAATATAATTAATCGGTAAATATTGACAATAAGGGAGATTTCTAATTTTGAAATATTAAAAGTGGATCCTCTAACCCTAGCAATTTCTTTTATTGTACTTTTACATTTTTAATTTCAGCATTTACTTTATTTAATTTCCAACATTTACTTTATGTCTTTTAATTTATTTAAGCTTTTATTATCCTTAGATATGTGTCGTAACTAAATCCATTATCTGAGGATGTGATGAATTCCAATATCACCGGTTAATAAGGGGTTGTTTTACGGTTTGGGTAATATAAAGGTTTATTTATCGAGCATTAGTCTTAAATGCTTCTTGTTAACTGGCCAATAATAAGATTTACTGGTAAACTTAAAATGAACTTGGAAAATGGATTTTAGGTTTAAGATCCTAGACTTAATAATCCACGATCTTCCTTGAGGATAGATAACCCTTTAATAGATTTCCTTACAGGATAGGAATATACCTATCGGACGGGGGTAACCATAATAGGAACTTAATCTTAATGAATTTAGGTAACTTGGTTGATATAGGAATATGATTAATTGGGTTACACTGGGTATTTGTATCTGACCATCGTAAGAGGCTTTTACATATTTTCATGTTCCAGGTTAATAAACAAATATATTGCACAAACGTGAAATAACCACTTCATTTTTTAAAAGATATTGGAAGAATTCACAACCCTGGATAGTTTTATAAATTTGAATTTTCCTCAACGTATTTTCGCGTAATTTTATTTACTTGTTTTTAAGTTGAAATTCACCACACAGTCAATCAATCAATCTGTTAGATACTAGTAATCATTTGGCCTCATAAAATTAATAGCTAGGTATTAAGTCCTCGTGGGATCGATACTTTTTATACTACTTAAACGATACGTGTGCTTGCGTTATACGCGTGTGATTACGTACCGGTCAGTGTACCGGAAAAGTATATTGAGTGATAATCTTATTCTTCTTTAATTAATCAGTGAACTCATCACTCATATATTCACCGCCCCAATCATATCGAAGACATTTAATATATTTATCTGTCTGTTTTTCTACTTCATTTCGAAATTCTTTTAACTTTTCAAAGGTTTCCGAATTCTGTTTCATCAAAAAAACATAATCGTACCGTGAAAAATCATTAGTGAATGTAATGAAGTAGGAAAAACTATTGTGAGCAGTTTGACTCATAGGACCACATACATCAGAATGTATTAGTTCCAATAAGTTAGTGGCTCGGTGTTCTACACCTGAAAAAATAGGGCTTTAGTCATCTTACCTCGAATACAAGATTAACAAGTTAGATAAGGTTCAATGGTGAGATCCGGCATCAAACCATTCCTAATTAACTGGGTTGGGCATTTCACGCCTATATAAACCAACCTCATATGCCACAGTTCAATATTATTTATATCAGATACTTTACGTTTATTAATTCCAACTTTAAAGATATCTTGTGATGTATGTAAAATGTAATGACCGTGCTCATTTGGACAAATAAGGATTTGAACATTATATCTATCATATAAATATAAAGAATGATTCTTAATATTTACATTCTAGCCATCAGTATCTAAATAAAAAATGATATAATATTCGCAACACATCCTGGTACAAAAAAACAGTCATGCAATAAAAGTCTCCCACTGGGTAGGGGAATCTAGCCCACAACAACTGCATCCAAAGAGTCGCCACTCATGAATCGCAATTGCATCTACCCAGATTTTAGCCGTCTACTTTCTTTCAACACCTGAAACGAATTGTAAATGTGAATTGGATAAGCAAAATCCAAAATCCAACTAGACGACGTAGCTTCACAAGCTAAAAAGATATCAATAATTGGAAAAATAAAAGTTCCTGAAGTAGATGCTATTTCCTTTCTTATCCAGGCCAGGTAATAAGGACATTTCCTCTTCCATGGCCGATCTTGTTGTAGCGGTGGCATTTGTCTTCGACAGCTCTCTTGGGTTTAGCTATCTTAGCCTATGGTAGAAGATTTGTACCCTTCTTTATCTTCCCTTTCTGTTTAGATTGGGAGGAAGCTGGAAGAGTAGTGGGTTTAGGAGGGCGAGTCGGTACTCCCTTCCTCAAATATTCCTCCGCTATTTACAGCATCTTATGTAGCACTTGGTAAGAATAACTATTCTCGTTCATATTGAAATACATCACAAATTGGCTATATGACGCCGGTTGATAAGTGCACGAAAGTGTACTTAGAACACTGCTAACTCAGCTTTATTATCATGTCTTAATCTTAATTAGAGTCATTTTGTGCTTTGTTAATAGGAAGCGATGGATCAAGAAGAATGGAGCAATTGAACATGTTTCAGAGCCTAACAGAATATCGGACGCACTGAGGGGCATCAGCCGCGCACTGAATTTAAAAAGGCTATAACTTTTGATTTAGAAAGAGTTATGAGACCCATAATATATCGATTTGCATCTACTCGAGGAGATCTAGTCAATTGAAGCATCCATCAAAGGCACTAGCGCGTTGAGACGCGCGGCGCACGTCGCGACGCGAAACTGCGATTTCAGGATTGTGTGCTGAGTGTTTTAATGCAATTTAGGGTTCCAGGACTTTTCTATAAAAACCCAACTTCGTCCTAAATCCTGGAAGAGGAGAAAAATCAGAGAGAAACAAAGGAGAAACACTCAAAAAGAGCCAAAAACACAATTCATAGAGAGGAAGAACGAAGAACTTCAAGGAAATCATGACGTCTCTCCAATCTATTCAGGCTGCATCTCTTTCTTCCATGGAGAACTAATCTCCTAGGCAAAGCTAAGGATGAACTTCTGTATTTAAACTTCTTACATTCATGTTGTTGATTCTTGAATGAACCTTTTAACGTTTAATAAAATTGATGGTTGTTATTCTTTATTATCCTTCGATTTATTAGCCCAGAAATTATGTTTTTTCAAATCCCATATAGATCTAGTCATGCTTCTTCTATGTGTGATTTGTGAAATCAGTTGTGACTGGTAAAGTTATTTTATGTGTTGGTCTTCTGCTGCAGTATTGCATGATGGTATACTGTCGACGTTAGATAACTCGTAATGATAACTTTTTTATGCTGTTAACATAGAGAAAATAATCACTAATTACCCTAGAATTTAATATGAGTAGAATTGAATATCTTCCAATTGTTGGTTGTGAAACCTTCAATTGTGTAATGAAAAGAATCAATAACTGAATACAAGAGGTTGATACAAGAGGAATTCCTGATGCTAAAATTATACTTTTCATAATTTTTATTTTCTTTTATCTTATATTATCAATTTCATTCGTTTTCTTTATTTAAGTTATTGCTAAAGTTTTTGTTTGAGTAAATTAGTTCCTGTAACCATCTCTCTGAGGAATCGACACCCCAACTATACTGCGATAACCGCAAGTCATATTTGGGCGTAATCAAAATTTGGTGTCGTTGCCGGGGAGACGGTTTACAAGCAAAATGACTAGGTTTGCTTAGTCAACAACGAAGCGGTAACTTCATTCCATTTTTTTATTAGTATTTTATTTTATTTTATTAATTTATTATTCGCTTATTTATTTTCTTTTATTATTTTAGTATTTATTTTAGTTATTTTATTTCTGTTTTAGCTTTAGTTAGATTTTAAGTTTTGGTTTATTCTTTTTATTTATTTTTTTATTTTTTTATTTTATTTCTCATATTATTTGAACCTCAATTACATGTCTAGACGTAGGGATATATTTGGTAGATTCGTTAGGGCTGAAGAAGAAAGTTCAGACTCTGAGAACATATTTGAAAATCCCTTCTCCACACCATCCGTGTCTAGCGCACATAACATTAGTGAATACGAGAGACCACCTAGGAGGACTCTTGAAGAGTACCGCCACCCAACTCGCACAGCTACACCTTCGTGCATCATGTTTCCTCCTAATGCACCCCACATATACTTTAGGCCTGGAATGATATAATATATTCCAACTTTTCACGGTTTAGAGAGCGAAAATCCTTACGTGCATATTAGAGAGTTTGAAGAGGTAGTAGCAACCTTCCATGACCGGTTCGGAAACACTGACACAATTAGACTTAAGTTATTTCCATTTGCCCTTAAGGATAGAGCTAAGATTTGGTTGTATTCTTTGAGACCCAGGTCAATAGGATCGTGGGGCGAGATGACTCAGGCATTCTTCGACAAATATTTCCCACACCATAAGACAGATGCCCTGAAAAGAAAAATCTCCACTTTCTCCCAGAGAGACAGTGAGACCCTTTATCAAACATGGGAGCGGTATAAAGAGTTGTTAGCTAGTTGTCCTCACCATGAATATGAGAGTTGGCGTTTAGTAAGTTATTTCTATGATGGACTGACCCCTAGGGAGCGCCAATTCGTTGAGACAATGTGCAATGGTGAGTTTATCCAAAAGGACCCTGATGAGGCGCTCGAGTATTTAGATGACCTAGCTAAGAAATCTCACACTTGGACTGGACCCAATGTCGTAGATAACACTGATAGGACACATATTTCTTCTAGCAGAAGCCTACAACATTTTAGGGAAGAGGATAGCCTTAAGACACAAGTTGAGCTGTTAACTAGACAGATAAGAGCCTTAATAGCCAAAGACAGCAAGACAATGCATTCAGTAGCCCACCTAGAATCTCAAGAGTATCCGGTATATGGTGAAATGAGTGGAACATATGAAGAACAATATCATGCATTAGGAACGTATCAGAAGCCTCACACACCGTACCCAGACACCTATAATCCTAGTTGGAGGAACCATCCCAACCTTAGTTGGAAGCATGAGTCCATCAGTCGAGTCATACATCACCACCTAGAGGTTATAGTACCCCTCAGTATCACGCACCTACGGTTCCTAGAAATTCTTGAGAGGACACAGTGCAAGCATTCGTGGAAGCCCAGAATAAAATAAATCAAAGGTTTGAGTCATTAATAGCTCAAGTAGCTGAAGATAATATGGAGATTAAGAGTCAGATCTCTAAGTTAACTAATATCTTGAGTGTGCACGAACAAGGAAAATTCCCATTACATGGCACAGGCTAATCACGAAGCAACCAATGTAAAGGGTGTTAATGCTATATTCACTAGGAGTGGTAAAGAGGTAGGGATACATGATACTCCCAAAACTGTAGGAGACCTTAAAGATATTGATACCAAAACCCTAGAGGAAGATCCAGAGCCACCTTACCAGGTTAGAGTACCATTTCCTCAAGCCCTTAGGCCCACTACCAGAGCTGCAGACCCAAACAGTGAGATCCTAGAACATCTTAAGCAAGTAAAGATCAACCTTCCGTTGTTGCATGTGATCAAACAAGTTCCCACATACGCTAAGATCTTAAAGGACCTATGCACCATGAATAAGAAGCATAATGTGAAAAAGACTGCATTCTTGACAGAGCAGACAAGTGCAGTAATTGAAAGAGGACTCCGCCGAAGTATAAAGATCCGGGATGTCCTACCATTAACTGCCACATTGGCACCAATGAGTTCGGTCAAGCATTATTAGATTTAAGTGCTAGTGTTAATCCCATGCCATATTCGATTTATGTGCAGTTAGGGCTTGGCGAGATTAAACCTACATCAGTAGCTTTACAGTTAGCTAACCGATCCATTAGAACATCACGGGGAGTAGTCGAGGATGTCTTAGTTCAAATTGATAAATTCTACTACCCCGCTGACTTCCTAATTTTAGACACCCAGTCTGTAGTTAACGCTGAGTCAAAAATTCCGCTTATTTTAGGTAGACATTTTCTTGCTACAGCTAATGCCCTGATTAATTGCAGGAACGGTCTAATGAAGCTATCATTTGGAAATATGACTCTAAAGGTGAATATTTTCATGTTGAAAAACAACCACGGGATGATGATGAGTGTCATGGTACATACATGCTCGAAGCAGTCCGGCCAAAAATAGGTCCTCTACAACCTGAATCAAATCCTCATGCAGTGAAAGTGATCCCAAAGAATCGTAAAAGGAGGAAAAGAATAGCTCGTGTTCAAATGAAGATGATACCTGGAAAGTTAAAAATGCAGTCAAGACTTTCAGCCACCTGACCCTGGAGGATCCGTGGATACACTGCCACAGCTAGACAGAAATTCCCTCATGTGCCTTCATCAGTACGCTAGATGTAAACCACCATGATAACTTGAGTGTTTGGGTCTGGCTGAAGACGTTAAACTTAGCGCTAGCGGGGAGACAACCCTTGCAACTGCATTTATTTTACTTTATTTATTTTATTTACTTTAGTTTTATTTTATTGTGTGCTAATTGAATGTTTTATTTTTATTGTTTGCATACATGTTTTTGCAGGTTTTAGCACAACCTACACAACCACACAACTAAAGTCTCACCAGCAGGAACCTGATCAACTCCGCGCCTGGTAGTGTTGTTCCTTAATCTTTTCTCTTTATATTTATCTTACATTGAGGACAATGCAAGTTTTAAATGTGGGGGTGTATGCATGTGCATGATAAATGATTGTCATAAATACATTTTATTATTATCTCTAAAAAAAAATTTGTTTTGTTTGTTTTTAGTCCTTGATAGTTAAACATAAATCCAATGATGATATTGTTTGTTTTAGGGTGAAATCTTAGAAACGATAAGTCCTTTAATGCACTTTTATCTGATGATTTGAGTAGTTTATCTATGTTAGACTCATAAGCACTTAATTTTGGGTTTTTAGCAGTGAAAGCCTGAGTAGTTAGCAAGGTGACTAGTTGAAGAAATTGCATGTCGATGAATGACCGTTTGCTTAGATGTCTATCCTGATTTGCCTGTGTTATGACTTATGGTATGGTTGAAAATAAAAGAAAAAGTCTCTGAAGAAAGAAAATAAACCACCTATAACCGATAAGCGTGAAGCTATCCATGGGCGAGTATTGGGACCACCATAAGAAGAAATGCTACCTTAAAGGGTAGGTGTGTTGAAAAATAAAAGATGAAGAAAAAAACAAGAGAAAGAAAAGAAAATTTCAAAAAGAAGAAAGTGAAAAGAGAGACAAAAGGAAAAAAAAAGAAAAGAAAGCATACCATATTGAGCACAGAAAAACAATTACAGAGCTTAATCGAGATATCTAGGTTGGTTTGACCCATCGATCCCAATTTTTAAACGAAACCATTGAGTTAGCTTACCTGGGAATTAAGCTGTGAATGAACCTTAGCGCGCACACACACTATGAGTCTGACTTAGATGATTTATTCAAAGACTTAGATTTGAGTTATGTTGAGTATTTTGAAGGTTCTCTGATTTCATTACTATGCATTCTCTGGGGACAAAATTATGTGAAACTATTGGGACTATTTAATTTTTATTTTTGCATGATTGCGTGTTTTAAATGATTTTTGTGGGTGTCGTCGCTGTAAGCCCTCACGAGACTATAACTCGTCCACCAGGGACACCTAGGAGTTTAAAGGCTTGTTGCATATGCTAAATGCAATCGTGATCCCTATGAAAGTGGCTTATATAGTTTTATTTATTTATTTAGTTTTTATTTTATTTTATTTTACGCAATAAGCAGGTTGGAGGTTGTGATAAGTGCACGAAAGTGTACTTAGAACACTGTTAACTCAGCTTTATTATCAGATGTTTTATTCTTAATTAGAGTCATTTTGTTCTTTGTTAATAGGAAGCGATGGATCAAGGAGAATGGAGCAATTGAACATGTTTCAGAGCCTAACAGACATATCGGACGCACTCAGGAGCATCAGCCGCGCACTGAATTTAAAAAGGCTATAAATTTTGATTTAGAAAGCGTTACGAGACCCATAATATATCGATTTGTATCAACTCGAGGAGATCTAGTCACTTGTAGCATCCTTCAAAGCCACTGGCGCGTCGCGACGCGAAACTGCGATTTCAGGATTGTGTGCTGTGTGTTTTTAATGCAATTTAGGGTTCCAGGACTTTTCTATAAAAACCCAACTTCGTCCTAAACCCTGGAAGAGGAGAAAAATCAGAGAGAAACAAAGGAGAAACACTCAAAAAGAGCCAAAAACACAATTCATAGAGAGGAAGAACGAAGAACTTCAAGGAAATCATGAAGTCTCTCCAATCTATTTAGGCTGCATCTCTTTCTTCCATGGAGAACTAATCTCCTTGGCAAAGTTAAGGATGAACTTCTGTATTTAAAATTCTTACATTCATGTTGTTGATTCTTGAATGAACATTTTAACGTTTAATAAAATTAATGGTTGTTATTCTTTATTATCCTTCGATTTATTAGCCGAGAAATTGTGTTTTTTCAAATCCCATATAGATCCAGTCATGCTTCTTCTATGTGTGATTTGTGAAATTAGTTGTGACTGGTAAAGTTATTTTATGTGTTGGTCTTCTGCTGCAGTATTGCCTGATGGTATACTGTCGAGGTTAGATAGCTCGTAATGATAACTTTTATATGCTGTTAACATAGATAAAATAATCACTAATTACCCTAGAATTTAATATGAGTAGAATTGAATATCTTCCAATTGTTGGTTTGGGATGTGAAACCTTCAATTGTGTAATGAAAAGAATCAATAACTGAATACAAGAGGTTGATACAAGATGAATTCCTGATGCTTTGCTGTTTATCTCTATATATATTTCCTACATACTTTTCATAATTTTTATTTTCTTTTATCTTATATTATCAATTTCATTCGTTTTCTTTATTTAACTTATTGCTAAAGTTTTTGTTTGAGTAAATTAGTTCCTGTAACCATCTCTCTGAGGAATCGACACCCCAACTATACTGCGATAACCGCAAGTCATATTTGGGCATAATCACCGGTACAGATCCAAAGGTGACACTTTTTCCTAAAGTGTCATTTTGAGTGTAATTATATCGCCTCAACTGTTTGATCAAATCTATCAGATGAAGCACATGAGGACTCATAGCATGTCTCTCTTTTAATCTTGCATGGAACAGTTCCATAGCAATTTTATGAACCGAGACACATTTTTGGTTCATAAAGGACTCTCTCAACCGCGTCATCGTAGTATATGTGTCAGGCAATCCAAAATATTGCCTCTTAAGCTCCGGTCCCAAAGAACTGAGAATGTATGATTTGACATATCTGTCATCATTTCTCCACTTTTGGATAGTCTCATGTTCCTTTGGTATAGCATCACATGCTATAGCTTGTGGCAACAGACCTTCCAACACATATTTTATTTGTTCGGACCCAAGAACAATTCTCGGATCCAGGTCCCAATCTGTAAAGTTTTCGACATCCTTAAGCTTGTTGGTATCAAACATACTGGCAAAAGGATTAGGAGCAGGTGCCGCCATCACAAATCTATCATATAGATAGCGAAAAACGGTTAGCAGACCTGACAGTTTCATAATAATATAAATCAAACAAAGCATAAATAGATCATGTATTTTTAATCTAAAAATATTCTTCCCACTATAACATGCAATACTGCAATTCCCAAATAGAATGCAATCAAACAATTAATCAAATTAAATTTAATAGCGAAAAGTTGATCCCATGAATATATTTCAGCTCATAGCTTTGGCACGTTCTCGCCTACATATATTCATTAGGTAGACAGCACATTGTCAATCACTCAATAATGACTCATGGGTTCCGGTCCTGGGCGTTTCTCATTGATACATCTTTGGCACGTTCACAAGGAGGCGTAGCAAGGTTAAACTTGTCTATGAAAAAGTCAAGATACTTGCGTAGTCCTGACAGCTTTGGCACGTTCAGAATTTCCACTTTTGCTTGAATTTATCTAGAATCACATATACATCTGGTATGGATAAATTTCTATCAACTACACCCTCACAGCTTTGGCACATTCTCCGATGCAGCCATAGAACATATATCCATAAACTGTATTGACAAGACGGACCAATAAATATGTATCCAATACATATTACTTGCACAACCTTATTAAATATGGATTTTCCGCAAAGATGAAGCATATTTAATTTAATCAAATCAAATAAATACAAGCATGTATCATATAAGAACATAATTAAAACAATGAATTTAAAGGCTTATTCATATCATGTGTCGAGGTTCAGACCTGCTCTGATATCATTTTTGTCGGGGTTTTAGGGTAGTAATTCGGGGTAAACGCAGCGGATCACGGAAAATCAAAATTTTTTGATTTCAATTATTTTCCTTGGGTAATTAAAAAATAAAATTATTTCAATTACTCAATATTCAAAAACTGAATTTTTTATCCAAAAATCAAATTTTTCAGAAATTACCATTCTGCCCTAAAACTTTGAATTTTAATAATTTTATTCCAAAATTTTCAAATATAATTCTAATTGATTCTAAATCAATTCCAAAATGATTTATTCATGTCTAATACATGAAAATTCAGTTTGCAATTCAATAAAATCGAATTTTCCCTAATTGTCGAATGGTCTCTCAATTTTCAAAAATTTATAATTTGGTCGTTTATGTTCAAAACATGCCGAAATCAAATCCAAAAATTCCCAAATTTAATATTCACATAATATACATTAAAACTCATCACATATATGATAAGCCCCAATTTCGGTGAAGGATGGAAACTCTAATTTTATAATTTCATTAATTAATCAAATTAACACCAAATTAATTCAATTCAAAGGTTTAATTCAATTCTTACAACACCAATTGAGTCTCACCAACATGAAATTCCTCAAGAACAATTCTAGGTCTAACATGAGTGGCTAATAAACTCTAGAATGACAACTATCCATCAAAATGGCTAAATGAATGCTTAATAAATAATTTTAAAACAACCTAATTAATATACATGCTTTCATCTTCTATCTAAGTACCCAATCATCAAAACACATCCATGAGAAATTAGAGGAAAAACTAAGCTAATCATATTGAAGCTTATGATCATGGAAACATTTTTCAAGGAGAAGAAAGTGTGAAAAAACCTTACCAAATTCCAAATAAGCAAGCTTTTTTCCTTTTTCTTCCTTTTTCCTCTTTCTCTCTTTTGTTTTTGATTTTTAGAGTTCATAGAATGAAAAACAAAAAAGAAAAAATGCTTTTATATTTTCCCAAATATGACCGAATTTGAAGGGAAAAAAGCTAGCCACAAATTTTTCAATTTTGTTTAATTAAATTGGAAATTGATTTAATTATTTTGTGGTTATAAAGCATCCAATAATTTGATTCTTATCCAAAAATATCCAATTAAATCACTCCAAGTGTAACCAATCACAATTGGTCACAATTTCCAATTAAGAGATGCCAAATGTCTTATCTTAATAAGAAATAAGATATTATGTATTTAATTAATTTAATCATTCAACAATTGAATAAATAAATAATTAAAGACAAATATCGCAAAAAACATATGTATTATATTTACATTAAATAATCAAAATACATATATTAATTATAAATGTCAAATATGAGAATTCGACATTTAATAAATGGCCAAAAAATCTCTTAAGCATGTATCATCATTTAACCGTTAAATGACTTATAAATAATTAGTATTATTTATAAAAATTACCCTACTGCCCAACAAGTATATCTCATTAGTGAGACTCTCTAGATTCAGGCATATCCGTCACGAAATCCAATTTCATGTCCATAATCTACCCACCCATAAATTATGACGAACACAGATAAAAAACTTTGAACTATATAGGTTGAGGTCACGACATACGTATAATCCTTCCGTCACAGGTATCCGGATTATCCAAGAGATATAGATATAAACGTCAAATCTCTTTAGGTATAATCCCGTCGACGATTCTATTGTCAATCTCTTAAATAACACTTAGAACTAATTTCTATAGTGTACCATAGGCCCATAGATTTTAACAGATTGCTAATTCCATAATGGATATCTATGCTCTATATACAGAACTGATGAATCCTATCTTGATATGCATGGGATATCATGAAGATCAGTCTGTTGGGTTTCTCTAAGGTCCCAATGATCATTTTCAAGCAAGAAATAACATGTGAATACACAAAGTAGTATGGAAGAATCATACTCACAATGATCGGATTGGATGCGACGAAGAAAAATCTCTTGGAACCTCTTTGGAAGCTCACGGCAGTGAACAAATTTGGTGCTCCTTGGATTCGGCCATGGTCCTCTATTGATGTCTTCAAGCTCCAAGCTTCCAAAATGGATTCCATGCTCAAGGGTGGGTTTCCCTATCACCATGGGATGACTCCTTTGTGTGCTGGCACTCTTGATTTTGCAACAAAATCATCACTTTGCTTCTCCTTTGTTCTCGGCAGTAGCAGAAAATGGAGAAGAAGAAGTGTGGTCCAAGACCGTGAGAGAGAGGAGGGAAATGGCTCAAAACCGTGTAAGGGAGAGAGAATGGATGGATGTGTTTCTTTTGTATTTTGTATATCTAATACACAAAAAAAAGTCAAATACCAATTAAAAATTTGTAAATGTCTTTCAAGCTTTCAAAAAACCTTTCCAATAACTCCCATCTACTATTCACATCACAAGTGACTAGACATCACATCACTCAAAGTGACAAGTGATTTGACGCTTGATGTGACTAGAGGTTTGACACTTGATGTAACTTGTGGGCCGCACTTGAATTCGAAATGCAAGTGCGCCCGCAAATACTCCCGGGCTCGGGTTCGTTAATTTCGAATTAACGAATTTTTCATTGCGACGTAATTAAATAATTATGCCTAGCAAAATCACTATTCACATCGCTAACGAATTAATTCTAAATTAACTCGTTTGCCCGAATTAAAATCTAATTTTAATTCCGCGTTGAAATCCAATTTTGTATAATATATCGAATATATTATTTTATCGATTAATCCCAGATTAATAAAGTGCGAGTCATACGTCATCGGTGAATCTTGTGGAAGCGACCCATGAGATCCCCGGATATATTGGCAGTAAATATGATTATCGAACTATCCGAACACGTACGTACCTAGTAATATGTTTTTACCGATTTACAAGACAATGTTGGCTTCTGCAAAGCGCCATGCCTACCCAATTCTCCAGAAATATCCTTACATGAATATGTGATCTATACCAGGCGTAGTATACGTAGTATTGTGTATGTCAATCCAGTATCGGATGGTCACGTGCAAGGACTGGGGCTGGAAATGTGTCTGCCCCGTACGAAGCACATATCGGATCTCTGGTAACTAGTCTTTATAATTGGATATACATGACCTAGTCATAATATCCCGATAGCTGCAGCATATAAGAGAACAAGTTTTGTATCCTACGTGATCATCATCTCCATTATAACTGAAGTGATACTTCCATCTTGACATCACACTCAATACACTACGATTTTCAATATACCCAGAAGAGGTGTACACAGAACCGGTTATAGCCCTGGACGACCAAAACCAAAGTATATTGATTGTCGCAAGTATTAGCGGTGCAAGTCTCAGGTTAAGACCAAATACACCTACCCTGATTCGGACTTCCATAGACACATAGTTATACTTCCAATGGAATTCCGATGGGGTCTATCCAGAGCGAAGCTATTTTCCGTAACATTGGTAAAACACAACTTCCTATTATACTTGCATGAGTATCCAATACCCAAATATATAAGAATAATGTCGTTATGCTCCCATAACACGCACAAGTGTAATACTAGTCTATTCTGCATTATCGATGTCCATTCTCGATAATACTACGACTAGGGATATTTAATGATTAAACCTTTATGAATTGATATTGTCTCATATCATCTCAATCCGGAACTAATCATAAGGACCTTCTATCATTTATACATCTTGGTGATCTAATCACAAATGATAAAAGAACAATTTCCTTTGTCACATAGTTAATTTGTACAATAACACCATGTTCTGTACAAATAGTGATGCTATGGGTCTTAATTGTCCAACAATCTTCCACTTGGCCTATAGCCAATCACTCAGGTGCTTTACACCTGAACTATGTACGGGTCGCTCAAACTTTTACTGAGAAAATAACTTTTGTCTGCAGATTTAAAAGGTTATCATCTGATGCGATTTATGCGATCATCACATCGCCATAATGTATGATCCGAAGAATCAGATAAAATAATTTAAAGTACATATCGGATCGTTGATGAGACCATTAATTCTTTAGCCTGTGCTGAAGCCTAGCTCAGCTGCAAAAAGAACTATTTCTAATCTAATTGGAATTATTTAGATCCAAGATACTACTATCGCTGCGACAGTCGCAGTAAATTTTAGCTTTTGTTGTTTATACGGTAACAGTATCTTGCATGGAAGATTTCCAACTCACTGATCTGTTATTCAAACTTTATAGTACCCTTCTTACGACTTATAGTCGTTTTTATCGGTTATGAAACTTGCAGCAGTGAACCCAGTCACTTCAGGTTCTCATTCTCCATAGTTTAAGAGAGCATCCTTAGTTCGTATAAGATACTAAAGGATGTTCTTAACATCAATCCAGTGACTATCACTTGGATTGGCCTGATTGTGACTCCATATGCTCAAAGCATATGAGGCACCAGGTGGCGTATATTTTTCAATGTATGAGTTCTCGGAGAATGTCAACAACTTTTAGATCTATTCCAGTAGATCTTTATTCCTAGAATAAAGGTTGTTACTCCCAAATATTCTACGGATAATATTTCATGAAAGCCAAGCTTTCACCGATTATTTTATGGGAATATCATTGTCAGTGCGCTCCCACTAACCTCCTTATATACACAAGAATTATCTCTGTTTTGAGTTAAATCATATACCATTATGATTACATCAAAACATCAGTTCCAAGAACATAATGCTTACTTCAATCCATACATGGATCGAATAACCTGCAAACCTTGTTTGCTAGTTTAGGTACGACAAAATCGTCAGGATGTTGTAAACATCCTCCAAAAGGTTTCCTTTTAAGGAAAGCAATTTTGACGTTCAACTGTCATATTTCATGAATGAAACATGCAGCATCAACAAGCATTATCCAAATGGATTTAACCATGGCAACAAGTAAAAGGTTTCGTCGTAATCGACACTATGTTGATAACGATACCTTTTCGCTATAAGCCCAGCTTAGTACGTTGGTATGTTGCCATCCATGTATGTCTTCCTTGAAGACTCATAAAGTACCAATGGGCACAATGCCTTGCGGTACATCAACTAGTATCCAAACATAGTTGGTATACATGGAATCCATTTCGGACATTATGGCTCCTTGGTATAATAGGGAGTCGATACCTTGTACCACTTCCTCAAACATAGTCAGTTCGTCTTCCTCAATAAGATTGACATCTTTATGAGGTGAGATCAGAAACCCATACCTCCCAGGTTATTTTCTGACTCTCTCCGACTAACCGGTTCTTGTGTATTCGAAGATTGTGGTACAGTTTCATCCTTGATGAATTGTTTGTGTTCCATTAAGGACTCGATGCCTAGAATAGTATTACTCCGATTTTCATCGAGTTCTACTATCCTCCCACTTACCACTACATATCGGTATTCCTCTTAGGAAAACTGCATGGCGAGCAACAATTACATTGTTCTCTAGTGAGTTGTATAAGTACTATACTTTGGTTACCCTTGGATAACCTACAATTAGACACTTATCCGATTTGGGTTCTAGTTTGGTATCATCCAAACAAATGCCTATCATTCCCAAATCTTCAGGAGTAAGAAAACCCGATTTCTTTCCTGTTCATATCTAAAATGAAGTCTGTCTAACATATTTTCATGGAACCTTATTCAAAATAAGTATTGCACTGTTAAATCCTTATCCCTAGAAGGAAATGGTAGCTCAGAGCGACTGATGATTAACCTTATCATGTCTAACAAAATTCGGTTTCTCCACTCGGACACACCGTCAAATTGACGTGTTCCAGGATGAGTCCTCATTGAAAGAATATTATACTCTTTCAAGTATTCAAGAAACTTATTGCTTAAGTATTTTCATCATGGTCTAACCGTGACGAAATAATACTTTAGCCGATCTGTTTGTCTACCTCGTGTGGAAACTCTAAAAGTTTTTTTCAAAAGAAACACATAACCATAACGCGATGCCACATCCGTAAAGGTTACGAAGTATCACTATTCACCTCTAGCCTAGCTAGATATGGGCCCACTTACGTCACTATGAACGAGAGCTAACAGATCGGTGGCACTCTTACTTTTACCAAGTAAAAGGTATTTTAGGTACTTTACCTAATAAACTAAATTCATAGACATCATTTGAATAGAATCAAATCCGTCCTAGAATTCACTCTTCAAAAGTGTGGATATACGAGTCTCGTTTAATGTGTCCCAGACAACACTGCCACAAATAAGTCTTATCTGATCAAATCAGTTTGAGCTACTTGTTTGTCATGTTATATCTTTGAGATTTATTTATATTCAAAATATAAATATTGTTATTCACATCTAATGTGTTTATCTCAATATCATATTTATAAATAAAATACTTTAGTGTTCTAGAATATAAAGGTATACCCGCAACGGGTTAAACCCTGATATAGAGATAATGTTTCTAGTCAAACTAGTTACATTTATAACAGTTTCCTAATTTAAGTACACACCCGAAGGGTAGTTCCTAAACTTAGGTATCTACGGTTAAAACAACAACTTTCGTCCCGTTTTCGATTCGCAGATTAATCTCATCTGAAGTCAGTATCCTGCTTATAGCAGATTCTACACATCAATGCATATTTATGTACCACTATTTAGTATCTAAAATCCAATTTTAATACTAGTAGTGAACATGTTTATGACAAATATGTTTGAAGCCAGAGCCTTCCCCGTCTTCAATTCCTTCATGTATGCCTTGTCCATACGGCAGTCACGCTTCAGTGACCCCGTTTGCCATAGTTTAGACAGACATCTTGGGATATGTCATTTGTCTTCCTAGAAGACTATAATGATTTTGCCTTTGCCCTTTTCTACACCCTAGAAGCCTTCAGCGAAGCCTTGGCCTTCTGGAATGTGGAAGTTAGATGCGCCTTGCGCTTCTTGCCCTATTACAAACTTTGGTTTTGTCTCATTGAGCATAACCATTAACTCTCCAAGAGTTCACAATTGCAATTAACACTTCTAAGATCTAATTATAGATCTATGCAGATCCTTCAATTTCAACATCATGCTTTAAAGATCTAATCCTTAGTTATGACGACGAAATTAAGGAGTATTGCGGCAAGGTTAACGGATTAAGCACTAAAGTTGTCATCACATGAATCTTCCAAAGATCATGCTCTACTATTTGCTCAACTCCGGGCTTAGGCCCAAGAGGTTATTTTATCAAATAAAGTAACTTCTTAGTTTCCAGGACTATTCTGAAATTTTATTCCTAGTCTGAAAATTAAAGCCGCTTAAAACACATTTTCACCCAGGATTATGTTCTAAACGTTAATCTTTCAGTTTATCTTGATTCTAATAGTCCAACTATTTAATCAACGATTTCAGGTACTATTTGTATATAATGATTACTATAGTCCAACTATATAATCCACCATACTTTTAATTTGTAAAATTCAATTATATTGATTACCATAATCCAATTATAAAATCAACTATAAATTGAAATAGTTTGAATACAGTCTAACTGTTTAATTAAAACAACATTAAATATTAGTCCAACTAATACATTAATTTATTTGACGAAAAATGAAATGTGAGCGTATGGCAAGTATCTAAACGAAATTGCAAATCTAATACTTGCCTCCCACTATTTTTCGGCGAGCCTCTAACCCTCTGTTGAGTACTCGAGAAACCTTGTTTCCTAGTGGGCTAGGATCCCGTTAAATAACACACAATCTTGACTTTGGCCAACAAATTGTATGATACTTAACTAGGTAGATCTCTAAGATCAATTGGATCCCATCCAATTCCTAGATCCAGTAGGTGGACATCCAAGTCCGAAACATATATCTTATATATGCCAATATATCCAATATATTCCCTAACCTTTTTCCTCTGAATTAATTAAGCCTTGGCTTTGTCACAACAAACTTAATGATCATAGTTAAGCGGAACCCATTGACTTTAGAAAGCTTCGTAATCAATGTCGATGGACAAGAAGTGATCTTGACTTTGGCCAACAAATCACAACTTGTATAAGACACCAATATGGAAAAAAGCCTTCATGATTCAAACACATCCGCGACGGACAAAGGTCTTGACTTTGGCCAACAAACCAGTGCCAGTCTTGGATCTTGAGTAAGAATCACTCAATGGAAGGAAAAACGCTTAATATGTAGTGAGGGTTTTTCGCGTAATTGGCAACCAATTAATTATCTTTGTTAAGGTCTCATCATCATACACCCTTAAACATGCATTCTAAACACATAATAAGGCACGTAAATAAATATAATAATGATATGCGGATGGATACTTAAACACATTGTTCCTAGAACAAATCTCTCCATTTCCTCTCTTCCGCTAACACAAGTATTACTTCTACCCGATTACATAACACTTCTAAAGAAACCTCATTTACATTGAGGGGAATAGGTGAGAAGAGAAATACAATGAGTAAAGAGGTAATAGGCTGGACACGCAGGTCCAATTTAATAAATTCTAAATTTATTACAACAATTTCTAAAATTGCCCTACCCATCTAATATCCATCCGATATATATTATTCATGCATCCCAATCATGTATTCACACAAGCCTGTTATCAATCAATATATTCCAATTAATTAATCTGAATATTAATAACCATCCAATGTTCAAACAATGATTTGATTATGCGCGAGTCAAACTCGTTTTGCGAATAAGTACTCAAAGTACGAATTCTCGAATTACATTAAACTACAACATTAAATCCAATTTAATTTGTATTTAATACTAATTCACTATTTAATTCCAAATTAAATATTACACTTTATTAATGAACCTTTGCGACTTAGATTCCAAATCTAATCTTAACGGGTCTCAAAGCCCCGATTAACATCCAATGCCGTCTAATAAAAGTCTAATGGGTTTTCAATTAATTTCTTAAGGCGTGGGCTTCGGCAACCAAAGCCCAATCAAGGAATCACCCATAAGCCTAGAAATCAATTTCGGCCCATTAGGCCCAATTAAACTTTAAAGGCCCAATAGTTGCATTTGGACTTTATGGATATGGTTTTGGGCCCAATTGGATCCAACCAATTTAGCCTAAACCTAACTTGGTACAACCAAGCCCATTTAGCCCAATTACAACTTTTCAAGCCCAATTTCCAAAATAGGCCCAATTAATTAAATTACCAAATTCCAAATTTTATAACTTAATTAACCAAAGTGTATGCCATAATTAAACATCAAATCATAGTCATAATTAAACATCAAACCAAAGTGATCACATCCAACTTCAATTAAACATCATTCAAGCATACTCAATCCAACAATTTCATCAAATCATGCTCAAATCGATTTTACCCAATTTTAAACCTAAGTTCATTTCATGCTCAAAATGGCTCTGATCCCATTGTTGGGTTTCTCTAAGGTCCCAATGATCATTTTCAAGCAAGAAATAACATGTGAATACACAAAGTAGTATGGCAAAATCATACTCACATTGATCGGATTGGATGCGACGAAGAAAAATCTCTTGGAAGCTCACGACAGTGAACAAATTTGGTGATCCTTGGATTCGGCCATGGTCCTCCATTGATGTATTCAAGCTCCAAGTTTCCAAAATGGATTCCATGCTCAAAGGTGGTTTCCCTATCACCTTGGGATGACTCATTTGTGTGCTAGCACTCTTGATTTTGCAACAAAATCATCACTTTGCTTCTCATTTGTTCTCGAAAGTAGCAGAAAATGGAGAAAAAGAAGTGTGGTCCAAGACCGTGAGAGAGAGGCGGAAAATGGCTCAAAACCGTGTAAGGGAGAGAGAGAATGGATGGATGTGTTTTTTTTTTTTTTTGTATTTTGTATATCTAATACACAAAAAAAAATTCAAATACCAGTTAAAAAATTGTAAATGTCTTTCAAGCTTTGAAAAAACCTTTCCAACAACTCTCATCTACTATTCACATCACAAGTGACTAGACATCACATCACTCAAAGTGACAAGTGATTTGACGCTTGATGTGACTAGTGGTTTGACGCTTGATGTGACTTGTGGGCCGCACTTGAATTCGAAATGCGAGTGCGCCCACAAAGACTCCCGGGCTCGGGTTCGTTAATTTTGAATTAATGAATTTTCCGTTGCGACGTAATTAAATAATTATGCTTAGCAAAATCAATATTCCTATCGCTAACGAATTAATTCTAAATTAACTCGTTTGCCCGAATTAAAATCTAATTTTAATTCCGCGTCAAAATCCAATTTCGTATAATATATCGAATATATTATTTTATCGATTATTTCCAAATTAATCGTTCTCTCTCTTTTAAATAATATTTTAAATTAGATAAAATATCTCCGCAATTAATCCCAGATTAATTTTCTCTCTCATCTAATTAATCCCAGATTAATAAAGTGCGAGTTATACGTCATCAGTGAATCTTCGAGAAATGACCCTTGAGATCCCCGAATATGTTGGCAGTAAATCCGGTTATCGAACTATCCGAACACGTACGTACCTATTACTACGTTTTTTACCGATTTACAAGACAAGGTTGGCTTCTAGCAAAGCGCCATGCCTACCCAATTCTCCAGAAATATCCTTACAGGAATATGTGATCTATATCAGGCGTAGTATACGTAGTATTGTGTATGTCGATCCAGTATCGGATGGTCACGTGCAAGGCCTGGGGCTGGAAATGTGTCTGCCCCGTACGAAGCACATATCGGATCTCTGGTAACTAGTCTCTATAATTGGATATACATGACCTAGTCATAATATACCAATAGCTGCAGCATATAAGAGAACAAGTTTCGTATCCTACGTGATCATCATCTCCATTATAACTGAAGTGATACTTCCATCTTGACATCACACCCAATACACTACGATTTTCAATATACCCAGAAGAGGCGTACATAGAACCGGTTAAAGCCCTGGATGACCAAAACCAAAGTATATTGATTGTCGCAAGTATTAGCGGTGCAAGTCTCAGGTTAAGACCAAATACACCTACCCTGATTCGGACTTCCATAGACACATAGTTATACTACCAATGGAATTCTGAGGGGTTTATCCAGAGCGAAGCTGTTTTCCGTAACATCGGTAAAACACAACCTCCTATTACACTTGCATGAGTATCCAATGCCCAAATATATGAGAATTATACCGTTATGCTCCCATAACACGCATAAGTGTAATACTAGTCTATTCCGCATTATCAATGTCCATTCTCGATAATACTACGACTATGGATATTTAATGATTAAACCTTTATGGATTGATACTGTCTCATATCATCTCAATCCGGAACTAATCATAAGGACCTTCTATCATTTATACATCTTGGTGATCTAATCACTAATGATAAAAGAGCAATTTCCTTTGTCACATAGTTAATTTGTACAACAACACCATGTTCTGTACAAATAGTGTTATTATGGGTCATAATTGTCCAACACAGTCCACACCCAACGAAAAGGTTGAGGTCTGATATTAATGGATCAGTGACGTGACTGCCATCAAAGTATGGAGGATACCTTATATATCCACAGTGGTACCTCAAGTCGGAGGATCACTATGCTCACTCAATTCGAGAAGATTCTTATTGACGTTGGTGTAACAACCGGTAGTTTAGTTACTATTACATTGCATTGCTATAGTATTGTTGGACAAAGATAACATAGAATAAATATGTTGAGACTCAAATATGCTTATGAGTTGATTTTGGGGACAATCGGTTAATTTCTCAAGACTAGGGACAAGACTGTACCATATTCATTTAACCACCCATAATATTTAAGACGTAGCTTTTTCATGCGATCTCTAATTTTTATGAATTTTATATCGTCGAAAAGCTGAGACCAAGACCTAAAACTTTTGCGTCAAATAATTTACCAAATTCGGACAAGAACCGAGTCAAAAACGTAATTTAAAATTTAGATGAATAGTAATTTTGGGTCTAAAAGGAGAAATTTCAAACTTTCTACCAAATTCTACACACTTCCACCCTTTTAAAATATCTAAGTCATCCCCCACTATATAAGGCAAGCACTATTCACAAAAAACAAATTTATGAAGCAAAAGAAAGGAAGTAGCGTGAGATAGAAAGAAGAAAAGAAAGATGAAAGAAAAGAAATAAGAGAGGAAAGAAGAAGGAAATGAAGAGAGAAAGAATAAGGATGAAGCCAAGATAATCACGGCAACCATTGGAGGCTTGGAGGGTGAAAGAATCAAGCATGGGAAAGGATATTAAAAGGTAGCTCAGGCCTTGAATCGCTCTCGATTTACCATAGCACGGTAAGTGGATCTCTTTTCCTTAACTAGTTTTATTTATTAAGTTGTTTATATCAGACTTATTCTTTTAATCCTTAGGGCGTTAGACTTCTTTTATCATTGAACTTATGTTTTAAAGTTACGTTTTAGTTATGTTTTAGACAAAAAGTTTTAAAGCATGAGTTTATGATTTTTCGGGGCATGAGGGAAAAACTTACCCCAGTATGTAACATGAGATCCAGTTTGGAATTGTTGAATATAGTGACATGTGCACATGTGGGGAAGACTGATAGGACGCTCTCAAATCCTCGAGTCGGGCTAGGTAGACAGTGATACATAACGCCTATAGACCCTATTTCCAGAGCTTGGGTGGTAGCATAGATCCGCACCCCCAGCTCCATTTTGTGGCTTGGGGGACGGCGATACGTAACTCCCTAAGACCACCCGTTTCTGAGACAGTAGTGGCATTCTTTGGGGGACAGCGAGTCGGCGATACATAACGCCCTAGAGTCATGGATTTGTACTGCTGGCTTCAGTTGGGCGTATAGGGGACGACGATACTTGACGCCCTCATACGTCCAGTTTTTCAGACAGAGATACAGATTTTAGAAAAATTTTAATTTTCAGTTACAGTTTTCAGAAGAGATTTAGAAAAAAAGAGTTTTTCAGATCCCCCAACTTTATAAGAAATTTAGAATTTTAAAGCATCAAACCAGTTTTCTATAAAGCTATTTTATCAGTTTTCAATGTTAAAAACCAAATGTTTTTTTTTACAACAGTTTTTCATTTTTAGTCCCACTCATTTAGATCGTATAGAGATCTAACCCCTACTCTTATTTTTGTAACTTGTAGGTTTCTTGGAGGACGAGCTCGGGAGGACGGATACTGATGCGGTCACTAGGGATGGAGTCCACCAGACAGATTTAAATAACATGAGAGTCATGTCAGAGTCAAAGGAAAGTGGTATACATTCATTAATGTCATATAAGTCATTTTGAGTGCCTGTAATGCTTGTAGAGAAAAGTAGCTTTGAGTATACAGTTATAAGCAACAAAAGTATTTTATATTAATAAGTTGGGTTATGGTTCTCATGCATGACATTACATTTAAATAGCTTAGAATACAGTCAGGAAGTCATAGGATATGGGGTTAGTACTGCTATCCACTGTCGGTAACATCACCCAGATCGGGGATGTTACAAAGATGGTATCTGAGCATGATCTAGGGAGTCAGTGACTGTAATGGGCAGAGTGTTGGGGTCTTGTATACTCAGTATGTCTGCGATACCTATATATGAGGCACTACCTCTCCAATATCCGATCCTCGAGTACGTCTTCAAAGTTTCACATACATGTTAGTAAGTATTCCCAAGTCATTTGAATCATTTCTCCTCATTCTAGTTAAGGATCATTCCGTAATCATCTTAGATTACTTCCCGAAGTTTAGTATAAGTTAGGGAACTAGATACTAAGTTACAGAAAATGTTATCCAATAGAGCAAAAGAGAAAAGAGAAGATGCATAGAAGCTTGAACCAGTTAGAGATAGAGACGTATAGAGATAAAATGAAATATAAAAGCTTAAGATATCCACCAAGATAGTAGAAAAAGAAAAATAAAGCTAGAAAAGAAGTAAGGAAAAATGGTATAGGAATACCTAGTTATCATAAGTAAGAGAGAAATGATATAGAATCTGACCAGTACATGAATCTATGGTAGCCAAGAAAATAGTAAAGCCCCAACATGTATTAGAATTGTTTAGTAAATATAAGATTTATTCCCTCCTCCAGAAATTTCTTCGTACGTAATTCTCAAAGATAATGAGTCCCCCTAAGCAACGAAAAATAGCTAGAGAGACAACAGAAGTAAGAAACCCAGAATAATATTGAGGGCTCCAATGGACCTAGATGTCAAAAAGGGATTTAAAGGACTTCAGACACCCAAACCCCGTCTCGGATCCTCAAGTACGAAACAATAACGATTAGTTACCTTACCCCTAGCAATCCAATAGAGATAAAACCTTAAACTTTATAGTCTTCGAATTCTCCAATGACGCCAGATAAGGGAGTTGCCCTAATTTAGCCTACCTCATTAACATAGATGACCATAAGATATTTGGTAAGAGTTCATCTAGGAACTTAGAAGGTAGATCAGTTCAAAGTCAATAGGAATCCATCAGAGTATACAAGAAATGACTCGTAAGGATAAAGATAGTTAGAAGTGACAAAAACAGTAGTATGAAACGTAAAATAAAGTGCCATAACTGAAACTTACAGCAATGATAGAGAATAAGGATTTAGAAAGTAGAGTAAGAAACAGCAGGTAGATAAAAATAGAGTAATAGAAACATATAAGAAATGACAGAATCTATGGTGATAAGAATTAGAGACATGGAGTTAAGTAATAAATGATAATACCAAAACAAATAGTAAAGATGAGTGTAGAAAGGTTAAACCAGAATAAAAGTCGAGTAGATCTAAGAAAAGGTTATTTCCTTCAAGAGGGAAACTCTTCTTCCTCAGAAGAATTCCTTCAAGCCGATCCAATAATTTCCTAAGCCATCCCATAGAAGTAGCAAGTTTCCCGAGTATCAAGGACTGTTATAAGGTAAAGAAAGTAAGAAAGTTAAGGACGCTCGTGTAATTTTCTAATGGATGCGGAATACCATAGAGATATAGAGACTTTAGACTTTACGAACTCGAACCTATAGGAAAATAAGATGAGTGGTGACTGAAACAGCAGTTAGTTACCCTAACCAAAGAATCCGATAAATAAAGCCCTACCTACCCAGATTATCACCCTTTCGAGATACCAGTTAAGGAAGTTATCCGTATAGAGTCTACCTCATACCCATCCTACATGAGTAATAGGCTCCATCGGGATATAAAATACTAGAACAAGGACGGAGAAGTTCCCTCAGATAAAAGAAAAAGACTAATATGATGTAATCAGCTCCTATTAGTATGATTATAGACGACTGTAAGGAAAAACCCAATGGGGTTCTATTTTAAGAAATAAAAAGAACTTTAATAAGACCACCCACCTAGGAGAAATATCAAGAAGTTTCAAGAATATAAAGAAGAAAACCTAAGATAACTCAAAAAATAAAGTAAGTTTGAGTAAGGATTGCTAGACCTGTAAAAGATCACAAGTAAATTGATAATCACAGAACCCACAGATAAGCTGGGCCAGTAGAGATATGTAGGAAAGTATAAGAATAGGCTTATGAAATTGGAGATATTTAAGAAGTGATAAGAGTATCAGTATGGACAATAGGATAAAGTGATCAAATCAAAGATTATAGCAAGAACAGAATGTTGGGATTCAAGAACCAGATATAGAAGAATGACTCGCAGTTATCTTAGTAAGGAGTATAATATGAAAATGGCATGAGAAATGAGAAGAGTAACAAGGAAATTTAGTATATTTGGGAGCAAAGATGACATAATGAAGAAATGACAGAGTGAATAATTGATAATAGTTATGGAACCCTAGAGCTTAGTAAAGAAAAAAACTAGTGAGGGAGAGCAAACGATAAGATTGACCAATCACGAGATGGCTGATGGTATTGAGTAGAAGGAGGATTTTAGGAAAAGTGTAATGTATGGACCAAAGATTTAGTAGAAAATGAATTTAGTAGTTGAAGTAAATAAAGTTTTCAATAGAGTAAAGGAATAAGGAGTCGAGAAACTAAGATTAGAAAGAAACCTTTATAGCAGAATGAGCCCCTTAGGAAAGATAGTAAAGAGATTATAGTAGTACCCAGAGAAAAAGTACGTAGTATTTGTTGGGAGTTAAGAAACAGAAAGGATTAAGAAACAGTACACGGAACTTGCTAGAGAGTGCTTCTAGAAGCATTTCTATAGAAGCGAAGCAAAAAAGGACCAAGAGAACAGTTAGAAAAAAAATAAGTTAGAAAGGTGATAGTAGTGAGACCCAGTGAAAGAAAAGACATCAAACAAATATATACACACGAGTTTTAGGCAAACATTATGTGTCACCAAGACACTATAATAGAAAAACCTAAAGATTAGTTCCTACCTTGCCAACCCCCGATCGAAACTAGTAACAAGGATGAACCTAGAGCGTAACCCATTTTAGTTTCAATTATAGGCAAACCAAAAGAGAAAGTGAAGAGGGTAACAGATATAGATACTGAAAGTAAGATTGTCAAGGAGTAATAACAACAAGAGAGGAAATACAAAGTAAATATAGGCGGAAGTGTAGTATGGTATATAACAAAGAAAACAAGTTTACCACAAAATAAGAATCAATAAGAGAAGGTATTCTAGCATGCGACAGAGTATAGAAGGCAAGAAAATATAAAAGAATACAACCAAAATAGAAAAGGAACATTGAGAAATATCAGTAAGTTAGAAAAACCCTCAAGCCCCCATTAGGAAGCAAAATTAAGTGATGAGAAAAGAAGAATAATATCAAGTAAGCAGCAGAAGATAGAGACAAGAAGATAAGTATAAAAGAATCTTTAGATATTCTTGAAACTAAGATACCACGAGTAGACACCAGAAAGGATTTGAGGATGAATCCTATTTAAGGGGGGAAGAATTTATAACGACTGGTAGTTTAGTTACTATTATGTTGCAGCGCTATAGTATTGTTGGACAAAGATAACATGGAATAAATTATATTGAGACTTAAATATGCTTATGAGCTGATTTTGGGGACAATCGGTTAATTTCTCAAAGACCCGGGACGAGACTGTATCGTATTCATTTAATCGCCCATAGTATTTAAGGCTAACTTTTTCATATGATCTCTGATTGTTATGAATTTTATACCGTCAGAAAGCTGAGACTAAGGCCTAAAACTTCCCCGTTAAATATTTTCCCAAATTCGGACCAGAACCGAGTAAAAAATGCAAGTTAAAATCTAGATGAATAGTAATTTCGAGTCTAAAATGGGAAATTTCAAAATTTCTACCAAATTCTACAAACTTCAACCCTTTTTAAAATATCTAAATCACCTCCCACTATATAAGGCAAGTACTATTCACAAAACACAAATTTATGAAGCAAAAGAAAGGTAGTAACGTGAGATGGAAAGAAGAAAAGAAAGAATAAAGAAAATAAAGAAAAGAGGAAAGAAGAAGGAAATGAAGAGAGAAAGAAGGAGGATGAAGCCAAGATAATCATGACAACCATTGGAGGCTTGGATGGTGAAAGGATCAAGCATGGGAAAGGATATTAAAAGGTAGCTCACCCCGTTGATCGCTCTCGATTTACCATAGCACAATGAGTGGATCTTTTTTATTTAACTAGTTTTATTTATTAAGTTTTTGATATCAGACTTATTCTTTTATGCCTTAGGGCGTTAGATTTCTTTTATCATTGAACTTATGTTTTAAAGTTATGTTTTAGTTATGTTTTAGACAAAAAGTTTTAAAGCATGAGTTTATGATTTTTCGGGGCATTAGGGAAAAAATCACCCCAGTATGAAACATGAGATCCAGTTGGAATTGACGGATATAGTGACATGTGCACATGTGGAGGACTGATGGGACGCTCTCAAATCCTCAAGCCGGGCTAGGGGACGGCGATATGTAACGCCCCTAGACCCTAGTTCCAGAGCTTGGGTGGTAGCATAGATCCGCACCCCAGCTCCAGTTTGTGGCTTGGGGGACGGCGATATGTAACGCCCTAGAGTCATGGATTTACACTACTGGCTCCAGTTAGGCGTATAGGGGGATGACGATACATAACACCCTCATACGTCCAGTTTTTCAGATAAAGATACATATTTCAGAAAAAGTTCTCAATTTTCAGTTATAGTTTTCAGAAGAGATTTAGAAAAAGAGAGTTTTCAGATCCCCCAACTTTATAGAAATTTAGAATTTTAAAGCATCAAACCAGTTTTCTATTAAGCTATTTTATGAGTTTCCAGTTTTAAAAACCAAATGTTTTTTTTTACAGCAGTTTTCTATTTTTAGTCCACTCACTTAGTTCATATAGTGATCTAATCCCTACTCCAGTTTCTGTAACTTGTAGGTTTCTCGGAGGATGAGCTCAAGAGGATGGATACTGATGCGGTCACTAGGGATGGAGTCCACCAGCATAAAGTGTCTGTAAATACTTGTAAGGAAAAGTAGTTTTGAGTATACAGTTATAAGTAACAAAAGTATTTTCTATTAATAAGTTGGGTTATGGTTCCCATGCATGACATTACATTTAAATAGCTTAGAATAGAGTCAGGAAGTCAGAGGCCGATGAGGTTAGTATTGCTATCCCATGCCGGTAACATCACCCAGATTGGGGATGTTACAGTTGGTGTACCGTCTATTAAGAATCTTAGGTGAGTCTTTTAGTGTTTATCAGATATAAACACCTACGTGTCTATACGAGTCTCCCGGGACTCTTAGTTCAATAAGAAACAATTAGAATCAAATATTCCAATACAAGACATGTACCAGTCTCAAAGGGTTTACTTACTGACCAAGAAATTGTAAGCCTTGACTAGGAACAATTACAGAGTGATACTGTTATAATATCGTTCAATGTCAGTTGCGACGCTTTTGCAACTGTATCATAACTAATCACTCTATGGTCATTTATGTCGTTACCATATAATAAAAGAATTTATATTAAAGAAACTGTCTATTTTATTCATTAATAAAATATATACAAAAGTATTTACAGGGAAATACATGAGAATTTGGTGCTTAGAGCACCAACCCTAACATATATGTATGTCTATAAATGTATTAAGTTAAAATATTTGGTTTATATAGGTATATGTATAAGTAGGAAATGTGAATTCCATGTGTTTTGATGTACGGGAAATTCTATGATATTGATAGTCTGAATTGTGAACTCATATTTTGAACCATGTTTTGAAAACTTGGTATTTGATTTTTGGCATAAAAGTGTTTTGAAAAGAAAAATGAAAGGAAAGAAGAAAGAATGAAAGTTTTAAGATGTTTTGATTTTGATTATAAAGGATAAATAAAAAATTTCAGCCACAATGCTTGATTCACGTTTTCATATTTTGATATTGATCAATATGTTTTTTTCAGGCTGCTTGATATTATGTTTTTGTCGGGGTGCTTAATATTATGTTTCCATCTCGGCGTTCGAAAATGATTTTGATGTTTTTAAACTGTAAAAATATATTTCCGTCGAGACGCTCAAAAATCTATTTCTGTCACAATGCTTGATGATTTTATGTTTTTGACCCTCCATGGCGCTTTTATTTATTTCGTTCCGGCTTGGCCAGTGTGCTTGTTATGGGGTCAAGACCATCGAAAAATGATCGGCCCACTACTCTGTCAACATGGTCTGTACATTGTCTGGTCTATGCGTGCGACTAAACAATGGACGATCGAAATGTATTTTAAAAAGTTTACATTAAAGATTTATTTTTTGATTTACACATATTTATATTTTAGGGGAAAAAGATTTTAAAAGAATTAAATTTTTATTTTGATGCATTTTGGTATTTTTATGATATTATACGATATGATATGTTTCTTTCACCGTGCTTGTAAATGGTTTCTATCGTGTTATATTTTGATATGAAATGTTTCCGTCATGGCACCTGTATAGGTTTTTGACCAACTGTAATGTGCTGACCTGACCCTTTGTCGATAGAGGATCACTTCGTTCATTATCCGATCAGAGCGAGCGATTTAGGCATTGGGCGTTTGTTTATGTTTCTTCTAGTTGAGTTATGCTGGATGCTCGATATGGATTTACGATAATTGATTTTGAAACTGATTTTATTTACAATAATAGTGTCTTTCAAATGTATTTTCGAGATGTTTTTTTGAAAAAGATTGTTTTATGTTTTCCCATTTAATGATGACATAGATTGATAGATTTCAGATTATCAACATCATAAGAGCACTATGATTATGGGTCACTTCTGGCTGTGACAATGGATGTATTGGTTGATATAAAAGAATATGTTTGTAATGAGAATACTTATGCAAGCTTATAGGTAGTTATAAACCTTTTGAGGATTGTAATGGTGATGTATGCTTTGTCGGCCATACAAAATTATATGTACGATGGGATATATATGTATGTAAATTTTGATATTGATTTCGTTTAAATATATGATATAGAATGATATGATGTGAAATGAATGAGTCTCATTTTAATATTGTGGATGAAATAGATAGTATGAAATTCGTGTTAAGTTTCTATTTTGATACTGCATTGGATTGCATGTAACGAACATGTGTTATATTTTATGTTTCGAGCGATGTATGTGATTGACTTTATAGAATTCTTGTTTGAGTTTTTTTTTCATGTAGATGGATGCGTGTGAAATGATTCGAGAGTGTTTCTATGGATGAGTGTGAATTGAGATGATAAGTTTGATGTGTTCTTGATATAAAATGTATGATTGATGTGTTTTGTTTTGAAATAGCATAATTTATATTGGTGTGTGAAATACGTAAATTTTGAAAAGATGTAAAGTGAGGTGACTTCCGAATACATATAAGATAGTAATGTACGTACGATCGATTCCGAATGATCAGACATAAGAATAAAGAAATTTCTAGGATGAAATTTTTATAAAGAGGGGGGAGAATGTAATATCCTGAATTTTTCAGAATGTTCCGGAAGATTTTGGAAATAAAGTTAAGGATTTGGAATATGATAGTATTTGAAAATAAGAGTATATGGGTTGGAAAATAGATCGATAGTTTTTAAGTGAAGTTTCTTCGCATTGGAAAATATGTGGCTCCGAGAACCGGTTACGCAATTCCTAATTATATCATTATACACGTAAAAGCTTCTTGTTTTATCTATAAAAATTACAAACAAACTCCGATTGAGTTGATTTTTGAACCATCGAACTCGTTTTTCCAAAATGAACAACTTTTATGTTGAATAATTTTTGAAATTTTCATCAAAAGGCCTTCAAAAATATAAATTGGATTTATCATTGTCCTAGTATTGATAATCCTACGGTCGGAAATAATTAAGAATAATGAGATCTCATAAATTAAACTTAATTTAATTTCTTTAATTGTCACTCTAAGAACTTTATATTACAAGTATTTAAAATTATTTATAGACAATACTTCTAAATAAACTGCCAATTTTATTAATCAATACAACAAATACAAAATTACATATTTATCCCTATTAGATTTAGGGTATATAACCAACATTCATACGGTCATTCTACAACCAATAATACTCATACCGTTTGTGGCAAGACGGATCCATAATAGAACCATTTTAATGTTTCTTCTTATCCAACTAGAATGAGAGTTTTTGGATGTATATACTGTGTAAAGACATACAAATGAGTGAGAATCAACAGAATGAAGTATCAGTTAGTTGGAATTCTCGAATGAATTATAAGTGTCAAAAAAATTCATTTGATGTCCGGAAATATATAATGAATTTTCTAAAGAAATTGGAGCAAAAAAGGCAAGAGGCTTAATGACGTAGAATTAGAGGCTGAAGATTTCAAGATGCAAGGGATAACATATTTAGTGACACAGAAAAAAGAAAGGAAAAAGAAAAAGTGATAGAGAATAATAGTATTGGCAAGAAGTCATATTTTTCTCCTAGAACAACTTTTAGATGTCAATCAAGTATCAAAAGTGCAATGGAAGGGAAATATGGCAAATTGAAAGGTAAGAAGGCTATTGTTAAATAGATTTATCACTGTCCAGTAACCATTTCATTATAGTCTCCTTATTTCTAGAAAGCTTTAGATTGTCATCAGTGTAATTGGTCCTATAAAATATAATACCTGTTAATTGTTGAGAGATTGCAAGAAAGATTGTCTATTGTTGGTCGAAATGTATAGAAAGAATTGAGAGCTGTATAGTTGCACGATTATAGCTGATGGTTAGACTAATATCATGAACTTGACTCTGATTAATTTTTTGGTGTATTCTCTGTTGTTCTTGAGGTGACATCAAACAAAATTTAACATGCCAATTAAACTTAATCATTCAAAACATGCCGAACTTAGAACATAACCAAAAGCTAGAAAAACTTAGAAATGTTGAAGATGTTGATCAAACTGAATCCAAGTCGAGTTGTATCTATCCTTAAAAACTTATTAGCCCCGCCTCGGTGCTCTACGGATGCTATGTGGCTAATGTTCTCTCAGGATTTTTTGGATGATTTTTGTATAAGGGACACTCTTTTCACAAGAACTTGAACAATGACAAAATAGTAGGAACTCTCTTGGCTATGAAAAACTCAAGACCTCCTAATATGCAAGACTTTTAAGAGAATGTATATGAAAATTTTCAGTGAAAATAAAATGGGAATCCATTACCTTATTTATAGACATAAAGGGTTACCATTGAAAAGGTACCCTTATGTCTATTAAGGCAATTCCTAAGAGTTATGTCCTTTACATTCAAATGACATACCATTTCTTTTAAACCCAAGGGTTTAATCTCATCACTTAAGGATTACATCCTTTCGTTTCCTATATATAAACTCTTATAACCATATTTAGAAAATTTCCTACAATCCCCCACAATTTTCTAAATATTCATGCAAATACTAAGAGAGTTTCCACGAAATAAAACTGCATCGAAATAGGTAGCTTTCGCCTTGAACCTTTCCTAGCGAATGACAATCGGATTTACTTGGAAAACCAGTGACCCACAGTCTTGAACTATTCCACTGTTGGTGTAAATCAATACAATTGTCAACACACAGTTTTACTTCGACCATTTCCAGTTCTACGGTTGTGTTCATTTCGACCATGAACATTGGTCCTCGATTCATCAAGTACTTTAGGGAATTCAGTCTTGGAAGCAGCCTCACTTCTTACTTGAAATAAGTGATCTTCTATAAAGAGGTAATATTTCTTTACCCCAATTAGGACTCTTCTTCTAATATAGTGATCATTAAAAGCCTTAGTTTATCCTAGCCTTGACAGATAGCACTATGCAACATTATAAGAACGGGAAAGAGTATAAAGCTCTACAATGATTGTTTTGAATTGCACAAAGTTTCAGTTGTCCCTTTTGAACCTAGATCTTGGGATCTACAGTCAGTTATGTTGGGTTTCCACATTGACAATTCTTAATTTATAGACTTCAAGTTCATTCCCCTCGATGACTTCTCAACTTGCTCTCTAGATAAACCTTTAGTAAATGGATCCGCTAGATTTTCCTTCGATTTGACATAATCTATCAAAATTATGTCACTTGAGAGCAGTTGTCGTATGGTATTATGTATGTGACGTATGTGTCGAGACTTACCATTATACAATCCATTTTGGGCTCTCTCAATGGTCGATTGACTTTCAAAATGTATTCTAATCGCTGGCACTGGTTTGGGCCAATTTGGAATATCCTCTAAGAAATTTTGAAACCACTCCACTTCTTCGGCTGTTTTGTCTAATACTATGAATTCTGATTCCACAGTAGATCAGACAATACATGTTTGCCTCAAGGATTTCCATGACACGGTTGCACCGCTAAGTGTGAAAACTGTTGGGATGTATGCCCTAGAGCAACATGTGATATAAAAGACTTTATGTGTTTTCAAATAAAATGATGCATTATTCATTTATCAAAGTGTTTGTTTAATTTTCGCATATTATAAATTATCTTGAACACCCAAAATTACTTATATGCCTTCAGTCTTAGTGTATGAATGTTATACATAAGAGGATTTAAGTTTAAAGTCAGTAATTTTAAATAGTCCATAGAGAGCAAACAAAGCAGGTACTTTATTTGTGGTTTATCTATAATAGTGGTCCATTCTATATTTGTATAACGACCTTGATCCGGGATCGTCCATGTATAGACATGAGAAGGAAGACACCTTGTATGATGCTATCATATAGGACTGGATCCAAACGGATATGACATTCTTATAATATCCGTTAAACCAAAAAAGTCATTTCGATCTACTAGATGGTCATCTATAGATTGATCTTAATCCTGAGTGAATTACGAACTCATACACAGCAGACTAAGTCTTTTGATTTACAAAGGTGAGGTTGGTGTAGCAGTCCCGACCAATAACTACGTACCTTGGGGGCATGGTCTGTTGTGTAGCTGGGAACATTTTACATAGACATGGAGTTTGCTCCTTCTTGCGAGAAGTAGATGAGTATCTTTCTTAATGGTTGATTCGGTGCTTGAACGATTTGAACGCTCAAGTGTTTCTATTGCGAGTAGAAAGATTAAAATTCATAATGGTTATGAATAAATCATTCATTAGAGAATCAATGGTACTTAAGGTAAAAATAATTAAAGCGGTATAACGAATATTATGACCCAGCTCTAATTACAAGATACTCGTGAACGGTCAATTCATATATAATGACTATATCGATGGACACTGACTTGGTTCGGCTTAATATATCATATGCGGCAACAAGAGTGCAACTACGAGTTTTTAGTGGAATAATCCGGAGTTAATAATTCAGAATATTTAATTAAGAGCTTAATTAATATTTCGAGATTATTGGAGCTCGGAATCGTAGGTCCATTTGGTCCCCGTGCTAGTTCAATTTACTATAGCATATTTAATATAATTGGATGGTCCAATTATATACTCACATATGTATAAATATTATTAATATGATTAATAATATTATTTGTCACACTTGGAACTATATATTAAAAGTTAATATATGGTTTATATAATAAATGATTATATGATAATTATTTATTATTGTTAAATTATATTTAATGTAATTTAAATGAAGGCTAATATTAGAATTCCACATTTGAGTTTGGAAACCCTTTAATTAAATTTGGAAGTTACACCTTTATAAAAGGTGGTAACTCTTTTGTTTTGTAACATATATTTCAATTATGAAATTGAATACTTAATGCTACAAAAATTTTCAATTATTCCTTGTAGAGGCGAAATTCTTCATGGTAATAATGGGAAGGATTTTATTTATTTTGGAAATAATAAATCCTTGGTATTATTTTGGAAGTTATGACTTTCAAAAGGCTAATTAAATATTTAATTTTATAACATATATGCACTTTATGGAAAGTTAATATTTGAGTTACAAAATTAATACTTTTTCTATGCCTTGGCCGAATATTGGACTTGGAATAAGGGTAAGGGTTTTGTTTTATTTTGTAAAACTAAACCCTAAGTATAAAAAGGAAAATATGATTTTTCTTTTGGTTAAGCCTCTCATTCTAAGCCTAGCTTCCATCTTCCTCTTCTCCACAATCTCTCAAGTTGTTGAGAAAATAAGGAAGAACAAAAGATAAACAAAAATAAAATAATAAATGTTGTTGTGTGACTTTATCTCTAAATAGTCTATGGATTATTTTGTGAATCTTGCCCACACAAGTTTCTGTTGGTTGTGAGACATAGCATGAAAGACCGTACGGTGTTGAAACAAAAATAATTATTTATCATCTTTATTTCCCACGGTAGTGAAGTACATTTTTCCTTCATTGCCGCCACTTGGTATGGTGAAACGGAGCTTGGTTTGTTTTGTTTTTTATTCGAAACTTTTGGGAACATAAAGGGGATTTTTAGGGCTGTGTTTGAATGTTTGTTGGGTGAAAAATCAGACCTTAACATAACAGAAATGGATTCGCATTAGGGCAGTGAATTGGGTGCATTTCGGGTCCAAAACAGTCCGTTCTTGAGCTGCTGTTATGGGGCCGTTTCGTTGCTGAAATTTTATCAAAACAGAAGAAAAATTTCAGTATACCTGCTGGTTCCATTCGGCAAAAGGAAGGGAAGGGTATAAAAAGTTTTCAAGTCTGATCCGAGTGCTTAAGATGCTTCCGCTACGCGAGGACATCGTTTTCTACAATTGGTATCGAGATCGAGGTTGAAAAGTGTTCTTAACCCTTCTCTTTTCCATTTAAGGTTTTTATTTTTATATATTTATATGCGTTATAAATATGATATGCATGTTTAGTTGAGTAGGCGGAAAATAATATTCATGTGATGAATGTTTATTGTTATTTCATATGATGAATGAATGTTACATTGGTCGTAAATTTTTCCGACTCTTATTTTTGTAGTTGGTTTTGTTTTGGGGATGTAAGGCCATAAGGCCATTGTGTACAACTGTTGTAATTTTATTTTTCAATATAAAATTTCAATTTTTATAATTTGGAGCACCAAAGTCACAAAATGAGCCAACACCACCTTGAAGTGGGATTTGAAGACCAAGGGATCCCTTGGTATATTTGATGTACTAATTAGATTAGTATAGGAAAAATAAGAGTCCAGTCAATGCAAAATAATTTTTTATATTATTGTACGTTTATTTCGAATTATTTAAATAACATGTCATATAGCTTAGGTTGCCCACTCTTGCATTTTACATTCCATAATATGTTTTAGATGCATTATCATTATAAACATAAAATATGATTTTATGTAATTTAAAGTGTTTAAATTAGAATATGATATGCATGAAAATTAATTAATTGGATTAATGGTTTAAAATTTAAATTCTAATATATTGGGCTTAATTAGTGCATAATAAATTCCATTGGTATATAGTATGGAAACCCGAAGATAAATTCCATAGCCGAATCCGAATGAACGGTAATATGGTCTCCACTCGGGATACAACTCCACATACCATTGGATTTTATAACGCACTAAGATTAATTAAATACTTTAATACAAATCTTGACCTTTTAAGATCCCTAAAAATTTTAAACCTATTAGTGTTCTAGTATTTTAAGAGTTAAAATATAATAGGCCACTAATACAACTCTAATTAAATTAGTTTATTGATTAATACAACTAGTAAACACTAATGAAAAATTAGTGATATAAATTTTATAAGTTAAAATTGGTTAGGTCGCTAATGTTAAACTAGTGTAAATAAAAGATATGATTTAGCCACCATAATTTTATCCAAGCTAGTTAAAATAAAATATTAGATATTTTATAGATAGAAACCTTATTTTTAAAATAGTGAGTGAAAGAGGGATATACGACAATATGTCCCGCGATCTCCGTTATTAGTCCGAAAATGTGAAATTCAAAAGGCCCCTCGAGATGACTTTGCTTTCGTCCCCCCTACGGATGGTGTCCATTTTGGGTCAATATCAGGTTTGGGTTCCGAGAGGATAGTGATTCTAGATGTATCTTGTCAACTGACCTACCATACGATGGCACTTCACTCATTAAGTCCAAAAATCCGAAACGATTGGTTACACTCACAAAGGAATAATTAACTGTTGATAAAATTCCTTGATCAAATGAAATGGTGGTTGTTTAATATAGGAATAAGAGTTATTCCACATATATTAATCAACTGAGATTGTCTCGATCTATCATGCAAGTACTTGACCTACCCTATGGCTGCACTTACTTATAGGATGATAGATTTTTATGGCATAATATTTCTCTTAGGTTTCTAATTCGTTATTCACGGTTCATGCATCATGTTTAATTTTATGCCAAAATTATTGATGATTTTAATATACGATGAATGAATTTTAAATGCATGTTTATTTTTATTTTTCAGCCAAGGTTTCTCCAATTAATTCCATACTCTCAAATGATAAATTATGGGAGAAAAGTATGTTAAGTGGAAAAGTAACATGAACGCTATCCTGATCTGTGAAGACCTAAATTTTTTCCTGACGGAGGAGAGTCCTCCCGAGCCGACCACAAACGCTGGCCAAGCTATGCACGATACCTACCAGAAATGGGTTACAGCAAATGATAAAGCCCGCTGCTACTTACTAACATAGATGTTTGAGGTTCTTACTGCAAAGCATGAATCTATGGCTGTAGCATCTCAGATGATGGAGTCATTACAGCTCATATTTGGGCACCCTTCGGAGCGTCAACATCATGAGGCCATGGTCTCATCGATGACTGCTATGATGAATGATGGACATCATTCCGAGAGCACGTCTTGAGGATGATGACCTATCTCAACACTGCTGAAACCCATGGAGCTCGTGTTGACCAACGTAGCCAGGTGACCATGATTATGGAAACTCTTCCGAAAAGTTTCCTGTAGTTTAAAAGCAACTGTGTTATGAACAAGTTGACTTTTACTTTGACCCAACTGCTTAATGAGCTCCCCCACTACGAGTCAATGCTAGTGGATCATCATAAGTCCAGTGCAGAGGCAAATGTTGCCGAGTCTTCTAAATCTACAAAGATGAAGAAGAATAACTTGAGAAGGCTAAGGGTACAGCTACTTGATATGCGTAAAGACCTTGCCGAAGGTAACTTTACTATAAGAGTCAATGATAGGGGATGGTTTTCAGTAAAGCAATGGAAGTTATCAGTTTTCAATTTTCCGAATTAAATTTATTTGAATTTAAACAAAGTGGTATTTGTATATGTTTTGTCATGGAAATTTGATTTCTATTTCAAAACTATAGCATGATGGTTATCATTTTTCTAATAATAATACATATTATTCAAAATGGATTACCTATATGCTAGGAGATAACTTCCATGTGTTAAGACCGTTAACACATAAGTCATTACTCAATACTTAAATGTTTAAGGTTAAGAAACCTAAAACTAAACAGCAAAAGATTTCTCACGATGACACATACGTGTGGCATCTTCGACTTGGTCATATCAACCTTGACCGGATAGACATATTGATAAAGAACGGAGCCTTAAACTAGTTAAAGCTCAGAACTTTACCAGTCTGTGAATCATGTTTAGAAGGAAAAATGACAAAGAGACCTTTTACTGCAAAAGGTATAAAAGCCAGTCAACCACTTGAGCTAATATATTCGGACATTTACGGATGAATGCAAGAGCCCTAGGAGGTTATGAATACTTCGTCACATTTATTGATGATTATTCTAGATGTGGGTATGTTTACTTAATGCAACACAAGTAAGATACTTTTGAAAAATTCAAAGAGTATCGTGCTGAGGTTGAGAACCAGTTAGGTAAGACAATCAAAACTCTACAATCAGATCGTGAATGAGAATACTTGACAGAGATTTCGAGGAATTCTTAGTTGAGCATAGGATAATATCCCAGCTCACAGCACCTGGAACACCACAGTAAAATGGTGTTGTAGAGAGGAGAAATCAAACCCTACTAGACATGATGAGACCTATGTTTAGTTATAGCTCACTACCTATTTCATTCTGGGGATATACACTGCAAACTGCAATGCATATCTTTAATGTAATTCCATCTAAATTTGTTCCTAAGACTCCCTTAGAGTTGTAGAATGGTCATTAAACTAGTTTACGACATTTCCATATATGGGGGTGTCCAGCACTTGTGTTGATGAATAAGACTACGAAGTTGGAGCCATATTCTCAGGTGTGCCTATTTGTAAGCTATCCTAGGGAGACTATGGTGGATTCTTCTATAGTCCTGATGATAAAAAAGTATTTGTATCGACAAATGCTACGTTTATGAATGAGGACTATATATGGGAGTTCAAGCCTCGAAGTAAGGTGTTACTTGAAGAGTTACTTGCTGGTTCGACCAGCACACCATCGTCAATGACAGTTGACAAATACATAGCACCTTCGACATCTGAGAGTCAGATGTAAGTTCATCAGAATGATCTACCACCTAGATGCAGTGGGAGGGTTGTACGACAACCTCACTACCTTGGGGTTGGAGAGGCACAAGTTTTCGCATCCAGCAATGATATAGATGATCCATTGACCTATCGTAGTGCAATGAATGATTCTGACAAAGAGGAATGGCTCAAAGCCATGAACCTGGACATGGAGTCCAAGTACTCTAAATCAGTCTGAAAACATGTAGACCAACCTGATGGGGGTGAAACCCATAGGTTGCAAGTGGATCTACAAGAGAAAGAGGGGATCAGATGGGAAGGTACAGACCTTCAAGGCAAGACTAGTGGCTGATGAATGGTAAATGTATCACTATTTCCCACTCATTTGACCTAATATTTTGTATAGTTTCTTGGGTTTTGTGAATATATTGATGTGTTTTGTGTTATTTTGTAGATAAATAAAGTTTCAGGACATTCTGGAGGTGATTTAGGGCCAAAATAATGAAAAAGACACAAAAGGGCAAAATGGTCTTTTGGCGCATCGAGACACGAAGCCCTCGTCACGAAGCCTAACGTGTGTCGCTCTATGCTAACATGTGCTAGGGACACGTGTTAGAATCTGAGAAGTTTGACTTTGCTAACGTGCGCCGCGCCACGGTCAATATCACAACCGATCTGCTTACATTCGTTGTGACACGTGTCATCATCCTATAATGCTGACAATCACCTTCAATACGTATCGCCATATATCACCCCATGTGTCAATCACGTCAGCAAAAGATAAAGTCAAATTTTCCATGTCACTGCTACGTCATCATCAGCCAATCACAGCACGCCACGTGTCACAATCATATGGTACCGACAATCACTACCGCCACGTGTCACCATGTCAGCACCACATCATCGCCACATCAGCACAATCATTGAGCTCCCAGCCGCCTCTGGCACGTGTCACCTTATCACCTTATCCACTGCCATGTGTCGAGCTTTCCGCGTTCCAAGTCGCCAATCACGAGCGTCGCGACGCGTCACCACTACCGAGGCCTATAAATTCATCTCATTTTTCTGATTTTAGATGTACCTTCCTCTCTAAATTCTCTTATGTAAATAGGGAGTTTTATATCTAGTTTATTTTAATTTCAGTTTTATAATTAATTTTAATTACTTTATGTAATAATAATTTACTTTCTTTACTTTTTCAATTTTTACTATTCAATATTAGGAGGTAACTTCCCCCTGCTTAGGAGAAAGGTAAAACTTTTATTATTGCTATTTAGATTAATCTCCCTTAATTATAATATATTCACTATTTAAAATTTGACTTAATGAGGATACCGCTATATTGGCCGGTTGGTAATTGATATTAAATTGGTTTTAATTTGACAAAGCAAGGATACCGCCTGGTTGGTCGGTTGGTAATTTACCGCCTATATGGCTGGATTATGGACAAATATTGTTACCGCCTTAATGGCTGGTTGGACTTAATTTGACTTAATCAGGTTACCGCCTATATGGATGGTTGGTATTGTTATCACAAGTTAATATATTATATTAAGGGAGATATCTAAAATAGTAGTAGTAAAAGTTGATCATTTAACCCTAGCAATTTATTTTATTGTAATTTTACTTTTCAGTATTTACTTTACCGCATTTACTTTTCAGCATTTTACTTTATGTCTTTTACTTTTAAGTTTTTACTAGTCCTAGTTATGTGTCGTAACTAAGTTAGTTATCTGGGGTTGTGATGAATTCTAATATCACTGGTTTAAAAGGGATTATTTTATAGTTTGGGTAATTTAAAGGTTTACTTATTAAGTCTTAAGCTTAATGCGTCTTATTAATTGGCCACTAATAAGATTGATCTGGTAAATCTAAAATAAACTTGACAAAGTAATTTTAGGTTTCAGCCTTAGACTTAATAGCCCACGTTCTTCCTTAAGGAAAGATAACCATTTAATAGATTTTCCTACAGGATAGACATATACTTGTCGGGCGGGGGTAACCTTCATTGGAACTTAATCTTAATGAATCCAGGTAATTTGGTTGACATAGACATATGGTTCAATTAGGTTATACTAGGTATCTATGTCAGACCATCGACAGAGGCTTTCGTATAATTTCGTGTTCCAGGTTAGTAAACCGATATATTACAAAAATATGAAATAATCAGTTCATCTTTTAAAAGATATTGGAAAGATTCACAACCCTAGATAATTTCTTAATATTGAATTTTTCTTAACCTACTTTCGAGTAATTTTATTTAGTTGCTTTTAAGTTTAAAATCATCACCATTTCAAATCAATCAATCAACCTGTTAGATACTAGTAATTGATCGGTCCATTCACACGCGTATAACGCAAGCGCACGTATCGTTCAAGTTGTATAAAATATCGATCCCACGAGGACTTAATTCCTACTGTTGTTATTAATTATTGATACTATTTATTTACAAGTATCTAATTATAGGGAGAAGAGAATGATTGTTTGATTGGTTGGTTGGTTGAATGTGGAATTGATAAATAAAATACTTAAAGGCACAAAAGAAATACAAAGTAAAAATAACAAAAGATCTAGGGTTGTGATTCCATACAATATTATTATAAAGGTGAATTGATTCTCTTACTTATGTGTAATAAATAAGTTTGCTAACTTGGAACATAAAGATATGCAAAAGCCTCTGTCGATGGTGAGACGTAAATACCCAGTATAACCCAATTAAACCATATGTCTATGTCAACCAAATTACCTGGATTCATTAAGATTAAGTTCTAATTATGGCTACCCTCGCCCGACAAGTATATGTCTATCATGTAAGGAAATCTATTAAAGGGTTATCTATCCTCAAGGAAGATCGTGGGCTATTGAATCTAAGGCTGAAACCTAAAATCCCTATGTCTAGTTCATTTTAAGTTTACCAAATCAATCTTATTAATGGCCAATTAACAAGAAGCATTAAACTAAAGACTCAATAAACAAACTAAGGAATTACCCATAAAAAGAAAATCAATTATTAAGTCTGGATACTGTGTTTCATTACTTCCCTAGAATAAAAATAAAATGTTGGGGGTTAGGGATCCACTTTTACTATTTCAAATATAGAAATCTCCCTTATTATAATACAGAATTTATCTGTGATATTACTGACCGACCATATAGGTGGTATTCCTCATTAAGTCAGATTTTAATTAAGTCCAACCAGCCATAAATGCGGTATTATTATTTGTCCATAAACCAGCCATATAGGCGGTGTTAGTTTATGTCAAATAAATAAAACGAGCCATTAAGGCGGTAATCCTTTTAATTTGAATTATAATTTCTATTTTATAATTAAGGGAGATTAATCTAAATTAAAATAATAAAAACTTCACTCTTCCTCAGCGGAAAATTTAACTACTAAACATAAAAGAAAAGAAAGGAAGAAGAAAAGAAACTACTACTATTACTGAAAATAAAAATACATAATTTAAATTACAAAAAATAAACAAACAAGATGCAATTCTTAAATTCCTTACAAAAACCTAGGGAAAGCATGCGAATTACGAAATAAATGGCTTGGTAATTATAGAAAAACCTAAAGGCTTCCACCAATTTCTCCACCAATTGTTCCACCGATTGCTCCACCAAACATGGCACCAAACATGACATCAAACATGGCACCCAACATGGCACAAACATGGCATCAAACATGGCACCAAACATGCTTGTTTGGTGGAAGTTTGAAAATTTTTATTTTTTTATTTTATTAATTTTATTTTATATTTTGGAAATGACTATAGTAGTTACACAAAATATACTATATTGTTCTTCAAATTCGGCCATGAAAACTTCAGAATTCGAAATTATTTTGACTTTCAAAGTTGTTGATCTTCGCGTCTTCTTCAATCTGCAACTTGAATTAACTCAATAAAATATCGGACGGAAAAGTTATGGCCAAAATACGAAACATACGCAAAATTGGAATTTAGGACTACACTTCGTGACTCCTACAGTAAATTTTCGTTTTTCACCTTTTTTCCTCCGAATTTCATCGTTTTAGCCCCGACTTGATTCCATTAAGTCTGAATATTATTTTTATCTGCAAAATAATAAAAACACATCAAAACGTTCATGAAACTCGAGAAACTATACAAAATATTAGGTTAAATGAGTGGGAAATAGTGATATAAATACCATTCATCACACCCCCAAACCTGACATTTTGCTAGGCCTCGAGCAAAACAAAAAATAAAATAACATAAAAAAAATTAAGCTAAGCCACTTTCGTAGGGATCACGACTGCTACATTTAGCGTATGCAAGAAGCCTTTAAACCCCTAGGTGTCCCTAGTGGACGAGTTGTAGTCTCGTGAGGGTTTACAGCAATGATACCCACAAACATTTTATAAAAGTAAAAAAAATAGTAAAACTAATGCACACAAAAGCAAAAAGACAAGAGAAAAAAGAATAACGAAGTTAGTGACTAATCAGGTGAAACTTCTACTCCAAGTTACCAGATGTTTTGTTTCTTTCTAAATTACCGAATAAGTAAATTCTCCGATTATAATTACCATTTTTCATATACACAACCAAAAAAAAATTAATCAGCTCATTTTTGCCCACAACAGTCACAAGTGCAGTTGATAAGAGAGTAATATTTTTGTCCTAAAGTTTTATCAGAATTCACAATTTTTTGTAGCAATGGAATAATTTTTTCGGATTTTTTTATTTCTTTTCTGATTTTATTTTTTATTTATATACAATATCTTTCGTCTATGTAGCGAGCTTTGGGCCGGTGGCTCCCAAACCAGTTATCTTTAGGGCACCAGGTGTTAAGACACCCCTACAGACTTAATTACTAAGACTTCAGATATATATATTTTCCAACATATTTGATCCATGTAGCGAGCTTTAGGCCAGTGACTCCCAAACCAGTTGGTTTTAGTACATTAATTGTTAAAACATCCCTACGGACTTAATAACTCGGATATCAAACTTTTTTTTCACTTTTTTTTTTAACTTTTTTTTTCTTTTTTTTACTCCATTGTCACTTATAGATGCTTCCTCCAATTAAACTATAGCATTGAATATTACAAACTTTTCAATTACAACTCATGTCCGTATGTTACTATGTATATTGATAATACCTGCCAACTGAGCATATGAAGATTCATTTTAGTCAGTTTTATGGAGAATTTACAAATTAAATAATTTAAAAGGAAATAAACAAAAATTAACTTGTTTCAAAAATAGGTTGAAATACATATCGGGAGTGGGAACTCCTTGCACAACTATCTCTCACTAATTTCACCTTTTTAGTCAAAATAAAAAAAAAACACAAAAACGTAAAATATTTTTATAATCTTTGAAAAAAAATTCAATTTTTTTGTATTTTTCGAAAAATTTTAGACTAAAAATCTAACACAACATAAACAAGATACTAATCAACTATTCCCTCCCCCAAACCTAAATGAGACATTATCCCCAATGTCTTAAACAGTAGAAGAAAAGTTTAGAAGATCATACCTGGTTAGCTGAAATTTACCGAAAAAAAATTAACGATTAAGATCTATGTCCAATTTACGCTTCTTGTCACGATCGATATCTGACCAGTTCAACTTGGAAAGAATGGGGTCAATTTTTTGTTCAAAGGCTAGGATTTGGTCAATTAGTTCTTCGGCCTTTGTCGCAGTCAGGAAAATAACTTGAACAGATTTTGTGATGAACTCATGTCTTTTGGCTGATACGATGCATTCATCTCTATTTGTTGGTCCAATTAATTGTTCGTCCGCCAAAGGTTTTGGAATGGTTCCCAAAACATGACCGCCACCTTCCTAAACAACTTTTGAAATGCTTCCCATCAATCCAAGATTGCCACCGCCATATACTAGGTGCATATTTCGTTCTGCTATGACTCGCCCCAATTCCTTTGCAGCCTCAATGAATTCTGGTTTATTATCAGAATTGGATCCATAGAAAACACAAATTCGATTGAATCGCTGCTGTGAAGTTGCTTCCATTTTTTCTCTCTTGTTTGGATGTATATATGGATGTGTTGAAGAGAGAAATATAGGGCTGAATTTATAGAGCCTGAAAATGGGTGAGTAATAATTGCACTAGTACTTGACAAATGACAATTATTAGATAAACGTTAAAATTAATCATGAAAGTCAAAAAGTATAGATCTTGTCTGCGAAATTAAAAGAAAATAACAAAAGAAAAGTAAATCAAAGCAATTATTAAGGCAACGAAATTGTGTACGCAATACGCCACTCGTTTAGTATATAAATCCATTAGGATGCGTCTCAAGAATCCATTCCTTACTCAGCCATCACTAATGACTTAAATCTCATCATTGTGATTGCCAAACACCATTCCTTCTGTCTTAAATGCTATGTTTGTGCCTTTCCCTACAAAAATAACACACAAAATTAAAAACTCTACAACATTTATACACAAAATATGAAAACAGAAATTACAACAAATTGCATCGGTTGCCTCCCTGCTAGCGCTAAATTTTTTATCTTCTGCCAGACATGACTGAAATCCATCTATCAAGGAGGTTTTAGCATCGTTTTGGATGTCCAATTAAAGACAATCCCATGAGCGTTGCTTTTGAAGGGTCTCTTCCAACGGTAAGGTGGCAAAAAGAGTTTTGTCTCATTCAGTACTTGTGACGCATTTTTTTCTTTGTCGTTTCAGCAGTTCCTGAAAAGAAAGAAAGAAAATCAGGAGGTCTCGTATGGTGCCTGACTTTGAATGGGATTTCCATTCTGTCAAGATTCTGGGTGATGTTTTTTATTTGTACTGCCCAAACCAGTGATGTTTCTCTTGAATGCACTAGATCTTCAATAAGGTCAGACATTTGCTCCATTTGCTTTGCTTCTTACTCCACCTTTTCTTCACAGATGTATTTTAGGATTTCTGTGTTCAGTTCTTCATCTGTCATCTGTGAAATGCATGCTCTATAAGTGTCAACCTGAGGATGTAAAGAGATGTCAGATTTTAGGTCTTCATCCTCTGATATGACTGGAATGGATGGTTCAAGTAGATCTTCTTCAAACATCATTACAAAGCATGCTCCAAGATCTTCATTTTGAGGATTGAAAGTTTAATCCTCTGTTGTTGGTGCAGTTGGTACAAATAGATCAGCTTCATCCTCGTCAGAATCTGATTAATAAAAATCAAATAGAGACTTTGCTGGTTTGGGCTCCTGAACTGATACCTCTGGTTGTTGATACTGCTCAGCCTCCTCCTCTGTTGAAGTGTCATTGTGAAATGATTGGTACTCGAAGGCTTCATCAGTGTCATCTGAAAATGGTTCTTGAGGTATATAGCTCTGGTTTTCTGTTAATTGTCTCATTTGATCTGTCATACTCTGAATGGATGCTGATTGTCTCTGAATACTTTCGAGTTGATTCTGATATGTTTCAAGTATTGTATCCAACTTTTCATCTCATTTATTGAACAAATCTTTGAGCTTGTCAACCAATTGTTCTTCCTCTAATGGTTCTGGTTTTTGATGAAGATCATAGGTAGATGGTGGATAAGATGGAAAATATGCTGGTTCTTCGTATCTTGAATGATTCCAATAATTTTTTCATTCTGAACGGTATATACATTGATCGCTCAGGTGGTTACCATCACATATCACATATCTCCTCATTTCGTTTTGTTGAGCAAATGTAGTGTTGATTGGTTCTGACATCCAGTGATAGTTGTTGGGCTGGACAACATGCCTCAGAAAACCGGACTATTGCTCCCAGATTTGGAGAGTATCTTCTTGTAAAGCACGTAATCTCTCAATCTCCCAATAGTGTTCCATTGTTCAACACCTGAAAATAAAAGAAATAAATAAAAATTACAGATAAAAATAAAGAAAATTAGATACAAGTAAATTAGATAGCTTCAAAATTACTCAAAGAAATATAAGTCCCCTGCAACGGCGCCAAAAACTTGACCGGTGCATTCACACGCATATAACGAAAGCGCACGTATCGTTCAAGTAGTATAAAAATATCGATCCCACAATAACTTAATTCCTACTGTTGTTATTAATTATTGATACCATTTAATTACAAGTATCTAATTATAGGGAGAAGAGAATGATTGCTTGATTGGTTGGTTGAATGTGGATTTGATAAATAAAATACTTAAAGGCACAAAAGAAATACAAAGTAAAAATAACAAAAGACACAAAGATCTAGGGTTGTGATTCCACACAATATTATTATAAAGATGAATTGATTCTCTTACTTATGTGTAATAAATCAGTTTGCTAACCTGGAACACAAAGATATGCAAAAGCCTCTATTGATGGTCAGATACAAATACCCAATATAACCCAATTGAACTATATGTCTATGTCAACCAAATTACCTGGATTCATTAAGATTAATTTCCAATTGTGGCTACCCCCGCCCGACAGGTATATGTCCATCATGTAAGGAAATCTATTAAAGGGTTATCTATCCTCAAGGAAGATCATGAGCTATTGAATCTAAGGCTGAAACCTAAAATCCCTATGTCTAGTTCATTTTAAGTTTACCAATAAATCTTATTAATGGCCAATTAACAAGAAGCATTAAGCTAAAGACTCAATAAACAAACTAAAAAATTACCTATAAAAAGAAAATCAATTATTAAGTGTGGATATTGTGTTTCATCACTTCCCTAGAATAAAAATAAAATGTTGGGGTTGGGGATCCACTTTTACTATTTCTAATTTAGAAATCTCCCTTATTATAATACATAATTTATCTGTGATATTACCGACCGACCATATAGGTGGTATTCCTCATTAAGTCGGATTTTAATTAAGTCCAACCAGCCATAAAGACGGTATTATTATTTGTCCATAAACCAGTCATATATGCCGTAATTATCTGTCACCTAAAGACCAGCCATATAGGTGGTGTTACTTTATGTCAAATAAATAAAACTCGCCATTAAGGTGGTAATCCTTTTCATTTGAATTATAATTTCTATATTATAATTAAGGGAGATTAATCTAAATTAAAATAATAAAAGCTTCACCATTCCCCAGCGGAAAATTTAACTACTAAACATAAAAGAAAAGAAAGGAAGAAGAAAAGAAACTACTACTATTACTGAAAATAAAAACACATAATTTAAATTACAAAAAATAAGCAAACAAGATGCAATCCTTAAATTCCTTACAAAAACCTAAGGAAAGCATGAGAATTACAAATGAAATGGCTTGGTAATTATAGAAAAACCTAAAGGCTTCCACCAATTTCTCCACCAATTGCTCCACCGATTGCTCCACCAAACATGGCATCAAACATAGCACCAAACATGGCACCAAACATGGCATCAAACATGGTACCAAACATGCAAGCATGTTTGGTGGAAGTTTGATAATTTTTATTTTTTATTTTATGAATTTTTTTTTTATATTTTGGAAATGACTATAGTAGTTACACAAAATACACTGGATTGTTCATCAATTTCGACCATTGAAACTTCAGAATTCGAAATTATTTTGACTTTCAAAGTTTTAGATCTTCGAGTTTTCTTCAATTCGCAACTTGAATCAGCTCAATCGGATATCGGATAAAAAATTTATGGCCAAAATACGAAACATGAGCAAAATTGAAATTTAGGACTGCATTTCTTGACGCGTACAGTAAATTTTAGTTTTTGACCTTTTTTCCTTCGAATTTCATCATTTTAGCCCCGAGTTTATTCCATTAAGTCTCAATATTATTTTTATCTGCAAAATAAATAAAAACACATCAAAACGTTCATAAAACTCGAGAAACTATATAAAATATTAGGTTAAATGAGTGGGAAATAGTGATATAAATACCACTCATCAGTAATCGTTTGACTTCATAAAATTAATAGATTAGTTATTAAGTCCTCGCGGGATCGATACTTTTTATACTACTTGAACGATACGTGCGCTTGCGTTATACGTGTGTGTTTACATCGATCAAGTTTTTGGCGCCGTTGCCAGTGACTTATTTATCTTTTATTATTAGTTTGGAGGTTAGATACCTTTACTTGTATCTAATTTATTTTTACTTATTGTTTTTGTTTTCACTTGTTTTAAGTTCTCGGACACTACATTAGATGAACTAGAAGCTTTGAAATTCGTCCGCTTGACCCTGAGATTGAAAGAACTATCAGACAGTTGAGAAGGGAAAGGCGAGAAGGCCAAAAAGCAATCATTAACATGGAACCTGAACCTTTGGAGGTTGTGACCGGTGTAATCACACGCGTATAACGCAAGCGCACGTATCGTTCAAGTAGTATAAAAATTATCGATCCCACGAGGACTTAATACATATGCTATTAATTTTAATGAGGTCAAATGATTACTAGTATCTAATTGATTGATTGTTTGATTGGAATGGTGACTTAAAAATTAAAACGAGTAAATAAAATGACACGAAAGTAGATTAAAGAAAATTCAAATTATAAAATTATCCAGGGTTGTGAATTCTTCCAATATCAATTAAAGATGAAGTGGTTACCTTATAGTTGGGTAATATATTGATTTATTAACCTGGAACACTAAATTATGTAAAAGCCTCTTCCGATGGTCAATTACAAATACCCAATATAACCCAATTTAACCATATGTCTATGTCAACCAAATTATCTGGATTCATTAAGTCTAAGTTCCAATTATAGCTACCCACGCCCGACAGGTATATTCCTATCATGTAAGGAAATCTATTAAAGGGTTATAAATCCTCAAGGAAGATCGTGGGCTATTGAGTCTAGGGTCTTAAACCTAAAATCTCTTTTCCAAGTTCATTTTAAGTTTACCGAATCAATCTTATTAATGGCCAGTTAACAAGATGCATTAAGACTAAGGCTCAATAAATAAACCTTTATATTACCCTAACAATAATTTACCCCCTTATAAACCGGTGATATTGGATTTCATCACAACCCCAGATAACTGGCTTAGATACGACACATATTTACGGGTAGTAAAAACATAAATAAAAGAAAAGACATAAAGTAAATTTCTAAAAATTAAATACTGAAAAGTAAATAAAGTAAAAGTAAAAAGTAAGTAAAGTAAAAGTAAAAAGTAATAAGTAAATAAAGTAAAAGTAAATTACTGAAAAGTAAATTGCTGAAAATAAATAAATTAAAAGTACAATAAAAGAAAATGCTGGGGTTAGAGGATCAACTTTTATTATTATTATTTTAGATATCTCCCTTAATATAATATATTAACTTTGAGTGATAATTATCAACCAGCCATATAGGCGGTATCCTGATTAAGTCCAATTAATATTTAATTACCAACCGACCAACCAGGAGGTATCCATACTTAGTCAGGTTAAAACCAATTTATAATTAATTACCAACCGGTCAATATAGCGGTATCCTCATTAAGTCAGGTTTTAAAAAGATTTATATTATAATTAAGGGAAATTTATCTAAATAGTAGTAATAAAAGCTTTACCTTTTACTCCAGCAAGGGGGAGTTACCTCCTCATTGCTTGAGAAGTAAAAACTAAAAAAGTAAAGAAAGGAAAAGATTGTGCGTAAAAGTAAATTGCGGAAAGTAAAAACTGAAAAGTAAAGAAAAGAAAGTGCGAAAGCGGAAATTAATTACTGAAAGCTGTAAATAAACAAACAAGATACAATCTTCTTAGTTATTCTTAAGGAATTTCAAAGAAGAAAGTATGAATTTACAAATGAAATGGCTTGGTATTTATAGGCAAAATTTTGCCTCCATCAAATCATCCACCAAATCCATTATTAATTGCTCCACTAATTGCTCCACCAAATACATTATTAATTGCTCCGCTAATTGCTTATTATGGTTGGTGGTGATTTGATAATTTTTATTATTTATTTATTAATTTTTTTTTCTTTGAAAATGACTTTAATAATTACACACAACACACTTTTGGATGGTTCATCAATTTCGGGCATGAAATCTTCAGAATTCGAAATTAGTTTGTCTTTGAAATTGTAGATCTTTGAGTCTTCTTTAATCTGGAACTTGAATCAGCTCAATTCGATATCGGAGTAAAAGTTTATGTCCAACATACGACAGATGCGCAAAACAAGAATTTCCAAAACTGCTCTTCGTTAAAACGCTCTTTCAAGTTTCCAATCTCCAAAATTAATATGTCAAGTCCAATTCTTGCCCTTATTTGACCCATATTTCATCCTAAATGATTTCATTGTGTCCCAATATTATTTTATCTGCAAAATAAACTAAAACACATCAAAACATTCATCAAACCCTAGAAACTAAACAAAATATTAAGTTAAAAGGGCGGTAAATATTGATATATTTTCCGCTCATCACACCCCCAAACCTAACATTTTTCTATTCCTCGAGCAAAACAATAAAATAAAATACAAGAAATAATTAAAATTAAACTTAGCCACTTTCTTAGGGATCACGGTTGCATTTAGCATATGCAACAAGCCTTTAAACCCATAGGTATCCCTAGTGGACGAGTTATAGTCTCGTGAGGGTTTACAGTAATTATACCCACAAACATTTAACAAAAGTAAAAAGGTAGTGAAACTAATGCACACAAAAGCAAAAAGACAAGAGAAAGAGAATAAAGAAGTTAGCGACTATCAGGTGAAACTTCTACTCCAAGTTACTAATTGTTTTGTTTCTTTTTAAATTACCAAATAAGTAAATTCTCCTGATTATATTTAGCATTCTCCATATACACAACTAACAAAGTATTATTCAACTCATTTTTGCCAACAACAGTCACAAGTGTAGTTGATAAGAGGGTAATATTTTTGTCTAAAAGTTTTATTAGAATTCACACCTTTTTGTAGCAATAGAGTAATTTTTCTGATTTTTATGATTTTTTTCTTTGATTTTTGATTTTTTTTTTATTTATATACAATATCTTCCATCTATGTAGCGAGTGTTAGGTCGGTGGCTCCCAAACCAGTTGGCTTTAGGGCACCAGGTGTTAAGACACCCCTACAGACTTAATTACTCAGACTTCAGATATATATATTTTTGCACATCCTTGATCCATGTAGCGAGCTTTGGGCTAGTGACTCCCAAACCAGTTGGCTTTAGGGCACTAGGTGTTAAAACACCCTTACAGGCTTAATAACTCGGAGCTCAGATGTTTTTTTTTCAATCACTTTTTGAGATGCTTTCTCCAATTAAACTAGAGCACTGAATATTACAAACTTTTCAATTACAGCTCATGTCCGTATGTTACTATACATGTTGATAATACCTACCAACTGAGCATATGAAGATCCATTTTAGTTCATTTTATGGAGAATTTACCAATTAAATAATTCAAAAGGAAATAAACAAAAATTAACTTGTTTCGAAAATGGGTTGAAATACGTCTCAGGAGTGGAAACTCATTACACAGCTATCTCTCACCAATTTCACTTTTTAGTCAAAATAAAAGCACAAAAACGCAAAATATTTTTGTAATTTTTTGAAAAATTTTCAATTTTTTGTATTTTTTCGAAAAGTTTTGGACTAAAAATAAAAACAACGCACAAACTAAAAACAAAATTCTAATCAACTAATTCCCTCCCCCAAACCTAAATGAGACATTGTCCCCAATGTCTTAAATAATAGAAGAAGAGTTTAGAAGATATTAGCTGGTTAGCTGAAATTCTACATGAAAAGTTAAAGGTTAAGATCCAGATTAATCCGATGCCTCTTACCACGATCGTCCTCGGACCAATTTATCTTTGAAATAATAAGGTCAATTTGTGGTTCATAGGCTAAGATTTGGTCAATTAGATCTGGAGCAGTTCTGGCAGTAAAGATGAGTTCTTTCATAGGTTTTGTCACAAATCCATTTCTCCGGGCATCATCAAGAAACACACAAAGAAAATCATAAAATCCTTCAACGTTGTATAGTCCAAGCGGTTTCTGGTGTATGTTCAAGTTTGCCTAAGATAATACTGTAAGAATTTCCTCTAATGTACCCAAGCCATCTGGCAAAGCAATAAAAGCATCAGCACGGTTAATCATTTCTACCAGTCATTCAGACATACCTGGCACAATTAGCTCTTCTCTATTTGATGGTCCAATAAGATTTACCTCCGCCAAGGGTTTTGGGATGATTCACAAAACTTGACTGCCTCCCTCCTGTACAGCTTTCGAAATGATCCCCATAAGTCCAAGATTGCCTCCGCCATATACTAAGTGCATAGTTATTGCAGCTAAGACTCGACCCAACTCTTGTGCTGCCTCTACGTATTGTGGCTTAACACCAACACTAATACCGCAAAACACACTGATGTTTTCAACTCGTCTTCTTAAGTGGCTTCCATGTTTTACTCTGGATGTCTTCAAAAGTGCAATGATGAGTTGAATTTATAATACCTGAAAAGGGTGAGTAAAATAATAGCACTAGTACCTACGAAATGATAATTATTAGTTAAACAGTAAAATAAATCGTGATAGTCAAAAAGGTCTGGATCATGTCGGAGAAAATAAAAGAAAACAACAAAACAAATTATAATTATTAGGAAAAGACAAAGAGATATAATATGTACAAGAAAAGTAGTGGCTTGATTTACGTCTATGCGTTAGGGACAAGCTTCCCATCCAATTTTCTTATAAATTGGCAAACAGGGTCTTTTTGAGTCAGATTCCCAAGACTTAACTGTTCTCTTTCTTTTTGGAATTGTGTATGTAATTTGCGAATGGCTATATGAACATATCCACTAGGATACATCTCAAGAGTCGAAGATATATTATCTACAGACTCCTTACTCAAGCCATCCCTAATGAATTTAATTTTGTCTTCGCGATTATCAGATATCATTCCTAAAGAACGACAATGAGTATTGCAATTCCAGCGTGCATATTTGTAACAAACGCCCATTTGTTTAGCTCTACGTTTCTTTGCATAGGTGCTTCTTCTAAATCCAGGCAAATAAGAATTACAGGAATCAGAATACTCACCTGCTAATCAGACCCGTGCTTCGATTACCCAATGAATGTCATTAGAAATATCATGGATCATCAGTAGTCTCATTAGTTCCAAGCGAGCTTTCTAGACTTTCATCAGAGAGTTTTGAGGGAGAGAAGGAAATTGCTTGTGAAGATTTTCGAGAATTTCTTCCATCCTAAAATGTCTTAATCTGCAAAAACTAAACACACAAAATTAAATCACACCAAATCATAATATATACACAAATTACATGGGTTGCCTCCCTTCTAGCGCTACGTTTAACGTCGTCAGCTAGACATGACTTCTCGAACGTTAGGCTGGATCTGAAAGTGTGACACTTTCTTTTTATCGCTCAAATAATTCTCCCCAGTAATGCTTGACACGCTGACTGTTCACCTTGAATGTGTTTTTGTGTTGGGATCCAGTAACTCAACAGCTCCATATGGTAAAACCTAAGTGATCACAAATGGACCTGACCACATTGATTTCAACTTTCCAGGGAAAAGTTTCAACCTTCAATTGTATAACAACATCTATTGCCTTGGTTCCAACTGTCTGTGCACTATTTTTCGGTCATGTCATTTCCTGGTCTTTTCTTTGTACAATCTAGCATTCTAATAAGCCTGTAGGGGAAATTCCTCTAATTCGTTAAGTTGGTGAAGTCTTTTCTCTCATACAGCTTGTGGATCAAGATTCAACCTTTTCAGTGTCCAGTTGCCTTGTGTTCAAGCTCAACTGGCAGATGGCATGCTTTCCCAAACACCATACGATATAGGGACATACCAATCGGTGTCTTGTAAGATATTCGATAGGCCCATAATGCGTCATCCAATTTTGTTGACCAGTCCCTCCTTCTTAATCCAACGGTTCTCTCTAAGATTCTTTTGATTTCTCTGTTTGAAACTTCAACCTGTCCATTTGACTGTGGATGATAAGCAGTGGAAACCTTGTGAGTAACTCCGTATTTAGATAGGAGTGCATCAAAATATCTGTTACAGAAATGTGAGCCACCATCACTGATAATTGCCCGAGATGTTCCGAACCGAGTGAAAATGTTCTTTTTCAGGAATTTGATCACCACTTTTGAATCATTGGATGGCGGTGCAATTGCTTCGACCCATTTGGAGACGTAGTCTACAGCAACCAGGATGTACAAGTTTCCGAATGATGGAACAAAGGGTCCTATGAAATCTATACCCTACACATCGAATATCTCCACTTCCATAATGATTTGCAATGGTTCTTCATTTCTCCTCGAAATATTTCCCATTCTCTTGCACCTGTCACATTGAAGAGAAAAAAGATAAGCATCTTTAAAAAGAGTGGGCCAGAACAAACCTGATTGTAGGACTTCGGCTGCAGTTTTGTTTCCGCTGAAGTGTCTGTCATATGGTGATGAATGACAGTGTTGCAAAACACTATTGACTTCCTCTTATGGAACACGCCGTCTTAGTAGTTGATCAGCACAATGTTTGAAAATGTACGACTCATCCTAAATATAGTGCTTGACTTCTTTGAAGAACTTCTTCCGTTGCTGATTTGTCCATTCCAACGGTCATTTTCCTGACACAATGTAGTTGACATAATCAGCATACCAAAGGACATCGTGTTGTTTCATGGCAAACAGCTATTCATCTGGAAAAGTTTCTTTGATTGATAGTTCTTTGCCAGCTGTTTCTCCATTCTCGAGCCTCGATAGATGATCTGCCACTTGGTTTTTTGTCCATTTCCTGTCTTTGATCTCCACGTCAAATTCTTACAGAAGAAGTATCCAACGGATCAATCTGGGTTTGGCATCTCTCTTCGTGATCAAGTATTTGATTGTTGAATGATCTGTGTAGACCACCACTTTGGGACCCAGCAGATAGGAGCGGAATTTATCAAAAGCGTACACAACTGCAAGCAACTCATTTTCAATGGTTGTGTAGTTGAGTTGAGCTTCATTCAAAGTTCTGCTGGAGTAGTAAATGGTGTGAAAAATCTTTGCCTTGCGTTGTCCCAAAACTGTACCTACAGTAAAATCACTAGCATCGCACATCACTTCAAATGGAAGGGTCCAGTCTGGTGCTATAATGATGGGGACAGAGACCAAATTCTGTTTTACGATCTCAAAAGCTTCATGGCATTCTTTGGTAAAGTTGAAAGACACATCCTTCTCCAGAGGATTGCAAAGAAGTTTTGCAATTTTTGAAAAGTCTTTGATAAATCTCCTGTAAAACCTGTATGTCCGAGAAAGCTCCGAATCCCTTTGACAGATATCGGCGGAGGTAGTTTTTCAATTGTTTCAATCTTTGCTTTGTCTACCTCGATTCCCTTTTGTGAGATCTAGTGTCCAAGAACAATGCCTTCATGTACCATGAAATGGCATTTCTCCCAATTGAGTACCAGGTTTGTATCTTCGCACCTTTGTAACATTTGTTCCAAATTTTTCCAGTATTGGTCAAAAGAATCTCCAAACACAGAAAAGTCATCCATAAAAACCTCTATACTCTGCTCCAACATGTTTGAGAAGATGGCCATCATGCAACGCTGATATGTAGTGGGGGTATTACATAATCCAAATGGCATTCTACGAAAAGAAAAAGTACCATAAGGACATGTAAATGTGGTTTTCTCCTGATCTTCTGGGGTGATGGCAATCTGATTGTATCCTAAATATCCGTCCAGAAAGTAATAGAACTCATGTCCCACCAGTCTATCTAACATTTGGTCAATGAATGGTAGCGGAAAATGGTCCTTTCTCGTGGCTTTGTTCAGCTTCATATAGTCCATGCATACTCTCCATCCAGTCACCGTTCTTGTTGGAATCAGCTCATTCTTTTCATTTGTGACAATAGTAATTCCTCCTTTCTTCGGTACACACTGCATAGGACTTACCAACTACTGTCTGAGATGGGTAAATGATGCCAGCATCCAATCATTTGATGATTTCTTTCTTCATGACCTCCTTCATAATTGGTTTGAGTCTCCGTTGATGCTCCACTATGGGTTTGTATTCATCGTTCATCAGAATCTTTTGCATACAAAATGATGGACTAATGCCTCGAATGTCTGCTATAGTCCAGCCAATGGACTTCTTGTGCTCTCATAATACTCTCAGAAAATTTTCTTCTGCTCTAATGTTAGCGAAGAAGAAATAATAACAGGTAATTCAGAAGAGTTTCCAAGAAATGCTACCTGAGATGGCTTGGAAGTAACTTAGTTCTAACTGCGGTGGTTCTTCAATTGAAGGGATTGATTCGATCTTTCTTTGGCAGTTCGAGGCTTTCCACTTATGGTGACGCTTTGAATCGGAATGGTTTATCAAGGTAGTTGATACATTCTAGGATTTCAGCATCTAGCTCGATGTCAGTCATGTTGGTGATGCAAGCTTCAAGTGTATCCGTGGGATTTGGCTCAATATCTTGAACGATACTATCAAAACACATCAACTCTGAAGCATTCTTCCTTTTCATCGCTCGGGAATTTCATGGCTTTGAAAACATTGAAGGTAACTTCTTGGTCCTACACTTTCATGGTCAGTTCTCTTTTTTGCACATCAATCAAAGTTTTACCTGTAGCCAAGAATGGTCTCCCAAGAATGATAGGTACTTCTTTGTCTTCTTCCATGTCAAGGATGATGAAATCTGCTGGGAGAATGAGTTTGTCAACTTTGACCAGCACATCTTCAACGACTCCTCTTGGAAATACGAGCGTTCGATCAGCAAGTTGTAAAGAAACTGAGGTAGGCATTTCTTCTCCAATTTTCAGTTTCCTGAAAATAGAAAAAGGCATCAAGTTAACACTAGCACCTAAATCACATAAAGCCTTACCGATATAATCTTCCCAATGGTGCATGGGACAGTGAAACTGCCATGATCTTTCAACTTCGGGGGAAGTTTCTCTAAATGATGGCACTGCATTCTTCCATTAATGTTATTGTCTCGCATTCTCCTAATCTCCATTTTCGTGAAAGAATGTATTTCATGAATTTTACATAGCTGGGCATTTCTTCAAAGCTTCAGCAAATGGGATGTTGATGTGCAACTTTTCGAAAACCTCCAAGAAATGAGCAAACTGCTTGTCCAGTTTGTTTTTCTGAAGTCGCTGTGGAAAAGGTGGAGGTGGAGTGATTTGATTTGATCTTTTCCTTTGCTTTTTTTTCCTCCGTCTGTTGCCCTGTTTCTTTTGGAATTTCTCAATTGATGCCTTGATTCCAATATCTTTGTTGATCTCAGTACCGCTTTTCAAAGTAATGGCTTGACATTGCTCTTTCCCTCTGTTCCTTGGATTTGGTTCTGTGTTGCTGGGAAGATTACCTGGTGGTCTATAACTCTCAGCATTGGCAAATTCTCCAATTTGATTCTCCAGTGCTTTGATAGAAGCTGATTGGTTCTGAAACATATCATCGTATTTTTTTAACTGAGCCAGCATTTCTGCTATTCATGGTTCATTTGCCTACTTCTGGCCTTTGTTCTGTTGCTAGAATCCAGGTGGTGGATAGTTCTGCTGTTGGAATCCAGGTGGTGGATTGTTCTTTTGCCATGAATTATTGCCCCATGAAAAACTGGGATGATTCCTCCACCCTGGGTTATAGGTGTTGGAATATGGATTGTTCCCTTGTCTATTGAAATTGTTGACATAATTCACCATTTCTTCAAGTTGGTTTGGTTCTAGTGCTCCTCCATATAGTGAACTTATGGATCCAGTGGTAAGAGTCTCCATGAATTTTCATATCTGATCCAGTTTGGCGTTGACTGCTGTATTGGCTCCAACTTTATAAATTCCTGTAATTCTCTGAATTATGCTCCTTTCTGTTGGCCAGAAGAATTGTTGTTGGCCATTTCTTCAATTAGGTCCCAGGCTTGATCTTCTCCTTTTCCATCAAAGCTCTTCCAGCAGCAGCATCGATTGTGGTTCTCATCAGTCCAGAAATTCCATTATAGAAAGTTTGGACTTGAAGCCATTTTGGAATCTCATGGTGAGGATATTTCCGGAGCAAATCTTTGTACCTTTCCTAAACTTCGTCGAGAGTTTAGCGTCTTGTTGCACAAAGGAATGTAATTCATTCCTCAGCTTTCCATTCTGGCTGGTGGAAAGTACTTTGCAAGAAATGTTTTGGCTAAAGTGTTCCAAGTTGTGATGGAACCTGCTGGTAGTGAATGTAGCCATGTTTTAGCTCTGTCTTACGAATTAGAGTGTCAAACACTCAAACTCCATGCAATGCTTTTGAGTGAAATGCAACACTCTCCCATGCAATGCCTTAGAGTGTTTTATACACTATTAACATGCAATGCCATATCAATGACAAGTGTCATGTGGGCCCCACACGTTTCCCAATGAAAGTGGGCCCACGTCCACTCACGCGTTCGGGTTCGATATTTCCGAAATACCGAGCTAGCGTCGCGACGTTAATTAAATCGGATTTAAATAAATAATCGCTCCTAGCGAAATTATTATTTACGTCGCTTACGAATTAAAAATCTTTGCCTTGCGTTGTCCCAAAACTGTACCTACAGTAAAATCACTAGCATCGCACATCACTTCAAATGGAAGGGTCCAGTCTGGTGCTATAATGATGGGGACAGAGACCAAATTCTGTTTTACGATCTCAAAAGCTTCATGGCATTCTTTGGTAAAGTTGAAAGACACATCCTTCTCCAGAGGATTGCAAAGAAGTTTTGCAATTTTGAAAAGTCTTTGATAAATATCCTGTAAAACCTGTATGTCCGAGAAAGCTCCGAATCCCTTTGACAGATATCGGCGGAGGTAGTTTTTCAATTGTTTCAATCTTTGCTTTGTCTACCTCGATTCCCTTTTGTGAGATCTAGTGTCCAAGAACAATGCCTTCATGTACCAGGAAATGGCATTTCTCCCAATTGAGTACCAGGTTTGTATCTTCGCACCTTTGTAACATTTGTTCCAAATTTTTCCAGTATTGGTCAAAAGAATCTCCAAACACAGAAAAGTCATCCATAAAAACCTCTATACTCTGCTCCAACATTTTGAGAAGATGGCCATCATGCAACGCTGATATGTAGTGGGGGTATTACATAATCCAAATGGCATTCTACGAAAAGAAAAAGTACCATAAGGACATGTAAATGTGGTTTTCTCTGATCTTCTGGGGGGATGGCAATCTGATTGTATCCTAAATATCCGTCCAGAAAGTAATAGAACTCATGTCCCACCAGTCTATCTAACATCTGGTCAATGAATGGTAGCGGAAAATGGTCCTTTCTCGTGGCTTTGTTCAGCTTCATATAGTCCATGCATACTCTCCATCCAGTCACCGTTCTTGTTGGAATCAGCTCATTCTTTTCATTGTGACAATAGTAATTCCTCCTTTCTCTCGGTACACACTGCATAGGACTTACCAACTACTGTCTGAGATGGGTAATGATGATGCCAGCATCCAATCATTTGATGATTTCTTTCTTCATGACCTCCTTCATAATTGGTTTGAGTCTCCGTTGATGCTCCACTATGGGTTTGTATTCATCGTTCATCAGAATCTTTGCATACAAAATGATGGACTAATGCCTCGAATGTCTGCTATAGTCCAGCCAATGGACTTCTTGTGCTCTCATAATACTCTCAGAAATTTTTCTTCCTGCTCTAATGTTAGCGAAGAAGAAATAATAACAGGTAATTCAGAAGAGTTTCCAAGAAATGCTACCTGAGATGGCTTGGAAGTAACTTTAGTTCTAACTGCGGTGGTTCTTCAATTGAAGGCTTGATTCGATCTTTCTTTGGCAGTTCGAGGCTTTCCACTTATGGTGACGCTTTGAATCGGAATGGTTTATCAAGGTAGTTGATACATTCTAGGATTTCAGCATCTAGCTCGATGTCAGTCATGTTGGTGATGCAAGCTTCAAGTGTATCCGTGGGATTTGGCTCAATATCTTGAACGATACTATCAACAACATCAACTCTGAAGCATTCTTCTTCCTTTTCATCGCTCGGGAATTTCATGGCTTTGAAAACATTGAAGGTAACTTCTTGGTCCTACACTTTCATGGTCAGTTCTCTTTTTTGCACATCAATCAAAGTTTTACCTGTAGCCAAGAATGGTCTCCCAAGAATGATAGGTACTTCTTTGTCTTCTTCCATGTCAAGGATGATGAAATCTGCTGGGAGAATGAGTTTGTCAACTTTGACCAGCACATCTTCAACGACTCCTCTTGGAAATACGAGCGTTCGATCAGCAAGTTGTAAAGAAACTGAGGTAGGCATTTCTTCTCCAATTTTCAGTTTCCTGAAAATAGAAAAAGGCATCAAGTTAACACTAGCACCTAAATCACATAAAGCCTTACCGATATAATCTTCTCCAATGGTGCATGGGACAGTGAAACTGCCATGATCTTTCAACTTCGGGGGAAGTTTCCTCTAAATGATGGCACACTCATTCTTCCATTAATGTTATTGTCTCGCATTCTCCTAATCTCCATTTTCGTGAAAGAATGTATTTCATGAATTTTACATAGCTGGGCATTTCTTCAAAGCTTCAGCAAATGGGATGTTGATGTGCAACTTTTCGAAAACCTCCAAGAAATGAGCAAACTGCTTGTCCAGTTTGTTTTTCTGAAGTCGCTGTGGAAAAGGTGGAGGTGGAGTGATTTGATCTTTTTCCTTTGCTTTTTTTTCCTCCGTCTGTTGCCCTGTTTCTTTTGGAATTTCTTCAATTGATGCCTTGATTCCAATATCTTTGTTGATCTCAGTACCGCTTTTCAAAGTAATGGCTTGACATTGCTCTTTCCCTCTGTTCCTTGGATTTGGTTCTGTGTTGCTGGGAAGATTACCTGGTGGTCTATAACTCTCAGCATTGGCAAATTCTCCAATTTGATTCTCCAGTGCTTTGATAGAAGCTGATTGGTTCTGAAACATATCATCGTATTTTTTTAACTGAGCCAGCATTTCTGCTATTCATGGTTCATTTGCCTACTTCTGGCCTTTGTTCTGTTGCTAGAATCTAGGTGGTGGATAGTTCTGCTGTTGGAATCCAGGTGGTGGATTGTTCTTTTGCCATGAATTTATTGCCCCATGAAAAACTGGGATGATTCCTCAACCCTGGGTTATAGGTGTTGGAATATGGATTGTTCCCTGTCTATTGAAATTGTTGACATAATTCACCATTTCTTCAAGTTGGTTTGGTTCTAGTGCTCCTCCATATAGTGAACTTATGGATCCAGTGGTAAGAGTCTCCATGAATTTTCATATCTGATCCAGTTTGGCGTTGACTGCTGTATTGGCTCCAACTTTATAAATTCCTGTAATTCTCTGAATTATGCTCCTTTCTGTTGGCCAGAAGGAATTGTTGTTGGCCATTTCTTCAATTAGGTCCCAGGCTTGATCTTCTCCTTTTTCCATCAAAGCTCTTCCAGCAGCAGCATCGATTGTGGTTCTCATCAGTCCAGAAATTCCATTATAGAAAGTTTGGACTTGAAGCCATTTTGGAATCTCATGGTGAGGATATTTCCGGAGCAAATCTTTGTACCTTTCCTAAACTTCGTCGAGAGTTTCCGAGTCTTGTTGCACAAAGGATGTAATGTCATTCCTCAGCTTTCCATTCTGGCTGGTGGAAAGTACTTTGCAAGAAATGTTTTGGCTAAAGTGTTCCAAGTTGTGATGGAACCTGCTGGTAGTGAATGTAGCCATGTTTTAGCTCTGTCTTTCAAGGAGTATGGAAAAACCCGCGGTCTCATTGCTTCTTCAGCTCCTCAGTTGTAATTGAAAGTGCCGCAAACTTTCAGGAAGTTGCTGATGTGGGTATTAGGATCTTCAGTTGCTTTCCCCCCAAACTGCACTGACTGCTGAATCATCTGAATGCATGTTTTGATGTCACACGCATTTGCTGGTAAAGGAGGAAATACAATAAAGGAAATGAAGCCGTCGACCACTGGAATGGTTCTGTCTCGAATGGGTATTGGTGGTGCAACTTCCAAAGGTTCAGGTTCCATGTTGACTAAAACTTCTTGGCTTTCTCGCCTTTCCCTTCTCAACTGTCTGATGGTTCTTTCAATTTCTGGGTCAAGCTGTCAGAGTTCAAAGCTTCTGGTTCGTCTCATGTAGTTTCTGAGAACCTGAAACAAGTGAAAACAGAAACAATAAGTAAAAAGAAATTAGTCACAAGTAAAGGTATCTAACCTCAAAATTAATAGTGAAAGATAAATAAGTCCCCGACAACGGCGCCAAAAACTTGACCGGCGTAATCACACGCGTATAACGCAAGCGCACGTATCGTTCAAGTAGTATAAAAATTATCGATCCCACGAGGACTTAATACATATGCTATTAATTTTAATGAGGTCAAATGATTACTAGTATCTAATGGATTGATTGTTTGATTGGAATGGTGACTTAAAAATTAAAACGAGTAAATAAAATGGCACAAAAGTAAATTAAAGAAAATTCAAATTATAAAATTATCCAGGGTTATGAATTCTTCCAATGTCAATTAAAGATGAAGTGGTTACCTTATAGTTGGGTAATATATTGATTTATTAACCTGGAACACTAAATTATGTAAAAGCCTATTCCGATGGTCAATTATAAATACCCAATATAACCCAATTTAACCATATATCTATGTCAACCAAATTATCTGGATTCATTAAGTCTAAGTTCCAATTATGGCTACCCACGCCCGACAGGTTTATTCCTATCCTATAAGGAAATCTATTAAAGGGTTATCTATCCTCAAGGAAGATCGTGGGATATTGAGTCTAGGGTCTTAAACCTAAAATCCCTTTTCCAAGTTCATTTTAAGTTTACAGAATCAATCTTATTAATGGCCAGTTAACAAGATGCATTAAGACTAAGGCTCAATAAATAAACCTTTATATTACCCAAACCGTAATTTACCCCCTTATAAACCAGTGATATTGGATTTCATCACAACCCCGGATAACTGGCTTAGTTACGACAAATATTTACGGGTAGTAAAAACTTAAATAAAAGAAAAGACATAAAGTAAATTGCTAAAAATTAAATACTGAAAAGTAAATAAAGTAAAAAGTAAAAAGTAAATAAAGTAAAAAGTAAATTACTGAAAAGTAAATTACTGAAAAGTAAATGACTGAAAATAAATAAATTAAAAGTACAATAAAAGAAAATGCTGGGGTTAGAAGATCAACTTTTATTACTACTATTTTAGATATCTCCCTTAATATAATATATTAACTTTGCGTGATAATTATCAACCAGCCATATAGGTGGTATCCTGATTAAGTCAAATTAATATTTAATTACCAACCGACCAACCAGGCGGTATCCATACTTAGTCAGGTTAAAACCAATTTATAATTAATTACCAACCGGCCAATATAGCAGTATCCTCATTAAGTCAGATTTTAAATAGTTTTATATTATAATTAAGGGAGATTAATCTAAATAGCAATAGTATAATCTTGATATTTTACCCCAGCAAGGGGGAGTTACCTCCTCATTGCTTGAAAAGTAAAAACTGAAAAAGTAAAGAAATGAAAGGATTGTGCGTAAAAGTAAATTGCGGAAAGTAAAAACTGAAAAGTAAATAAACGAAAGTGCGAAAGCGGAAATTAATTACTAAAAGTTATAAATAAACAAACAAGATACAATCTTCTTAGTTATTCTTAAGGAATTTCAAAGAAGAAAGTATGAATTTAAAAATGAAATGGCTTGGTATTTATAGGCAAAATTTTGCCTCCATCAAATCATCCACCAAATCCATTATTAATTGCTCCACTAATTGCTCCACCAAATCCATTATTAATTGTTCCACTAATTGATTATCATGTTTGGTGGTGATTTGATAATTTTTATTATTTATTATTTTTTTTTTGCTTTGAAAATGACTTTAATAATTACACACAACACATTTCTGGATGGTTCATTAATTTCGGGCATGAAATCTTTCTAAATTCGAAATTATTTTGTCTTTAATAGTTGTAGATTTTTTAGTATTCTTTAATCTGGAACTTGAATCATCTCAATCTGATATCAGAGTAAAACGTTATGTCCAAAATACGACAGATTCGCAAAAATGGAATTTCCAAAACTGCACTTCGTTAAAAAGCTCTTTCAAGTTTCCAATCTCCAAAATTAATATGTCAAGTCCAATTTTTGCCCTTATTTGACCCACATTTCGTCCTAAATGATTTCATTGTGTCTCAATATTATTTTATCTGCAAAATAAACTAAAACACATCAAAATATTCATCAAACCTGAGAAACAAAACAAAATATTAAGTTAAAAGGGCGGTAAATATTGATATATTTTCCGCTCATCAAGTTGCACCACCAATTCCCATTCGAGACGAAACTATTCTGGTGGTAGATGGTCTCATTTTGTGTATTGTACTTCCTCCCTTACCAAAAAATGCGTGTGACATCAAAACATGCATTCAGATGATTCAGCAGTCAGTTCGATTTGGGAAGAATGCAACTAAAGATCCTAATACCCACATCAACAACTTCGGGGAAGTTTGTGGCACTTTCAATTACAACCGAGGAGCTGAAGAAGCTATGAGACTGTGGGTTTTTCCATATTCCTTGAAAGACAGAGCAAATGCTTGGCTACATTCACTACCAGCAGGTTCCATCACATCTTGGAACACTCTAGTCACCGAATTTGTTGTAAAGTACTTTCCACTAGCCAGAACAGAAAAATTGAAGAATGACATCACATCCTTTGTACAACTTGACTCATAAACTCTCTATAAATCTTGGGAAAGGTACAAAGATTTGTTTCAGAAATGTCCTCACCATGAGATTTCAAAATGGCTTCAAGTCCAAACTTTCTATAACGGACTTTCTGGACTAATGAGAACCACAATTGATGCTGCTGCTGGAAGAGCTTTTATGGAAAAATGAGAAAATCAACCCTGAGACCTAATCAAAGAAATGGCCAATAACAATTCCTTGTGGCCAACAGAAAGGAGTATGATTCAAAGAATTACATGAATATATGAAGTTGGAGCCAATATAGTAGTCAGTGCCAAGCTGGATCAGATATGCAAATTCATGGAGACTCTCAGCACTCAAAAAAACATTGGAGCCTCAAGTTCACCATATGGAGGAGCACCAGAACCAAACCAACTTGAAGAGATGGTGAATTATGTCAACAATTTCAACAAACAGGGGAACAATCTATATTCCAACACCTATAACCCAGGGTGGAGAAATCATCCCAATTTTTCATAGAGCAACAATTCAAGGCAAAAGAATTAGCCACCACCTGGATTCCAGCAACAAGCAAAAGCAAGAAGTTTGAAAAAGAACCAGAAATGAAAGAATGGATTGCAGAGATGTTAAAAAAGTAACAAGCAGCATATGATGCTATGTTTCAAAGCCAATATGCTTCTATCAAAGCACTGGAGAATCAAATTAGAAAACTGGCCAATGCTCAGAGTTACAGACTGCCAGGAAATCTTCCCAGCAATACAGATTTAAATCCACAGAACCGAAGGAATGAGCAATGTCAAGCCATTACCTTAAAAAGCATTACTGAAATCAACAAAGATGTTGGAATCAAGGCAATAATTGAATAAGTTCCAAAAGATGCAGTTCTACAGATGGAGGAAAAAAACAAAAGAAAAAGAAAAGAACGGAGATTGGGAGATTACGAGACAGTGGCATTGACGGAAGAATGCAGTGCCATTATTCAGAGGAAACTTCCCTCGAAGTTGAAAGATCCTGGCAGTTTCACAGTCCCATGCACCATTGGAGAATATTACATCGGTAAGGATTTATGTGATTTAGGTTCAAGTGTTAATTTAATGTCATTTTCTATTTACATGAAACTGCAAATTGGAGAAGCATTACCTACCTCAGTCTCTTTGTAACTTGCTGATCGAACACTCACATTTCCGAGAGGAGTCTTTGAAGATGTGTTGGTCAAAGTTGACAAACTCATTCTCCCAACATATTTCATTATCCTAGGCATGGTGGAAGACAAAGATGTGTCTATGACAAATATGTGTCTATCATCCTTTGGAGACCATTCTTGGCGACAGGTCGAACCGTGATTGATGTACAAAAAGGAGAACTAACCATGAAAGTTCAGGACCAAGAAGTAACCTTCAATGTTTTCAAAGCCATGAAATTCTCGAGTGAAGAAAATGAGGAATAATGTTTCAGAATTGATGTTGTTGATAGTATCATTCAGGATACTGATATAATTCCCACGGACAAACTTGAAACTTGCATCACCAACATGACGGATAGCGAGTTAGATGCTGAAATTCTGGAATGTATCAACTATCTTGACAAGCCATTCCGTTTCAAATCAACACCACAAGTGGAAAGTCTGGAACTCCCTAAGAAAGATCGAATCAAGCCCTCAATTGAAGAACCACAATAGTTGGAGTTGAAATTACTTCCGGAACCATCTCAAGTATGCATTTCTTGGAAACTCTTCTAAATTACCTGTTATTATTTCTTCTTCTCTAACATTGGAGCAGGAAGAAAAATTGCTGAGAGTGTTACGAGAGCACAAGAGAGCCATTGGCTGGACTATAGCAGACATTTGAGGCATTAGTCCATTATTTTGCATGCACAAGATCCTGATGAATGACGAGTACAAACTCATAGTGGAACATCAACGGAGACTCAATCCAATCATGAAGTAAGTCGTAAAGAAAGAAATAATCAAATGGTTGGATGTTGGCATCATTTACCCTATTTCAGACAGCAGTTGGGTAAGTCCTATGCAGTGTGTGCCGAAGAAAGGATGAATTACTGTGGTCACAAATAAAAAGAAAGAGCTGATTCCAACAAGAACGGTGACTTGATGGAGAGTATGCATGGACTATCGGAAGCTGAACAAAGCACAAGAAAAGACCATTTGCCACTACCATTCATTGGTCAGATGCTGGACAGACTGGCGGGACATGAGTACTATTGCTTTCTGGATGGCTATTCAGGATACAATCAGATTGCTATTGCCCCAGAAGATCAAGAGAAAACCACATTTACATGCCCCTATGGTACTTTTGCTTTCCGTAGATGCCATTTGGACTATATAATGCCCCTGCCACATTTCAGCGTTGCATGATGGCCATCTTTTTCAGATATGTTGGAGGAGAGTATTTAGGTATTCATGTATGATTTCTCTGTGTTTGGAGACTCTTTTGACCAATGCTTGCAAAATCTGGAACAGGTGTTACAAAGGTGCGAAGATAAAAACTTGGTACTCAACTGGGAGAAATGCCACTTCATGGTACAAGAAGGCATTGTTCTTAGACACCGAATCTCATAAAAGGGAATCGAGGTAGATAAAGCAAAGATCAAAACAATTGAGAAATTACCTCCACCAACATCAGTCAAAGGGATTCGGAGTTTTCTCGGACACGCTGGTTTTTGCAGGATATTTATCAAAGACTTCTCAAAGATTGCTAAACCTCTGTGCAATCTTCTGGAGAATTTCACCAAAGATTGCCAAGAAGCTTTTGAGATCTTAAAACAGAAGCGGGTCTCTGCCCACATCATAGTAGCACCAAACTGGACCTTCCATTTGAAGTGATGTGCGATGCTAGTGATTTTACTATAGGTGCAGTTTTGGGACAATGCAAAGCAAAGATTTTCCACACCATTTACTACTCCAGCAAAACTCTGAATGAAGCTCAACTCAACTACACAACCATTGAAAAGGAGTTGCTTGCAGTTGTGTTTGCTTTTGACAAATTTCGCTCTTATCTGCTGGGTCCCAAAGTGGTGGCCTACACAGATCATTCAACAATCAAATACCTGATCGCGAAGAAAGATGCCAAACCTAGATTGATCCGTTGTATACTTCTTCTGCAAGAATTCGACGTGGAGATTCGAGACAGGAAAGGGACAGAAAACCAAGTGGCAAATCATCTATCGAGGCTCGACAATGGAGAAACAGGTGGTAAAAAACTGTCAATCAAAGAAACTTTTCCAGATGAACAACTATTTTCCATGAAATAGCAGAATGCCCCTTGGTATGCTGACTATGTCAACTTCATTGTATCAGGAAAATGGTCGTTGGAATAGACAACTCAGAAAAGAAGAAATTCTTCAAAGAAGTCAAGTATTATATATGGGATTAGCCATACCTGTTCAAACGATGTGCTGATCAATTACTGAGACGATGTGTTCCACATGAGGAGGTCAACAATGTTTTGTAGCACTGTCATTCATCACCATATGGCGGATACTTCAGTGGGAATAAAACTGCAGCTAAAGTCCTTCAATCAGTTTTGTTCTGGCCTACTCTTTTTAAAGATGCTTATCTTTTTGTTCTTCAATGTGACATGTGCTAGAGAACGGGGAATATTTCGAGGAGAAATGAAGGGCCGTTGCAAAATATTTTGGAAGTTGAGATATTCGATGTGTAGGGTATTGATTTCATGGGACCCTTTGTTCCATCATACGGAAACCTGTATATCCTGGTTTCTGCAGACTACGTCTCTAAATGGGTTGAAGTAATTGCACTGCCATCAACAATTCAAAAGTGGTGATCAAATTCCTTAAAAAGAATATTTTCACTCGCTTCGGAACACCTAGGGCAATCATCAGCGATGGTGGCACACATTTCTACAACATATATTTTGATGCAATCCTATCTAAATACGGAGTTACTCATAAGGTTGCCACTGTTTACCATCCACAGTCAAATGGACAGGTTGAAGTTTCAAACAGGGAAATCAAAAGAATCTTAGAGAGAACCGTTGGATTAACAAGGAGGGACTGGTCTATAAAAATAGATGACACATTATGGGCCTACCGAACAACTTACAAGACACCTATTGGTATGTCCCCATATCGATTGGTGTTTAGAAAAGCATGCCATCTGCCAATTGAGCTTGAACATAAGGCATACTAGGCACTGATGAAGTTGAATCTTGATCCACAAGCTGCAGGAGAGCAAAGACTTCACCAACTCAATGAATTGGAGGATGTTCGCCTACAGGCTTATGAGAATGCCAGATTGCACAAAGAAAAGACCAAGAAATGGCATGATAAAAAAATATTGTACAGACAGTTAGAACCAAGGCAGCATGTGTTGTTGTACAACTCGAGGTTGAAACTTTTCTCTAAAAAATTGAAATCAAGATGGTCAGGTACATTTGTGATCACTCAAGTTTTACCATATGGAGCTGTTGAGTTATTGGATCCAACACCAACAACACATTCAAGGTTAACAGTCAGCATGTTAAGCATTATTAGGGATAATTATTTGAGCGACAAAAAGAAAATGTCATACTTTTAAATCCAGTATAACGTTTCGGCAATCATGTATAGATGATGAACATAAAATATATCAATATTTACCTCCCATTGTACCTAATATTTTTTTAGTTTCTCGGGTTTGATGAACGTTTTGATGTGTTTTATGTGTTTTGCAGATAAATAAAGTATTGGGATTTAATGGAATCAACTCGGGGCTAAAACGATGAAATTCGGAGTAAAAAAATGGCAAAAACGGAAATTTACTATATGCGTCACGATGCGGTCCTAAATTCCAATTTTGCGCAAGTTTAATACTTTGGCCATAACCTTTTTATACGATATCTGATTGAGCTGATTCAAGTGCCAAATTAAAGAAGACCCAAAGATCTACAACTTTGAAGATTTAAATAGTTTCGAATTTTGAAGTTTGGAAGGCCGAAATTAATGAATAATCTAGTATATTTTGTGTAATTACTAAAGTCATTTTCAATATATAAAATAAAATTAATAAAATAAAAAAGTAAAAATTGTCAAACTTCCACCAAACATGCTTCCATGTTTGGTGCTAGTTTGGTACCATGTTTGGTGCCATGTTTGATGCCATGTTTGGTGCCATGTTTGGTGGAGCTATTGATGGAGCAATTGCTGGAGAAATTGGTGGAAGCCTCTAGATTTTCCTATAAATACCAAGCTTAACTTTGTAAATTTTTCATGCTATCTTTGGAGGAGTTTCTCCATGAAAACCAAAAGGAAAATGTCTTGTATATTATTTAAGTTTTCTTGTATTTTCTTTTTATTTATTTAATAAAATTTTGTGTGTTTTCTTTTACAGCATGAGCAGGTAATCTCATTTTGCTGGGGTGAAGAGGTAAGACTTTTAATATAATAAATTAGATTAATCTCCCTTATTTTAATTAAAATTTGGATTAATTAGTTATCGTCTATATGGCCGGTTTAGGTGATAATCTTATTTACCGGCTATATGGTCTGTTTTTCATTTCAAACGTAGTTTCCGCCTATATGGTCGATTTAGGTAATAACATTGTTACCGCCTATATGGTCGATTTGATTTAATTGAGACAAATTAAATTACCGCCTTTATGGTCTGGTTAATTAATCGCTAAACATTGAGAATAAGGGAGATTTCTAATTTTGAAATATTAAAAGTGGATCCTCTAACCCCCAATATTTTATTTTATTGTACTTTTACATTTTTAATTTCAGCATTTACTTTATTTAATTTCCAGCATTTGCTTTATGTCTTTTAATTTTTTTAAACTTTTATTAGCCTAAGATATGTGTTGTAGCTAAGCCCATTATCTGGGGTTGTGATGAATTCCAATATCACCGATTAATAAGGGGTTGTTTTCCGGTTTGGGTAATATAAAAGTTTATTTATTGAGCCTTAGTCTTAATGCTTCTTGTTAACTAGCCATTAATAAGATTGAACTGGTAAACTTAAAATCAACTTGGAAAATGGATTTTAGGTTTAAGACCCTAAACTTAATAACCCACGATCTTCCTTGAGGATAGATAACCCTTTCATAGATTTCCTTACAGGATAGGAATATACCTGTCGGGCGGGGGTAATCATAATCGGAACTTAATCTTAATGAATTCAGGTAACTGGCTGACATAGGAATATGATTAATTGGGTTACACTGGGTATTTGTATATGACCATCTAAAGAGGCTTTTACATATTTTCGTGTTACAGGTTAATAAACCAATATATTTCACAAATGTGAAATAACCACTTCATCTTTTAAAAGATATTGTAAGAATTCACAACCCTGGATAGTTTTATAAATTTGAATTTTCCTCAACCTATTTTCGCGTAATTTTATTTACTAGCTTTTAAGTCTATAGTCACCACCCAATCAATTAATCAATCTGGAGATACTAGTAATCATTTGGCCTCATAAAATTAATATCTAGGTATTAAGTCCTCATCGGATCAATACTTTTTATACGTGTGCTTGCGTTATACGCGCGTGATTACGTTGGTCAAATTTTTGGTGCCATTGTTGGGGACTTATTTATCTTTCACTATTAGTTTTGAGGCTAGATACCTTTACTTATATCTAATTTTTTTTTACTTATTATTTTTGTTTTCTTGTATTTCAGGTTCTCAGACACTACATGAGACGAACTAGAAGCTTTAAAATCTAACCGTTTGACCCAGAGATTGAAAGAACCCTCAGACAGTTGAGAAGGGAAAGACGAAAAGGCCAAGAAGAAATTGTTAACATGGAACCTGAACCTTTGGAGGTTGCACCACCAATTCCCATTCAAGACATAATCATTCCGGTGGTGGACGGTCTCATTTCCTTTATTGTACTTCCTCATTTACCAGTAAATACGTGTGACATCAAAACATACATTCAGATGATTCAGCAGTCAGTTCAGTTTGGAGGAAATGCAACTGAAGATCCTAATGCCCACATCAGCAACTTCCTAGAAGTTTGCGGCACTTTTAATTACAACCGACCAGCTGAAGAAGCAATGAGATTGTGTGTTTTTCCATATTCCTTGAAAGACAGAGCAAAAGCTTGGCTACATTCATTACCAATGGATTCTATCACAACTTGGAACACTCTAGCTACCAGATTCCTTGCAAAGTACTTTCCACCAGCCAGAACAACAAAGTTGAGGAATGACATCACATTATTTGTGTAACAAGATTCAGAATCACTCTGCCAAGCTTAAGAAAGATTCAAGGATTTTCTTCGGAAATGTCCTCACATGAGATACCAAAATGGCTACAAGTTCAAATATTCTATAATGAACTTTCTAGAATAATGAGAACCACAATTGAAGCTGCTGCTGAAGGAGCTCTGATGGCGAAATGAGAAGATCAAGCATGAGACTTATCGAAGAAATGGCTAACAACAATTCGTTGTGGCCAACAGAAAGGAGTATGATCTAAAGAATTGCTGGAATTTATGAAGTTGAAGCCAATACAGCACTCAACGCCAAGCTGGATCAAATATACAAATTCCTGGAGACTCTTAGCACGTAAAACAATACTGGATCCATAAGTTCACCGTATGGAGAAGGTCCAGAGCCAAATCAACTTGAAGAAACAGTGAACTATGTCAATAATTTCAACAGACAGGGGAACCACCTACAACCCATGGTGGAGGAATCATCCCAATTTTTTTATGGAGCAATAATTCAGGGCAAAAGAATAATCCACCACCTGGATTCCAACAGCAGAACAAAGGCTAGGATTATGGAAAAGAACCAGAAATGAAAGAATGGTTTGCAGAGATGTTCAAAAAGCAAGAAGCAAAATATGATGCTATGTTTCAAGCCCAAAGAGCATTCAATCAAAGCCAATCAGCTTTTATCAAAGCACTGGAGAATCAAATTAGACAACTGGCCAATGCTTAGAGTTACAGACCACCAGGAAATCATCCCAGCAACACAGAACCAAATCCAATGAACCAAGGGAAGGAGCAATATCAAGCTATTACCTTGAAAAGCGATACTGAAATCAACAAAGATGTTGGAATCAAGGCATCCATTGAAGAAGTTCCAAAAGATGCAGTTTCACAGATAGAGGAAAAAGAAACAAAGGAAAAAGATCCAGAAAAAATACTCCACCTCCACCTTTTCCACAGCGTCTTCAGAAAAGTAAACTAGACAAACAGTTTGCTCGATTCTTGGAGGTATTTAAAAATCTGCATATCAACATCCCATTTAAAGAAGCTTTGGAAGAAATGCCCAGCTATGTCAAATTCATGAAAGACATTCTCTCACAAAAATGGAGATTGGGAGATTACGAGACAGTAGTATTGACGGAAGAATGCAGTGCCATCATTCAGAGGAAACCTCCCCCGAAGTTGAAAGATCCTGGCAGTTTTACTGTCCCATGCACCATTGGAGAACATTATATCTGTAAGGCTTTATGTGATTTAGGTGCAAATATTAATTTAATACCTTTTTCTATTTACAAGAAATTGTAAATTGGAGAAGCAATGCCTACTTCAGTCTCTTTGCAACATCCTGATCGAACGCTCGCATTTCCAAGAGGTTTCATTGAAGATGTGCTAGTCAAAGTCGATAAACTCATTCTCCCATCAGATTTCATTATCCTTGACATGGAAGAAGACAAAGATGTATCTATCATCATTGGGATACCATTTTTGGCTACAGGACAAACTGTGATTGATGTACAAAAAGGAGAACTAACCATGAAAGTTCAAGACCAAGAAGTTACCTTCAATGTTTTCAAAGCCATGAAATTCCCTAATGATGAAAAAGAAAAAGAATGTTTCATAATTGATGTTGTTGATAGTATCGTTCAGGATACTGAGCCAATTCCCACAGATACACTTGAAGCTTGCATCACCAACATGACTGACAGCGAGCTAGATGCTGAATTCTTAGAATGTATCAACTACCTTGACAAGCCGTTTCATTTCAAATCGACACCACCAGTTGAAAGTCTGGAACTCCTAAAGAAAGATCGAATCAAGCCTTCGATTGAAGAACCACTATAGCTGGAGCTGAAGTTACTACCGAGCCATATTAGGTATGCATTTATTGGAAACTCTTCTGAATTACCTGTGATTATTTCTTTTTTGCTAACATTGGATCAGGAAGAAAAGTTGCTGAGAGTGTTACGAGAACAAAACAGAGCCATAGAATGGACTATAGTAGACATTCAAGGCATTAGTCTATCATTTTGCATGCACAAGATCCTGATGAATGATGAGTACAAACCCACGATAGAGCATCAACGGAGACTCAATCCAATCATGAAGGAAGTCGTGAAGAAAGAAATCATCAAATGGTTGATATTGGCATCATTTACCCCATCTCAGACAGCAGTTGGGTGAGTCCTATGTAGTGTGGGCCAAAGAAATGATGAATTATTGTAGTCACAAATGAAAAGAATGAGTTGATTCCTACAAGAACAATGTCTAGATGGAGAGTACGCATGGACTACCGGAAGCTGAACAAAGCAACAAAGAATGACCATTTTTCACTACCATTCATTGATCAGATGCTAGATAGACTGGCGGGACATGAGTACTATTACTTTTTGGACAGATATTTGAGGTACAATCAGATTTCCTTCACCCCAGAAGATCAGGATAAAACTAGATTTACATGTCTGTATGGTACTTTTGCTTTTCGCAGGATGACATTTGGATTATGTAATGCTCGTGCCACATTTCAGCGTTGCATGATGGCTATCTTCTTATACATGCTGGAGCAGAGTATGGAGGTTTTCATGGATGATTTCTCTTTGTTTGGAGACTCTTTCGACCATTGCTTGCAAAATCTGGAACATGTGTTACAAAGATGCGAAGATACCAACCTACTACTCAACTGGGAGAAATGCCACTTCATGATGCAGGAAGGCATTGTTCTTGGACATCGGATCTCACAAAATAGAATCGAGGTAGAGAATGCAATGATCGAGATAATTGAAAAATTACCTCCACCAACATTTGTAAAAGGGATTCGGAGCTTTCTTGGACATGCAGGTTTTTACAGGAGATGTATCAAAGACTTTTCCAGAATTGCTAAACCTCTGTGCAATCTTCTGGAGAAATATGTGCCTTTCAACTTCACCAAAGAATGCCAGGAAGCTTTTGAGATCCTGAAAAAGAAGCTTGTTTCTACTCCCATCATTGTAGCACCAGAGTGGACCCTTCCATTTGAGGTGATATGCGACGCTAGTGATTTTACTGTAGGTGCAGTTTTGGGACAACGTAAAGCAAAGATTTTCCATGTCATTTACTACTCTAGCAGAACTCTAAATGAAGCTCAACTCAACTACACAACCACTGAAAATGAGTTGCTTGCAGTTGTGTTTGCTTTTGACAAATTCTGCTCTTATCTGCTGGGTCTCAAAGTGATGGTTTACACAGATCATTTAGCAATCAAATATCTGATAGCGAAAAAGGATGTCAAACCCAGATTGATTCGTTGGATATTTCTTATGCAAGAATTTGACGTGGAGATCAGAGACAGGAAAGGAACATAAAATCAAATGGTAGATCATTTATCGAGGCTCGAGAATAGAGAAACAGCTAGCAACGAATTGATAATCAAATAAAATTTTACAGATGAACAACTGTTTGCCATGAAACAGTAGGAAATCCCTTGGTACGCTGACTATGTCAACTACATAGTGTCAGGAAAATGGCCTTTGAATGGACAACTCAACAACAGAAGAAGTTCTTCAAAGAAGTCAAGCACTATGTTTGGGATGAGCCGTATCTGTTCAAATGATGTGATGATCAATTACTGAGGCATTGTGTTCTACAGGAGGAGGTCAACAATGTTCTGTAACATTGTCATTCATCACCATATGGCGGACACTTTAACGGGAATAAAACTGCAGCCAAAGTCCTTCAATCAGGTTTGTTCTATCCCACTCTTTTTAAAGATGCTTATCTTTTTGCTCTTCAATGTGATAGGTGCCAAATAACGGGGAATATTTCAAGGAGAAATGAAGGACCTTTGTAAAATATTCTGGAAGTAGAGATATTCAATGTGTGGGGTATTGATTTTATGGAACCGTTTGTTCCATCATTCGGAAACTTGTACATACTGGTTGCTGTAGACTACGTCTCTAAATGGGTTGAAGCAATTGCAGTGCCATCCAATGATTCAAAAGTGATGATCAAGTTCATTAAAAATAATATTTTCACTCACTTTGGAACACCCCGGGCTATTATTAATGATGGTGATTCACATTTCTGCAACAGATACTTCGATGCACTCCTATCCAAATTGGACTTACTCATAAGGTTGCCAATGCTTACCATCCACAATCAAACAGGCAGGTTGAAGTTTCAAACAAGGAGATCAAAAGAATCGTAGAGAAAACTGTTGGATCAACAAGAAAGGACTAGTCTACAAAACTGGACGATGCATTGTGGGCCTACAGGACAGTTTACAAGACACCCATTATTATGTCCCCAAATCAAATGGTGTTTGGGAAATCGTGTCATCTGCCAGTTGAGCTTGAACACAAGGCGTACTGGGCACTGAAGAAGTTGAATCTTGATCCATAAAAGACTCCATCAACTCAATGAATTGGAGGAATTTCGCCTACAAACTTATGAGAATGCGAGAATAAACAAAGAAAATACCAAGAAATGGCATGATCGAAAATTAGTGCACAGACAACTGGAGCCAAGACAACAGGTGTTGTTATACAATTCACGATTGAAACTAATTCCTGGAAAGCTGAAATCAAAGTGGTCAGGTTCATTTGTGATTACTCGGGTGTTACCATATGGAGTTGTTGAATTATACAACCCCAAGCCCGACAGCACATTGAAAGTTAACACCTAGCGTGTCAAGAACTATTGGGGAGAATCAATTGAGTGATAAAAAGAAAGTGTCACACTTTCAGATCCAGCCTAACGTTCGGCCAGTCATGTTTAGCTGACGACTTTAAACTTAGCGCTAGTTGGGAGGCAACCTATGCAATTTGTGTATATATTGTGAATTTGTGAGTTTTTATTTTGTGTGTTTAGTTTTCGCAGGTTAATGTTACTGTCCTAGACATGCCATGGGATCTCTAAGCGTGATTCATATGTGAATAAAAATCAAAAATAAGTTGCGGAGGACTTACATTGATCGGTTGAGTTCAAAACTTTTCATGGATGTTGTAGTTTCCAAGCTCATGGGTGAGTATCCCTATCACCATCTTTTGACTCCCTTATGTGCTAGCAAGAACAAGTGGAATAAATTTTATCTCCCAATGAGAAACAAATTTGCCCGAGAGAGAGAAGAAAAATCAGATTCTTCTTAAAAGAATCATAAGCCAATACATCTATGTTGCTTTCGGCCTTCTCAAAGAAAGCAGAGAGTAATTGCTCATTTCATGCATTCGGCCATTTCAAAGAGAGAGCAAAATGTTTTTTTTTTTTTTTATCTTTTCGGCCTTATCTAGCATTTTCTTCAAAAGCAACAAAAAACATAAGCCAAAAGGCTTTCAGCCAATTACTTATATATTTTGAAAAGTCAAAAATGACTTTTTAGCCATTAAATGAAATTAGTGGCCATTGTGTCAAAAAGAAAACAAGCCACTTGCTTATATATTTTGATATAGTGGCCATTCGGCCTAACTGCCAGGGAGGGAGGGAGAGATCAATTTCTAAAGGAAAATGATACTCTTACATATCATTATACTTATCTTTCTCCAGAACGACAATAGCAAAAGCGTTTTGGCAAAAAAAAATTATAATGGGTTTTAATAACCCACGTTACCAAACGCCATGTTTTTCAATTAAAACCCATCATGTCGTCTTCACTAGGGATCACTTCGTCTTCACTAGGGATCAGCTTCTGTCTTCGCACTTCAGCAGTTCGCACTTCAGCTTCTGTCTAACACTTCGCCGCCTGTCGACAGCACTTCGTCGGAGCAAAGCCACCACAGAAATCGTCGTTGGCGGGAATCAAACAAAGTCGTATCCAGCACAGAGTTCCTTGCTTCAGCACTTCAGCTTTTGTCTTCACCAGTAATCCACATTCATCTCCAGTAATCCACTGTTTAATCTCCGGTAATCCACATTCATCTCCAGTAATCCACTGTTTAATCTCCAGTAATCGACTATTGAATCACTTTTCATTGTAGTGGTATATGAATTCCATTATAGTTCTGTCAGTGTGTTCCATGAGTGTTTCTGACTTCATGAAGTGATTCAACATGAAATGATTCTGAATTCATACATGTGATTTCTGTGCGGATGATTTATTTTCAGTTTATTTTAGTTAATGACAGCCTTGTCGATTCACGAAATTTCGTGATTCTTATTTCCAGAACGAAAATGATTTTGGATTGTATTAATTGCATATATAGCTCCTGAAATCACTCATAATAACTTTGTTTGATATTGTGTGCTACTAATAGTATTGTGGAATATATGTGGAACTGTGTTTAATTATGGGTTTAATTCTGGCCATTTTTTATTTTGGGACAACAACAACAATAATTTTGAAACTGAGTTTAATTTGGGGTTTTTTCCTTTGGTTCTATTTGGCCATTTTTTATTTGGTTTTCTATTCAATTTGGATAACTGTGAAACATTATGTGTGTTTTTATTTTTGTTTTTGATACAGGTTTCAATAATATGGAAGACGATACGGGAGTAGATAGTCACGTTAATGAAATTGATGATAATCATGATGATGATCCGAAGATAGATATGGTTTTTGATAATGCGAATGAGATGTTTAATTACTATAAAGAATATGGTAAACGGAAGGGCTTTCCCGTACTGCGTAGAAGTAGTAAAAAAGGTGGTGATGGGAATGTTAGATATGTGACATTTGCTTGTGGAAGAAGTGGCTTTTCAAAAACGATATCAAGTAATATTTTAAGGCCTCAACCTAATTCAAAAATAGGTTGTAATGCTAAAATATGTGGATGTGTAGATGAAGTTGGAAAATGGAGGGTTCGAACTATAGTTCTCGAACACAACCATGAATTAGTATCTCCATCGAAGTCGAAGTATTTTAGATGTAACCGTAGCATCAACGTACATGCAAAAAGGAAACTTGAGATAAATGATAGAGCTGGAATAAGAGTTGCTCAAAGTAGCAATTCTCTTGTAATTGAAGCTGGTGGTCATGAAAATGTTACATTCACAGCAAGAGACTGTAGAAATCATGTTGACAAACAAAGAAGATTACGACTTGGTGAGGGAGATGCAGTTGCTTTACAAAACTACTTGATGAAAATGCAAGCAGAAGACGATAGATTTTTCTTTAGCTTCAACTTGGATGATGAAGGTCGATTAAAAAATGTTTTTTGGGCTGATCCAAGAAGTAGGGCTGCCTACAAATCTTTTGGTGATGTTGTTACATTTGACACCACATATCTAACAAATAAGTATGACATGCCATTCGCCCCATTTGTGGGAGTTAATCATCATGGTCATTCTATATTGTTAGGATGTGGATTGATATCACATGAGGACACTGAGACTTTTACATGGTTATTTACCACATGGTTATCTTGTATGTCTAATGCTGCACCTATTGGAATCATTACTGACCAAGACAAGGCAATGAAAAAGGCGATTGAGATTGTTTTTCCTACAACTCGACATCGGTGGTGTTTGTGGCATATACTGAAGAAAGTTCCTGAAAAATTAGGAGGTTTTACGGAATACCACGCAATAACTAATTTACTACATTCCGCTGTTTATGATTCTCAGTGTGTTGCCCAATTTGAGGAAACTTGGCATTATATGATTGTTCAGTATGATTTGAGCGGTAATGAATGGCTAACTGGGTTATATCAGGACAGACATCATTGGGTTCCATGTTTTCTAAAGAATAGCTTTTGGGCAGGCATGTCAACCACTCAACGTTCTGAAAGTATGAATGCCTTCTTTGATGGGTATGTTAACTCAAAAACAACATTGAAACAATTTGTTGAGCAGTTTAACCATGCTTTGACGAGTAAAGTTGAAAAGGAAGTAAGAGAAGATATGAAGTCACTTTCACAGCAACTTCCTTGTGTAACAGAATACAAGCTGGAGCATCAAATACAAGAAGTTTATACCATTTCAAAGTTCAAAGAATTTCAGCAAGAATTAATTAGAAAGATGTATTGCGAAGTTGTCAATTCGGTGGGATCAGAGCATGTAGTAAGAGAAGATGTGAAAGTTGGTGAGGGGAAAAAAAGAACTTTCTTTAAAGTTAACTTTGAAAAAGAAAAAGGAGAAATTAATTGTAGTTGCTCCAGGTTTCAGTTTAGAGGAATCGTCTGCAGACATGCCATTACAACCATGATACGTAATGACGTAGAAGTATTGCCAGAAAAATATATCCTCGAACGATGGCGAAAAGACATTCGACGATGTCATAGTAGGGTCAAAATTAGCTATGATATATGGAGTTCTACAGATGAACAAGTAAGATATGATAAAATATGTGCTACGTTCGCTAAGGTTGCAGATATGGTTGCAGGAGATATTGAACGTTCTAATTATTTTTAAATTGGATTGATATTCTGTCGAAAGATTTAGGAAAACAAACTTTTGGTTTTGAAAAAAGTTGTTGCAACACTGTTGGGAGTTCAGATACTGTAGTTGAAAGCATTCGTGATCCACTAATTACTCGTGGTAAAGGTCGTCCTCGCACTCGAAGGTTACAGTCAATAAAATTTAAGAAACAAAGAAAAAGAAAAGATCGGGTATGTATGAGATTACTGTAATTTTGTCTCAGTGAGATGTGTTTAGTAAAGTAACTGATATCTTATTTAAATTTGCATGCAGATTGAACATGTTTCTGCAACAGCACCGTATGTTCCTATCATTGCAGCAGACGTTAATGAGGTATGTTTCTAGTTTTAAAATTTTGAAATTGACAGGACACTTCTAATTCTATTTTATGTTGTATATAATCGTGTAATTCTATTTACAGGATACTTCTGTCATGCCTGAAACAGTTGGAGATGCTGATTCATTTGAAGGATTTCAGCAATTACTACTCCAATATAAATGTTAAATCATTTGGAGGATTTATATGTATCCACATTATGTTAAAATTTGGATTTGGATTAAAACAATTACTACTGCAGTGTTTTGAAATACAGTTTATATGAATCCACATTTGTTAGTTTGGATGCTTTGTTTGTTAATTCAATTGTTAGTTTGGATGCCATAACGAGTGGTTTTGTTGAAAGTATGCTCAATCTCATGTGGAGGTATGCTGAAAGTATGCTCAAAGTATGCTCAATAAAAACTTCTTCTATAAAATAACATATTATACATTGTCGAGATTTGTCCTTATGTAAAATAACATATTATCAAAATGATACATAGTAATAGACAAATAATTATTTCTGCTGCATATTTATGAATAAGACTAATCTCTCGATTTCGCATTTCATCCCTCATGAGACAAATCTCTTGGTTCAACTTCTGAATCTCGTCTATTACAATATGAATATTACTGTCGTTGTTTTTTTGATCTTCCGTCCATTGATCATCGTCATCCCAGTCAAAGGCTAGACAATCCTTGCATTTCCAAAATTTTCGATTTGGATTACGTGATGTTTTAGAAGTCCATAACTTTTGGTATCCTTTAGGGCATTTGCGGCAACGTCGCAGTTCCACTGAAGATGCACTTGTGCTAGATGACATTACGATCAAAAATCAACTGCAAATATATTATAAACAAGTTAGAAACACATTCCAGAAATGCCTTAATCAACATCTACAAGTTATAACTTTTTGTGTGAACTGTGAACACTGGTCATAATTTTGTGTGAATGACATATATATATTCTGTTAACTGCATATATTATAACTTTTGTGTGAATGACATATATATATTCTGTTAACTGCATATATTATAACTTTTGTGTGAATGACATATATATATTCTGTTAACTGCATATATTATAACTTTTGTGTGAATGACATATATATATTCTGTTAACTGCATATATTATAACTTTTGTGTGAATGACATATATATATATTGTTCTTGTAATGTATATCACAAAAGTAATCTCAATCCCAATAGAACAATCAACAATGAAACTGAACACTGAAACTAAACAATCAACAATTGCCATAACTAATTTGTTTGGATCTCCTGTAAAATGACCAGCCTCAACATATTATAGAAATTGTTTTCTTAATAGGAATGGATAGTGAATATGGCAATAGTTACTATTTTCAACAACAAAATGCATAGTTTCATCCACGTGATCCACAGAAATGAAGAATATACGCTAATGAAGTACAATAGACTGGTCAACACCAGATTTTCCAATGCATGCCCGATAAGAAAGTAAGTTCAAGGGCATAACAGCAATAATCATACAAGACCTCAAAATCTAAAAAAAAAAAAAACGAACCAACAGGATTTGCAGCAATGAGTTGCTCGCCAACGGCCTTGACAGTATCAATTACAATTCATACATTGATATAAATTCTTGATTGAATAAAATCCCACAAGCTATGATTCCCATGTTAAATGCCAGATCCCAAAGAAAAAATTCATCAAATTCAGTCAATTATCAGAAATTAAGCACAAGATTTCTTAAAACATTCGGGGATCCAAGTTCAAACGAAACCCTAAAGAATGAATAGTTGACTCACGTGCTACAGATGACGATTTATGTGGTGGCTTTGCTCCGACGAAGTGCTGTAGACAGACGGCGAAGTGCTAGATTTCCACGAACTCTGTGCTGGATACGACGACCGACGAATCCGGCCAACGACGATTTCTGTGCTTTTCAATTTAACCAGATGCAGCAGACAGACGGCGAGTTGCTGGAGCAATGTTGTGGTGGACAAAGTGAACCACCAACACAGTTAACCTCCGTGCCACAGACGACGATTCCCTGCTGGAGATGAAGATTTGGTGATGAATTTTTGGAGAGCACGGTGGATCCCTGGTGAAGACAGAAGATGAAGTGCGAAGTGCTGAAGCAAGGATGGTTTTAATTGAAAAGTAGGGCGTTTGGTAACGTGGATTATTAAAACCCAGAATAATTTATTTTTGCCAAAACACATTTACTGTTGTCATTCGGGAAGAAGTTAAGTATAATGGTATGTAAGAGTATCATTGCTCATTTCTAAAATTAAATGTGTTGAGTGTTAAATAAGATACCATCAAAACCCATCATTCATGTCAATCACTAAATATGACTAATGATGTAAGTGAAGTGGGCCTCACTTTAAATTCAAAATTCAAATGGGCTTGCTCACAACACTTTTGGGCTCTGGTTCGTTTAATCCGATTAAACGAATTTTCCGTCGCGGTATAATTAAATCCAATTTAATAATAATACCCAGTAAAATTATTACAGAATTTGCTCGCGAATTAATTCCAAATTAATTTGCTCGCGAATTAATTCCAAATTAATTCGCTCACTAAAATTAAAATCCAATTTAATTCCTGTCAAAATCTGATTTTAATTAATATATTTAATATATTATTTAGCCCAATTAAATAAATTAAATAGTAAAATCTAATTTAACTATCAAATTTATTTTACTGATTAATTCCAAATTAATCGCGTTCTCTCCTTTCGACGAATTTAATCCCAGATAAATTCTCGACGCAATTAATCCCAGATTAATTCTTTCTCTGATAATTAATTCTAGATTAATTCTTGCCGTAATTAATCCCAGATTAATTTTCTCTCTTAATTAATCCCAAATTAATATTGTCTCTCTTAATTAATCACATATTAATATTGTTCGAGTCAAATATCATTGGTAAATCTTTGGGATGCGACCCAAGAGATATCTGGATATGTTGGCAGTAAATTCGATCATCGGACTATCCAAACACGTGCGTACCCGGTACCATATTTGTACCGATTTACAAGACATTGTTGGCTTCTAGCAAAGCACCGTGCCTTCCCAATTCTCCAGAAATATTCTTCTACGGAATACAAGATCTTTGTCAGGCGTAGTATACGTAGTATTGCGTATTACGATCCAGTATCGGATGTCACATGCTAGGCCTAGGGCTGGAATTGTGTCTGTCCCGTACGAAGCACATATCGGATCTCTGGTAACTAGTCTCTATAATCGGATAATCATGACCTTGTCATATTATCTCGATAGCTGCATCATACAAGAGTACCAGTTCCGTATCCTACATGATTATCTTCTCCAGATGACTGAAGTGATACTTTCATCTTGACATCACACCCAATACACTACGATTCTCAGTATACCCAGAAGAGGCGTACACAGAACCTGTTAAAGCCCTGGATGACCAAAACCAAAGTATACTTATTGTCGCAAGTATTAGCGATTGCAAGTCTCAGGTTAAGACCAAATACACCTACCCTGATTCGGATTCCCATAGACACATAGTCATACTACCAATGGGATTCAAGGGGTCTATATAGAGCGAAGCTGTTTTCATACCATCGGTAAACATAACCTCCTATTACACTTGCATGAGTATCCAATACCCAAATATATGAGAACTATGTTGTTACGCTTCCATAACACGCACAAGTGTAATACTAGCCTATTATGCATTATCAATGTCCAGTCTCGATAATACTATGACTAGGGATATTTAATGATTAAACCTTTGTGGATTAATATTGTTTCATATCTTATTAATCCTGAACTAATCATAAGGACTTTTATCATTTATATATCCAGGTAATCCAATTACAAATGATAAAAGAGTATTTTCCTTTGTCATATAGTTAATTTGTATAACAACACCATGTTCTGTACAAATAGTGATGCTATGGGTCATAATTGTCCAACAATCTCCCACTTGGCCTATAGCCAATCAATCAAGTGTCCAACACCTGAACTATGCACGGGTCGCTCAAACTTATGCTGAGAAACAACTTTCATCACCGAATTTGCAAGATTATCATCTGATACGATTTATTCGATCATCACATCGCTAATGAATCAGATAAAATTAGTCGAAGTACATACTTGGATCATTGATGAGACCGTGGTTCTTTAGCCTACGCTGTAGCTTAGCTCATCTGCTAATAGAACTACTCATAATCCAATTAGGAATTTATAGATCCAAAAATACTTCTTTTACTGCCTCAGCTGCAGTAATTTTCCGCTCTTGTTGTTTATTCAGAAATAGTATCTTGCTTGGAAGATTTCCATCTCGCTGTTCTGTTATTCAAACTATATACGTACCCTTATTGCGACTTATAGTTGTTTCATCGGTTTGAAAACTTGCAGCGATTAACCTAGTTACCTCAAGTTCTCCTTTCCCAATATTTTAAGAACGCACCCTTATTCATCTAAGATACTCAAGGATGTTCCTAACAATAATCTAGTGACCATCACCTGGATTGGCCTGATTGCGTCTATATATGCTAAAAGCATATGAGACATCAGGTCATGTACATATAAAAACATACGAACACCGAGAGAGTATCAGCAGCTTTCTAGATCTATCATAGTAGATCTTTATATCTAGAAAAAGCCTGCTTCTCCCAGGTATTCTATGGAGAATTTTCCATGAAAGCCAAGCTTTCACCGATTTTAGTATGGGAATGTTATTGCTAAGAAGCAATACATCATCAACTTGTAGGACATTCATTGTCAGTGTGCTCCCACTAACCTTCTTATATACATAAGAATTATTATCATTTTGAATGAAGTCATATACCATTATGATATCATCAAAACATTGGTTCCAAGAACGCAATGTTTGCTTCAATCCATAAATGGATTGATTTAACTTGCAAACCTTGTTTACATGTTTTAGCCCGACAAAACCTTCAGGATGTATATAAACATCCTCCAAAAGGTTTTCGTTAAGGAAACTGGTTTTGGCATCCAGTTTTCATATTTCATAAATGAAATATGCAGTTATAGCAAGCATTATCCAAATGGATTTAATCATGGCAACGTGTGAAATAGTTTCATCGTAGTCGACACTATGTCGTTGACGATACCCTTTTTGTACAAGCCTAGTTGTGTACATTTCATATTGCCATCCATGTATGTCTTCCTAGAAGACTTATATAGTACCAATAGGCACAATGCCTTCTGGTATATAAACCAGTATCCAAACATGGTTGGTATACATGGAATCCATTTCGGACTTCTTGGCACTTTGCCATAAAAGGAGTTGATACCTTGTATCACTTCCTCATACGTAGCCAGTTCATATTCCTCAATAAGATTGATATCTACATGAGGTGAGATCAGAAACCCATAACTCCCAGGTTGTTATTTGACTCTCTCCGACCTACGTTGTTCTTGTGTATTCGAAGATTGTGCTACAGTTTCATCCATGATGAACTGTTTATGTTCCGTAAAGGAGTCGGTGCCTGGAACAGTATAACTCTGATTTTCATCGAGTTTTACTTTCTTCCCACTTACCACTGCATATAGGAATTCCTCTTAGGAAAATCGCATGGAGAGCAACAATTACATTGTTCTCTTGTGAGTTGTATAAGTACTATACTTTGGTTTCCTTAGGACAACCTACAAATAGGCACTTATCTGATTTGGGTTCTTGTTTGATATTATCCAAACATATGCCCAGCATTCCCAAATCTACAGGAATGAGAAACCCAATTTCTTTCCTGTTAATATCTAATATGAAGTCTGTCTAACAATTTTTATGGAACCTTATTCTAAATAAGTATTTCACTGTTTAATGTGTATCCCTAGAAGGAAATTGGTAGCTCATAGCGACTCATATGTTTAAGTTTTGTCCATTATGGTCTGACCACAATGTTCTAATAATTTTATCGGTATGTTTTTCTTACTTCGTGTCGAAACTCTATGAATTACTCAAAAGTTTCTGACTTGTGTTTCATAAGATACACATAACCATAACGCGATGCCATATCCGTAAAGGTTAAGAAGTATTCATATCCACCTCTAGCCTAGCTAGACATGGGCCTACTTACGTCACCATGAAGGAGGGCTAACAGATCGGTGGCACTTGCATTTTTACCAAGTAAAAGGTGTTTTAGGCACTTTGCCTAATAAACTAGATTCGTAGACATCATTTGAATTAGAATCAAATCCTTCCTAGTATCCATTATTTGAAAGTATGGATATATGAGTCTTGTTAATGTGTCCCAGGCGACAATGCCACAAATAAGTCTCATTAGAAATTACTCAATTTGAGCTATTTGTTTGTCATATTATATGTTTGAGATTTATTTATATTTAAAATATAAATACTGTTATTCACATCTAATGTGTATATCTCAATATCATCTTTATAAACAAAACACCTTGTGTTCTGGAATACAAAGGTATACCCGCAACGGGTTAAACTAGATACAGAGATAACATTCCTAGTCAAACTAGATACATTATAACAGTCTCCTAATTTAAGTACATGCCCAAAGGGCAGTTCCAAAACTTAGGTTTCTATGGCCAAAACAATGACTCATGTCCTATTTCTAACTCACAGGTCGATCTCATCTAAAGCCAGTATCCTGCTAATCAGTAGATCCCGCACATCAGTACATATATTCATATACCACATCTAGTATCAAAAATCAAATTTTAAAACTAGTAGTGAACATGTTTATAACAAACATTCTTGAAACCGGAACCTTGTACCACCTTCACTTCCTTCATGTCTGCCTTGTCTATATGGCAGTCACACTTCCAGTGACCCCATTTGCCACAATTTAGGCAGACAACTTAGGATATGTCATTTGACACTAATCTTTCAGTCATCTTGATTGCTATAGTCTAACTATTCAATCAAATATTTCAGGTACAATTAAATGTAATGATTACTATAGTCTAACTATATAATAAACTACAATTGATTGGTTACATTCAAATGTATTGATTACTATAATCTAATTATATAACCAACTACAAATGAAGTAGTTTGAATACAGTCCAACTGTTTAATTAAAACAACAATTGAATATTAGTCCAAATAATGTATTTATAATTAATGACAAAAAATAAAATTGAGCGCATATTGGCAAGTATCAAACGAAATTCCAAATTTAATACTTGCCTCCCACTATTTTTCAGCGAGCCTCTAACCCTCTGTGGAGTACTCGGGAAACCTAGTTTCCTAGTGGGCTACGATCCCGTTAAAAGATACACAACCTTGACTTTGGCCAACAAGTTGTATAAAATTTAACTAGGTAGATCTCTAAGATCAATTGGATCTCATCCAATTCCTAGATCCAGTAGGTGGACCTTCAAGTCCTAAACATATATCTTATATATGCCAATATATCCAATATATTGTCTAACCTTTTCCTTTGAATCAACTAAGCCTTGGCTTTGGCACAACAAGCTTAATGATTCCAGTTAAGCGGGACCCATTGACTTTGGAAAGATTCGTAATCGATGTCGATGGACAAGAAGTGATCTTGACTTTGGCCAACAAATCACAACTTGGACAAGACATACGATATGGAACAAAGCCTTCATGATTCAAACACATCCGCGATGGACAAAGGTCTTGACTTTGGCCAACAAACCAGTGCCAATCTTGGATCTTGGGAATGAATCACCCAATGGAAGGAAATCGCTTAATATTTGTTGAAGGTTTTCCACGTAATTGACAACCAATTAATTATCTTTGATTAGGTCTCATCATACACCCTTAGGAATGCATTCTAAAAGCATAATAAGGTGCGAAATAAATTAATAATGATATACGGATGGATATATAATACAATTTGTTCCTATAACAAATCTCTCCATTTCCTCTCGCCCGCTAGCACTATTCTTACTTCTACCCAATTAAATAATACTTCTAAAGAAACCTCATTTACATTGAGGGGAATTGGTGAGAAGAGAAATACAATGAGAAAATTGGTAATAGGCTGGACATGCAGGTCCAATTTAATAAATTCTAAATTTATTACAATAATTTCCAAAATTGCCCTCACCCTTCTAATATCCATCTGATATACATTATTCATACATACATCCAAGTATTCACACAAAGCATTTTATTCAATCAATCTAATCCAATTAATTAATCTTTAATTAATGATCATACAATATTCATACAATGATTTGATTTGCGTGACTTCAACTCATTTACGAATAAATACTCGAAGTAAGTATTCTTGAATTATATCGAACTATAATTTTGAATACAATTTAAATTGTATCCAATACTAATTCATATTTAATTCCAAATTAAATAATTACATTTTTTTATGTGCCTTAAAGACTTGGATTCCAGATCCAATTTTAATGGGTCTAAAAGGCCCAATTAGTATCTAATACTATTTAATTAAAGTCCAATGGGCTTTTAATTAATTCTTTAGGTATGAGCTTTTGGCCAAAATGGATCAACCCATAATGCCTAGGCCCAATAGGAATCACCCTATGCCATAGAATCAATTTTGGCCCATTAGACCCAATTAAATTTTTAAAGGCCCAATTGTCATATTTTGGACTTTATGGAAATGGTTTAGGCCCAAATTTAATCCAAGACTAAAATTTGGCCCAACCAAGCCCAATAGCCCAAATACAACAAATTAATTAATACAACATTCAAAATTACATATTAATTCAATTAAAGTGCAATTAACATAATTAATTAATTAATTAATCTAGTATTTCCAAAACACTAATTAATCTATTTAATCATGCTTAAAATTTTAATTTATGTCCAACACAAATTAAAGCACAATCAATCCATTCCAACATGCTTCATACTCATGGCAATGGCAACAAAAAATCATTCAATTTGATTTCAATCCAATTAAATCAACATTCAATATTTTTATCATGCCATTTAACACATCCAATTGTCAATTTTCAAAAATTAACCATGAGCTCACCTAGGGTAGTAATCGGCCAAGCATGGATTTTGGGGATTTTTGATCTAATCAATTTATTACAAAATCAATGATGCACAAATCCAATTAAACATCATACAAGCTCAACCAAACCATCAACTTAAGAAAATACATACTTCAAGCATAAAATTCCAAATTAAAGTTGACAAACCCTAGAATAAAATCAAGCTTAGATCTCGCTCTGATACCATTGTTAGTGTCCTAGACATGCCACGGGATCTCTAAGCGTGATTCGTGTGTGAATAAGAGTCAAAAATAAGTTGCGGAGGACTTACATTGATCGGTTGAGTTCAAAACTTTTCATGGATATTGAAGCTTCCAAGCTCATGGGTGAGTATCCATGTCACCATCTTTTGACTCTCTTATGTGCTAGCAAGAACAAGTGGAACAAAGTTTATCTCCCAGGGATAAACAAATTTGCCCCAGAGAGAGAAGAACAATCAGCTTCTTCACAAAAGAATCATAGGCCAATACATCTATGTTGCTTTCGGCCTTCTCAAAGAAAGCAGAGAGCAATTACTCATTTCATACATTCGGCCATTTCAAAGAGAGAGAGCAAAATGTTTTTTTTTTTTTTTTTTTTTTATTTTTTATTTTTTTTAATCTTTTCGGCCTTCTCTGGCATTTACTTCAAAAGCTACAAAAAAAACATAAGCCAAAAGGAATTCGACCAATTACTTATATATTTTGAAAAGTCAAAAATGACTTTTTAGCCATTAAATGAAATCAGTGGCCTTTGTGTCAAAAAAAAAAACAAGCCACTTGCTATTTCTTTTTTTTTTTTCACACGTTAAAAAAAAGTCAGAGATGTAATTGATATAGTGGCCATTCGGCCTTCTCTCAATCAAGGCCATTCGGCCTTAATCAAATGAAGGTCATTCGGCCTAACTGCCAGGAGAGAGAGAGATCAATTCTAAAATTAAATGTGTTGAGTGTTAAATAAGATATCACCAAAACCAATCACTCATGTCAATCACTAGAGATGACTAATGATGTAAGTGAAGTGAGCCCCACTTTAAATTCAAAATTCAAATGGGCTTGCTCAACACATTTTTGGGCTTGGGTTCGTTAAATCCGATTAAACGAATTTTCCATCGCGGTATAATTAAATCCAATTTAATAATAATACCCAGTAAAATTATTACGGAAGTCGCTTGCGAATTAATTCCAATTAATTCGTTCGCTAAAATTAAAATCCAATTTAATTCCCGTCGAAATCCGATTTCAATTAATATATCTAATATATTATTTAGCCCAATTAAATAAATTAAATAGTAAAATCTATTTAACTATTAAATTTATTTTACTGATTAATTCCAAATTAATCGTGTTCTCTCCTTTCAATGAATTTAATCCCAAATAAATTATCAACGCAATTAATCCCAGATTAATTCTTTCTCTGATAATTAATCCCAGATTAATTTTCTCTCTTAATTCATCCAAATTAATATTCTCTCTCTTAATTAATCCCAGATTAATATTGTTCGAGTCAAATATCATGGTGAATCTTTGGGATGCGACCCAAAAGATCCCTAGATATGTTGGCAGTAAATTCGGTCATCAGACTATCCAAACACGTGCGTACCCGGTACCACATTTTTATGATTTAAAAGACATGGTTGTCTTCTAGCAAAACACCGTACCTTCCCAATTCTCCAGAAATATTCTTCTACGGAATACAAGATCTTTGTCAGGCGTAGTATACGTAGTATTGCGTATTACTATCTAGTATCAGATGTCACATGCTAGGCCTAAGGCTGGAATTGTGTCTGCCCCGTATGAAGCACATATCGGATCTCTGGTAACTAGTCTCTATAATCGGATAATCATGACCTTGTCATATTATCCCGATAGCTGCAGCATACAAGAGTACCAGTTCTGTATCCTATGTTATCATCTACTCCATATGACTGAAGTGATACTTCCATCTGGACATCACACCCAATACACTACGATTGCGCAGTATACCCAGAAGAGGCATACACTGAACCTGTTAAAACCCTGGACGACCAAAACCAAAGTATACTGATTGTCGTAATTATTAGCGATGCAAGTCTTAGGTTAAGACCAAATACACCTACCCTGATTCGGATTCCCATAGACACATAGTCATACTACCAATGGGATTCCGATGGGTCTATCCAGAGCAAAGCTATTTCCTTACCATTAGTAAACAGAACCTCTTATTACACTTGCATGAATATCCAATACCCAAATATATGAGAACTATGCTGTTACGCATCTATAACATGCACAAGTGTAATACTAGCCTATTCCGCATTATCGATGTCCAGTCTCGATAATACTACGACTAGGATATTTAATGATTAAACCTTTTTGGATTAATATTGTCTCATATCTTTTTAATCCAAAACTAATCATAAGGACTTTTATCATTTATATATCCAGGTAATCCAATTACAAATGATAAAATAGCAATTTCCTTTGTCACATAGTTAATTTGTACAACAACACCATATTCTGTACAAATAGTGATACTATGGGTCATAATTGTCCAACAGTTAAGTCATTTCACGATGGAAGAAGCTCTCCTAAATCTTCACAAGAAATTTCCTTCTCTCCCTCGAAAATCTCTGATGAAAGTTTACAAAGCTCGCTTGGAACGGATGAGACTATTGATGATCAAAGGTCATTGGATTATTGAAGCACATGTCCGATTGGCAGGTGAGTTTTCTGACTCTTTTATTTCACATCTGCCTGGTTTAGGAAGAAGTACTTATGCTAAAAAGAGAAGAGCCAAAAGAAGTGTGTTTGTTACAAATGTGCTCATATGTTTTGTGATACTCGTTGTCGTTCTTTATGAATGGTGTCTGATAACTGCGAAGATAAGATTAATTTCATTAGGGATGGCTTGAGTAAAGAGTCTTTGGATGACATATCTAAAACTCTGGAGATGCATCCCAGTGGATATGTGTATCACGAAATTTGTGTGTTATATGCACAATTCCAAAAGGAAAGACAACAGTTAAGTCTCGGGAATCTGACTCAAAAAGATCCTATTTGCCAATTTATAAGAAAATTGGAAGGGAAGCTTTTCCCTGACGCATAGACATCAATCAAGCCGTACGTTTCTTGTACATATTATATCTCTTTGTCTTTTCCTAATAATTGTGATTTATTTTGTTATTTTCTTTTATTTTCTCCGACAGGATCCAGATTTATTTGACCTTTCACGATTTATATTACTGTTTAACTAATAATTATCATTTGGCAGTTACTAGTGCTATTATTTTTACTCACCCTTTTCAGGTGTTATAAATTCAACTCATCATTGCATTTTTGAAGGCAACCAAAGTAAAACATGGAAACCTCTTCAAGAAGATGAGTTGAAAACATCTGTGTGTTTTGCGGTACTAATGTTGGTGTTAAGCCATAATACATCGCTGCAGCACAATATTTGGGTCGAGTCTTAGTTGAAAAGAATATGCACTTAGTATTTGACGATGGCAATCTTGGACTAATGGGGATCATTTTAAAGGTCGTACAAGAAGGAGGTAGTCAAGTTCTGGGAATCATCACAAAACCTTTGGCGGAGGCGGATCTTATTAGACCATCAAACGGAGAGGAACTGATCGTGCCAGGTATGTTTGAGCGACTGGTGGAAATGATTAACCGTGCTGATGCTTTTATTACTTTGCCAGGTGGCTTGGGCACATTGGAGGAAATTTTTATAGTGCTATCTTCGGCGAACTTGACCTTTAATTTCCTTTCTAGATGTAGCATTTCAACTAACCAGGTACTATCTTCTAAACTCAGCTTCTACAATTTCAGACATTGGGCACAATATCTCATTTAGGTTTTGGGGAGGGAGAAAAGTTAATAGTATCTTGTTTTTATTGTGTTATTTTTAGTCCAAATTTTTTTCAAAAAATACAAAAAAATTGAAAAATTTTAAAAAAATTAAAAAAAAAAATATTTATGTTTTTGTTTTTAACTTGATTAATCAGGTGAAATTGGTGAGAGATAGTTGTGTAAGGAGTTTCATTCTTGATACGTATCTCAAACCTATTTCAGAACAAGTTAATTTTTGTTTATTTACTTTTGAATTATTTAATTTGTGAATTCTCCTTAAAATGGAATAAAATGGATCTTTATATGCTTAGTTGACAGGTATCATCAACATGCATGGTAACATATGGACATGAGCTGTAATTGAAAAGTTTGTAATATTCAGTACTCTAGTTTAATTGGAGGAAGCATCTATAAATGGCAATGGAGTAAAAAAAATGTGCAAAAAAATGTCTGAGATCCGAGTTATTTAGTCCGTAGGGGTGTTTTAACACCTAGTGCCCTAAAACCAACTGGTTTGAGAGTCACTAGCCCAAATCTTGCAACATGGATCAAAGATATTACAATATATATATATATATATATATGAAGTCTGAGTAATTAAGTCTGTAGGGGTGTCTTAACACATAGTGTCCTAAAGCCAACTGGTTTGGGAGTCACTGACCCAAAACTCGCTACATAGATCGAACATATTGTATATAAATAAAAAAAAAATCATAAAATCATAAAAAAATCAAAAAGAAATTATTTCATTGCTACAAAAAAGTGTGAATTCCGATAAAACTTTAGGACAAAAATATTACTCTCTTCTCAACTGCACTTGTGACTATTGTGGGCAAAATGAGTTGATTAATATTTTTTTGGTTGTGTATATGAAGAATGGTAAAAGTTTCACCTGTTTAGTCACTAACTTATTTATTCACTTGTCTTTTTACTTTTGTGTGAAGTAGTTTTACTATCTTTTTACTTTTATAAGACGTTTGTGGGTATCGTCGCTGTAAACCCTCACGAGACTACAACTCGTCCAATAGGGACACCTAGGGGTTTAAAGGCTTATTGCATATGCTAAATGCAACCGTGATCCCTATGAAAGTGGCTAATTTTAATTTATTCGTGACTTGTATTTTATTTTGTTGTTTTGCTCAAGGACTAGCAAAATGTTAGTTTGGGGGTGTGATGAGCGGAAAATAAATCAATATTTACCGCCCTTTTACCTAATATTTTGTTTAGTTTCTCGAATTTGATGAACATTTTGATGTGTTTTATGTGTTTTGCAGATAAATAAAGTATTGGGATTTAATGGAATCAACTTGGGCTAAAACGATGAAATTCATAGCAAAAAAATGACGAAAATGGAAATTTACTATACGCGTCACGAAGTGCAGTCCGAAATTATATTTTTGCTCAATTTTCATATTTTGGCTTTTTTATCCGATATCCGATTGAGCTTATTCAAGTGCCAGCTTAAAGAAGACACAAAGATCTACAACTTTGAAGATTTAAATATTTTCGAATTTTGAAGTTTGGAAGGTCGAAATTAATGAATAATCTAGTGTATTTTGTGTAATTACTATAGTCATTTTCAAAATATAAAATAAACTTAATAAAATAAAAAGGTAAAAATTGTCAAACTTCCACCAAACATGCTTCCATGTTTGGTGCCATGTTTGTGCCATGTTTGGTGCCATGTTTGGTGGAGCTATTGATGGAGCAATTGATTGAGAAATTGGTGGAAGCCTTTAGATTTTCCTATAAATACCAAGCTTAACTTTGTAAATTTTTCATGCTTTCTTTGGAGGAGTTTCTCCATGAAAACCTAAAGGAAAGTGTCTTGTATATTATTTAAGTTTCCTTGTATTTTCTTTTACAACATGAGCATGTAATCTCATTTTACCGGGGTGAAGAGGTAAGACTTTAAATATAATAAATTAGATTAATCTCCCTTATTTTAATTAAAATTTGGACTAATTAGTTACCGCCTATATGGCCAGTTTAGGTGACAACCTTATTTACCGCCTATATGTCGTTTTTTTCATTTTACGTTTCCGCCTATATGGTTGGTTTAGGTAATAGCCTTGTTACCGCCTACATGATCAGTTTGATTTAATTGAGACAAATGAAATATCGCCTTATGGTCTGTTTAATTAATAGATAAATATTGAGAATATGAAGATTTCTAATTTTGAAATATTAAAAGTGGATCCTCTAACCCCCGGTATTTTCTTTTATTGTACTTTTACATTTTTATTTCAGCATTTACTTTATTTAATTTCCAGCATTTACTTTATGTCTTTTAATTTATTTAAACTTCTATTAGCCTAAGAAATGGGTTATTGCTAAGCCCATTATCTGGGGTTGTGATGAATTCCAATATCACCGGGTAATAAGGGGTTGTTTTTCGGTTTAGGTAATATAAAGGTTTATTTATTGAGCCTTAGTCTTAATGCTTCTTGTTAACTGGCCATTAATAGGATTGAACTGGTAAACTTAAAATGAACTTGGAAAGAGATTTTAGGTTTAGACCCTAGACTTAATAACCCACGATCTTCCTTGAGGATAGATAACCCTTTAAAAATTTCCTTACAGGATATGAATATACCTGTCGGGAGGGGTAACCATAATTAGAACTTAATCTTAATAAATTCAGGTAACTTGGTTGACATAAGAATATGATTAATTGGGTTACACTGGGTATTTGTATATGACCATCGGAAGAGGCTTTATATATTTTCGTGTTCCAGTTAATAAACAATATATTGCATAAAATGAAATAACCACTTCATCTTCTAAAAGGTATTAGAAGAATTCACAACCCAAGACAGTTTTATAAATTTGAATTTTTCTCAACCTATTTTCACACGTAATTTTTACTAGTTTTTAAGTTTAAAGTCACCACCCAGACAATCAATCAATCTGTTAGATACTAGTAATCATTTGGCCTCATAAAATTAATAGCTAGGTATTAAGTCCTCGTGGGATCGATACTTTTTATACTACTTGAACGATACGTGCGCTTGCGTTATACGCGTGTGATTACGTCGATCACTAGCTGACGACGTTAAACTTAGCGCTAGCAGGGAGGCAAAACATGTAATTTTCGTATATATTGTGATTTGGTGTGATTTCATTTTGTGTGTTTAGTTTTTGCATGTTATGTTATTTCAGAATGGAAGAAATTCTTGCAAATCTTCACAAGCAATTTCCTTCTCTCCCTAAAAAATCTCTAATGAAAGTTTACAAAGCTCGTTTGGAATGGATGAGACTACTGATGATCAAAGGTATTCCTACCGATATTCGTTGGATTATTGAAGCATGGGTCCGATTGGCAGGTGAGTCCTCTGATCCTTTTATTTCACATCTGCCTGGTTTTGGAAGAAACACCTATGCTAAAAACAGAAGAGCTAAAAGAATGGGTGTATGCTATAAATGTGCTTTAGGAATGGTGTCTGATAACCGCGAAGATAAGATTAATTTCATTAGGGATGACTTAAGTAAGGAGTCTTTGGATGACATATCTAAAACTCTTGAGACGCATCACAGTGGATATGTGTATCACGAAATTTGTGTGTTATATGCACAATTCCAAAAGTAAAGACAACAGTTAAGTCTCGAGAATCTTACTCAAAAAGACCTGTTTGCCAATTTATATAAAAAATTGTATGAGAAGCTTGTCCCTAACGCATAGACGTCAATCAAGCTGTAAATTATTGTAAATATTATATCTCTTTGTCTTTTCCTATTAATTGTGATTTGTTTTGTTGTTTTCTTTTATTTTCTCCGACAAGATCCAGACTTTTTTTACTATCACGATTTAAATTACATTTAACTATAATTGTCATTAGGCAAGTACTAGTACTATTATTTTACTCACCTTTTTCAAGTGCTATAAGTTCAACTCATCATTGCACTTTTGAAGACATCCAGAGTAAAACATGGAAGCCACTTCAAGAAGACGAGTTGAAAACATCTGTGTGTTTTGAAGTACTAGTGTCGGTACTAAGCCACAATACGTAGCAACAGCACAAGAATTGGGTCGAGTCTTAGCTGCAAGGAATATGCACTTAGTATATGGACCATCTTGGACTTATAGGGATCGTTTCAAAGTCCGTACAAGAAGGAGGCAGTCAAGTCTTGGGAATCATTCCAAAACCCTTGGCAGAGGCAAATCTTATTGGACCATCAAACGGAGGAGAACTAATTGTGCCAGGTATGTTTGAATGACTGATAGAAATGTTTAACCATGCTAATGCTTTTATTGCTTTCCCAGGTGGGTTGGGCACAATGGAGGAAATTTTTACATTGTTATCTTGGGCGAACTTGAACATACACCAGAAACCACTTGAACTGTACAATATTGAAGGATTTTATGTTTTTCTTTTCGTGTTTCTTGAGGATGCCCAGAGAAATGGGTTCGTGACAAAACCTCTGAAAGAACTCCTTTTTACTACCAGAACCGCCCTAGATTTAATTGACCAAATCTTAGCTTTTGAACCACAAATTGATCCTATCCTTTCTAATATAAATTGGTCCGAGAACGATCATATTAAGAGGCGTCAGATTAATCTGGATCTTAACCTTTAATTTTCCTGTAGAATTTCAGCTAACCAGGTACTATCTTCTAAACTTCTCTTCTACTGTTTAAGACATTGGGGACAATGTCCCATTTAAGTTTGGGGGATGGAATTATTTGATTAGTATCTTATTTTTAGTTTGTGCGTTGTTTTTAATTTTAGTTCAAAATTTATCGAGAAAATACAAAAAAATTGAAAATTTTTTCAAAAATCAAAAAAATATTTATGTTTTTATTTTTTTAATTAGATTAATTGGTGAAATTGGTGACAGATAGTTGTGTAAGGAGTTCTCACTCCTGATATGTATTATAACCCATTTTCGAAACAAGTTAATTTTTGTTTTATTTCCTTTTGAATTATTTAATTTGTAAATTCTCCATAAAATTGACTAAAATGGATCTTCATATGCTCAGTTGGCAGGTATTATCATCATGCATGGTAACATACGGACATGAGTTGTAATTGAAAATTTTGTAATATTCAGTGCTCTAGTTTAGTTGGAGGAAGCATCTCAAAAAGTGATGGAGTAAAAAAAATAATAAAAAAAAAAACATCTGAGATTTGAGTTATTAAGTCTGTAAGAGTGTTTTAACACCTAGTTCCCTAAAGCCAACTGGTTTGGGAGTCACTGGCCCAACACTCGCTACATGGATAAAGGATGCTGTAAAAAAATATATATCTGAAGTCTGAGTAATTAAGTCTGCAGGGGTGTCTTAACATCTGGTACCCTAAAGCCAACTGGTTTGGGAGCCACTGACCCAACACTCGCTACATAGATGGAAGATATTGTATATAAATAAAAAAATCAAAAAGAAAGAAAAAAAATCAGAAAAATTAGAAAAATTATTCCATTGCTACAAAAAGGTGTGAATTCTGATAAAACTTGAGGACAAAAATATCACTCTCTTATCAACTACACTTGTGATTGTTGTGGGCAAAAATGAGTTGATTAATATTTTGTTAGCTGTGTATATGGAGAATGGTAAATATAATTAGAGAATTTACTTATTCGGTAATTTAGAAGGTAAAAAACAACTAGTGACTTGGAGTAGAAGTTTCACCTGATTAGTCACTAACTTCTTTATTCTATTTTCTCTTGTCTTTTTGCTTTTGTGTGCATTAGTTTCATTACCTTTTTACTTTTGTAAAATATTGTAGGTATCATTGCTGTAAACCCTCACGAGACTACAACTCTTCCACTAGGGACACCTAAGGGTTTAAAGGCTTGTTGCATGCGGTAAATGCAATCGTGATCCCTACGAAAGTGGCTTAGTTAAATTTTATATTTTGCTCGAGGACTAGCAAAATGTTAGGTTTGAGGGTGTGATGAGTGGTAAATGTATCACTATTTCTCACTCATCTGACCTAATATTTTGTATAGTTTCTTGAATTTTATGAATATTTCGATGTGTTTTGTTTTATTTTGTAGATAAATAAAGTTTCAGGACATTCTGGAGGTGATTTGGGGCCAAAACAATGAAAAAGACACAAAAGGAAAAAATGGTCTTTTGATGCATCACGACGCGGGCCGGGGACATGTGTCAAAATCTGAAAAGTTTGACTTTGCTAAAGTGTGTCGTACCACGTGTCAACATCACAGCCGATCTGTTAATGTGCATCGTGACACGTGTCATCATCTTATGGTGCCAAAAATCGCCATCGCCACGTGTCTCCATGTGTTACCCCATGTGTCAGCCACGTCATCGCCACGTCAGCATAAGACTAAATCAAATTTGCCACGTCACCACCACATCATCATCTGCTAATCACAGCGCGCTACTTGTCACAATCCTACGTACCGATAATCAGTATCGCCACGTCAGCCCAGCTGCCTCTGCCATGTGTCACCTTATCCACTACCACGTGTCGAGCTCTCCGCGTTCCACGTCACCAATCACGTACGTCGCGATGTGAGCTTCACGTCGCAACGCGTCACCACCACCGAGGCTTATAAATTCACCTCATTTTTTTTTTATTTCAGATGTACCTTCCTCTTTGAATTCTCTGATGTAAATAGGGATTTTTATATCTAGTTTATTTTAATTTCAGTTTTGTAATTAATTTTAATTACTTTATGTAATAATAATTTACTTTCTTACTTTTTCAGTTTTTACTATTTAATATGAGGAGGTAACTTCCCCCTGCTAGGGTGAAAGGTAAAACTTTTATTACTGCTATTTAGATTAATCTCCCTTAATTATAATATATTCACTATTTTAAATTTGACTTAATGAGGATACCGCTAATTGGTCGGTCGGTAATTAATATTAAATTGGTTTTAATTTGACTAAGCAAAGATACTGCATGGTTGGTCGGTTGGTAATTTACCACCTATATGGCCGGATTATGGACAAATATTGTTACCGCCTTAATGGCTAGTTGGACTTAATTTGACTTAATCAGGTTACTGCCTATATGGCTGGTTGGTATTGTTATCACAAGTTAATATATTATATTAAGGGAGATATCTAAAATAATAGTAGTAAAAGTAGATCCTTTAACCCTAGTATTTTATTATATTGTAATTTTACTTTTCAGTATTTACTTTACCGCATTTACTTTTCAGCATTTTACTTAATGTCTTTTACTTTTAAGTTTTACTCGCCCTAGTTATGTGTCATAACTAAGTTAGTTATCTGAGGTTGTGATGAATTCTAATATCACTGGTTTATAAGGGGTTATTTTATAGTTTGGGTAATTTAAAGGTTTACTTATTAAGTCTTAAGCTTAATGCGTCTTGTTAATTGGTCACTAATAAGATTGATCTGGTAAATCTAAAATAAACTTGACAAAGGAATTTTAGGTTTCAGCCTTAGACTTAATAGCCCACGATCTTCCTTGAGAATAGATAACCCTTTAATAGATTTCCTTACAGGATAGACATATACCTGTCGGGCGGGGGTAACCTTCATTGGAACTTAATCTTAATGAATCTAGGTAATTTGGTTGACATAGACATATGGTTCAATTGGGTTATACCGGGTATCTGTGTCTGACCATCGACAGAGGCTTTCGCATAATTTCGTGTTCCAGGTTAGTAAACCGATATATCACACAAACATGAAATAATCACTTCATCTTTTAAAAGATATTGGAAAGATTCACAACCCTAGATAATTTCTTAATATTGAATTTTTCTTAAACCTACTTTCGAGCAATTTTATTTACTTATTTTTAAGTTTAAAATCATCACCATTTCAAATCAATCAATCAACCTGTTAGATACTAGTAATCATTTGACCTCATAAAATTAATAGATTAGGTATTAAGTCCTCGTGGGATCGATACTTTTTATACTACTTGTACGATACGTGTGCTTGCGTTATACGCGTGTGTTTACACCGATCAGTGGCCAAGGGTTATACCCAGAAAGATGAAGTTGTCTATGATGAAACTTTCTCGCCAGTAGTCATGCTTAAATCCATCAGCACTCTTCTATCCATTGCCGCATATTATGACTATGAAATTTGATAAATGGATGTCAAAACTGCATTCTTGAATGGCAATTTTGAAGAGAATATCTTTATGATACAACCAGAAGGGTTCATAGCCCAAGGTCAAGAGCAAAAGGTTTGCAAGCTGCAAAGGTCTATTTATGGACTTAAGCGGCATCTCGATTTTAAAATATAAGATTTGATACCACGATCAAGTCTTGTGACTTTTAGGAGAATATTGATGAGCCTTGTGTATACAAGCGCGTCATTGACGAGAATGTGATTTTTCCTATTTTATACGTCGATGATATTTTACTCATTGGAAATAATGTAAATATATTAACGGACGTGAAAACTTGGCTAGCTCCAAATGAAAGATTTGGGAGAGGCCAGATATATTTTTGGGATTCACATACTTCAGGATCACAAGAAACGATTGTTAACTATGTCTCAAGTATCCTATATCGACAAGATCCTTGTGAGATTTGGGATGCAGAATTCCAAGAAAGGCAATCTGCCTTATCGGCATCTAATTCATTTGTCAAATGAATAGTCTCCTAAGACACCTCAAGATGATGAGGAAATGAGACATATCTCATATGCCTCAGCAGTTGGCCGTCTCTTGTATGCTATGTTATGCACGAGACCAAACATCTATTTTGCAGTGGAAATAGTCAGTGGGTGGCTGTGAAACACATTCTCAAGTATCTTAAGAAAACAAGAGATTATATGCTTGTGTATTCCGGTGAGGATATGATCCTTAGGGGATATACAGACTCTGATTTTCAGACAGATGTCAATTCTAGGAAAGCAACATTTGGATCAGTGTTTACCCTAGGTGGTGGGGCTATAGTATGGCGGAGTATAAAGTAATCTTGCATTGCCGACTCCACCATGGAGGCTGAATACGTAGCAGCTTGTGAATCAGCTAAGGAAGCAGTCTGGCTCCGTAAATTCTTAGGATATCTGGAAGTTATTCCAGATATGGATAGACCAATCTCACTTTATTGCGATAATAGTGGTGCAGTGGCAACTCCAAAGAACTAAGAAACCACATGAGGGAAAAGCATATAGAGAGGAAATTCATAGGAACCTGGCAGATCCGTTTACAAACAACTTGTCGGCTAAAGTGTTTGAAGGTCACCTAGATGGTCTAAGATTACGTGACATGTCCTATTTGCTCTAGTGCAAGTGGGATATTGTTGGGATGTATGCCCTAGAGCTACATGTGATGTAAACGACTTTATGTGTTTTCAAATAAAATGATGCATTATTCATTTATCAAAGTGTTTGTTTAATTTTTGCATATTATAAATTATCTTGAACACCCAAGATTACTTATGTGCCTTCAGACTTAGTGTATGAGTGTCATACACAAGAGGATTTAAGTCTAAAGTTAGTAATCTTAAATAGTCCAGAGAGAGCAAAAAACAAATGGGTAATTTGTTTATGATTTATCTATAGTTGCGGTTTATTCTATATTTGTATGGCAACCTTGATCTCGGATCGTCCATGTAGAGACATGAGAATGGAGGCACCTTGTATGATGGAATCATATAGGACTGGACCCAGATGGAAATGACATTCTTATAATATCCGTTAAACAAAGAAATTCATTCTGATCTACTAGATGGTTATATATGGATTGATCTTAATCATGAGTGTACTACGAACTCCTGTATGGCAGGCTATGTCCTTTGATTACAAAGGTGAGGTTGGTGTAGCAGTCCCAACCAATAACTACGTACTTTGGGGTATGGTATATTGTGTAGTTGGGAACATTTTACATAGACATGAAGTTTAGTCCTTGCAAGAAGTAGAAGAGTATCTTTCTTAAGGGTTGATTAGGTGCTTGAACGATTTGAGTGCTCAAGTATTTCTATTACGAATACAAGATTAAAATTCATAATGGTATGAATAAATTGTTCATTAGAGAATCAGTGGTACTTAAGCTAAAAATAATTATAGGGGTATAATGGACATTATGACTCGGCTCTAATTACGAGATACTCGTGAAAGGTCAATTCGTATGTAATGACTACATCGATGAACACCGACTTGGTTTGGCTTAATATATCATCTGCGGCAACGAGAGTGCAAATTTGGGTTCTTAGTGGAATAACCTGAAGTTAATAATTCGGAATATTTAATTAAGAGCTTAATTAATATTTTGAGATTATTGGAGCTCGGATTCGTAGGTCCATTTGGTCCCTGTGCTAGCTTAATTTATTATAGCAGATTTAATATAATTGGATGGTCCAATTATATACGCACATATGTATAAATATTATTAATATGATTAATAATATTATTTGTCACACTTGGAATTATATATTAAAAGTTAATATATGGTTTATATAATAAATGATTATATGATAATTATTTATTATTGTTAAATTATATTTAATGTAATTTAAATAAAGGCTAATATTAGAATTCCAAATTTGAGTTTTGGAAACCCTTGAATTAAATTTGGAAAAAAACATCTTTATGAAAGGTGGCAACTCTTTAGTTTTGTAACATATATTTTAAATATGGAATTGAATACTTAATGCTACAAAAATTTTCAATTATTCCTTGTAGTGGCCGAAATGCTTCATGGCAATAATGGGAAGGATTTTATTTATTTTGGAAATAGTAAATCCATGGTATTATTTTGGAAGTGATGACTTTCAAAAGGATAATTAAATATTTAATTTTGTAACATATATGGACTTTATGGAAAGTTAATATTTGAGTTACAAAATTAATACTTTTTCCATGCCTTGGCCGAATATTGGACACGGAATAAGGGTAAAGGTTTTGTTTTATTTTGTAAAATTAAACCCCAAGTATAAAAAGGAAAATATGATTATTCTTTTGGTTAAGCCTCTCATTCTAACCCTAGTTTCCATCTTCCTCTTCTCCACAATCTCTAAGTTGTTGAGAAAATAAAGGAAGAACAAAAGATAAACAAAAATAAAATAACAAATGTTGTTGTGTGAGTTTATCTCTAAATAGTCAAGGGATTATTTTATGAGTCTTGCCCACACAAGTTTCTGTTGGTTGTGAGACATTTCACGAAAGACCTTATGGTGTTGAACCAAAAATAATTATTTCTCATCTTTATTCCCACAGCAGTGAAGTACATTTTTCCTTCATTGCCGCCACTTGGTATGGTGAAACGGAGCTCGGTTTGTTTTGTTTTTGATCCGAAATTTTTAAGGAACTTAAAGGGGATTTTTGGGGCTGTGTTTGAATTTTTTTGGGTGAAAAATCAGACCTCAAACATAGTATAAATTGATTCGCATTAGGGCTGAACTGGGCAGTGAATTTGATGCGTTTCGGGTCCAAAACAGTCCATTTTTTAGCTGCTGTTCGGGAGCTATTTTGAGGATGAAATTTTATCAAAAATAGAAGTATAATTTCAGTATACCTGCTGGTTCCATTTGGAAAAAGGAAGGGAAGAGCAGAAAAATTTTTGATGTCTGATCCAGGTGCTTAAGACGCTTCCGTTGCGCGAGGAGAGCTTTCCTACAAAAATAAATCCACTCGTAGATTTGGAATCCAGTGTATCAGATATCCAATTAGAATCATTGTATCCCTCTAGAACAGTAGGATATCTCGTCTAATGCAGAACATATTTTGAAGTTTATCTGAAATACCTCAAAACTCTTACTATGGTTTTCTAGTGGTTATGTCCTCGATTGCTCGTATATTTTTTAATCCTATTTATAGCTTGAGAAATATCAGGTCATGTGCAATTTGTGAGATATATCAGATTTTTGATGATTCTCAATACTCTAATTGCAATACGCTTGAGCAAGTATTCTTTGATAAGTGAAGAGTTAGGTCTACAGATGTTCTATCCATATTTAGATCTCATTTATTATATTTCTCAATTATTTTCTCAACATAGTGAGTTTGAGATAATATATACCCCTATGATGCTCTGGAAATCTTAATTACTAAGATCACATCAGCTACTCCTAAATTTTTCATATGAAATTTGCTGGTAAATACTTTCTTGGTAGATTGAATCATCTCATGATTACTACAAATTATCATTATATCGTCCACGTAGAGACAAACAATGACATATCATTTTTGAGTTGATTTGGTAACCAAATTTTTCCAAAATCAGTTTTATCCATTTCAACTTCATCTTAAGTTATTAAAGGTCACCCTAAGGGTTTTGAATCAATATATGTACACATATTATTGTCATGTCACAAGTATAATAAGTCAATCATGTATTACACATTTTCCTATCATGTGTAAATTTTTGTATAATAAGAAGAAAACTAACTATTATTTTGAATTTAGATCAACGTCAAGGTATTCGAATATCACACACTCTGTGTACCACACCTGACTTGCGATAGCACTGTGAGTGGAGTACTTATTCCGAATTTTATTATGATTTCAAGATTTTGATTGGTAGCTTTTGACTTAATGATCTTCATTAAAGTTTACTGAATTACAATTTCATATGATTTGAGATAAGTTTTAAATTGCAATGAGATATTTGATTTAAACATAAGCAGTTTTGATAAAGTTTGATATCAGATATAATTTGATGATGAGAATGATTTCAAAAGTATGTTTTTTTGTGATTTTGGAGGCATTGGAGAAAAACCCACCTTTGATGTAACTTGGAATTGACGGATCTAGTAACGTGTGCACATGTAGTTTAAGACTAGGGGGATGACGATACATAATTCCCCCTAGATCCTAGTTTCAGGGTCAGAAGGATGGCATATATTAGCACTTCTGACTCTAGTTTAGTGTCTTGGGGGACATCGATACGTAACGCCCCAAGACACTAGTTTAGGCGTATGGAGGATGAAGATATGTAACGCCTCATGTGTCAGGTTTTCTACAATTTTCAGAGATTCTAGAGATATGATTTCTTAAATAGTTTTCAAAAAATTTTGAAAAGAAAAGATCTGAAAACATTTTATGAGTTCAAAAAGTAGTTTTGTGATGATCATTTGATATAGAGATACTAATACTGTTTTCTGATTTTATAACTCTACTCATTGAGTTCTTTAAGACTCATCCCCACCCCAACCCCACTCTCTAGTTTTACAGGATCTTTCAACTTGTGAGCCACAACCATCTTTTGGAGACATGGATCAGGGACAAAAGTAGCACTGCAGTCACTAATTATGTTGGTCCATCATGTCAAATCTACATTCACATAGAATGTAGTTTCTTTTTGGTGCATTCTGGTGTATCTGTAATGATTAACCAGATGATATATATATATATATATATATATATATATATTTTATGGTTTGATGAGTGGTAAAACTATCAATTTTTCTCACACATTTAACTTAATATTTTGTATAGTTTTCAGGACATTCTGCAGGTGATTTGGAGCAAAACTGTGAAATTTGGCAAAAGGGTATTTTGGTAATTTTGGGCGTCCCGACACCAAAACCCTTGGCGTCCCGACCTCTAACGTGCGCCGGAGACTGCTGACATGCACCTGGTCAACAAGTCAAAGTTTGACAAGTTTGACTTTGCTAACAAGCGCCGTGCCACGTGTCATCATCACAGACGATCCGCTAATGTGCGCCGCGTGCCACGTGTCGAAAAAATTCAACAAGCCACGTGTCAAAAATTCAACGAGCTGAAATTTTTGAGTCGCCTTGCCACGTGTCACCTTATCGCTTCAGCCGCCCTGCCACGTGTCCGGTGAGATGCCAAGCAACCAATGAGAGTCGGCCACGTCAGCGCGTCGCGACGCGCAAAAGGCTTGCGCGGCGCGCCGCGCCCCCTTACTCGGGCCTATAAATTCAGTTTGATTTTTCAGTTTCAAATGTACCACTTCCTCTGAAATCTTATATATAAATTGGGAGTTCTCTTCTTAGTTTCTTTAAATATTCAGTTTTAATTACGTTTTATAGTAGTAATTCTCTTCTATAAATAATACTTTTACTTTCTTAAACTTTTTTACTTTTACTATTCATCCATGAGGGGGTAACTTCTCCATGCTGAGGTAATAAGGTAATACTTTTACTTTTGCTATTTATATTAATCTCCCTTAAAATATAATATATAAACTACTTAAAACCTGATTTAATAAGGATACCTCCATTTCCGGACGGTTGGTTATTCAATTTAATCTGGTTAAACTGACTTAATGAGGATACCGCCACACTGGACGGTTGGTTTAAGTTTATATTTCTGTTCCGCCTTATGGCTGGTATATTTGAATTTGACTTAATCAGGATACCGCCATTCCGGACGGTTGGTTTAAAATATCACAAGATTATATATTATTTTATTGGGAGATATCTAAATAGTAAATAATAGAAGTTAATTCTTTTTATCTTAGCATTTCATTTCATTTCATTTCTTTGCAATTTATTATTCTACAATTACTTTTCAGCAATTTCACTTTATGTCTTTTTAAGTTTTTATCAGTTTTAGTTATATGTTGTAACTAAAGTTAAATATCTAGGGTTGTGATAAAATCTAATATCACCGGTTTTAAAAGGGTTAGATTATAGTTTGGGTAATTAAAGAATTATTTGTTGAGTCATAATCTTAATGCTTTTTATTAACTGGCCATTAATAAAATTGACTAGATAAAACTTAAAATGAACTAGACATAGAGACTTTAAGTTTAAAAATCTTATACTCAACAACCCACGATCTTCTTTAAGGATAGATAAACCTTTAATAGATTTCCTTACAGGATAAGAATATACCTGTTGGGCGGGGGTAATCATAATTGGAATTCAAACTTAATAAATCTAAGTAATTTGGTTGACATAGACATATGATTCAATTGAATTAAACTAGGTATTTGTAAATGACCATCGGAATAGGCTTTTACATAATTTAATATTCCAGATTAATAAATCAATATTTACCCAACTATGATTTAACTACTTCATTTTTTTAATTAATATTGGAAGAATTCACAACCCTAGATAGTTTTAATTCTCATTAATCTACTCTCAATTTCTTTTACTTGTTTTAAATTTAGAATCTTCATCATTTCTAAATAACAACTTGTTAGATATTAGTAATCACTTAACCTCATAAAATTAATAAAATAGGTAATAAGTCCTCGTGGGATCGATATCTTTTTATACTACTTGAACGATATGTGCGCTTGCGTTATACGTGTGTGATTACGCCGGTCATGGTTCATGCATTAAAATAGTTTTATGAAATGTGTGTGTACATATTGATGAGATGACAAGACATTAAGTTAAGAAAATGAGTTTTTCTTTAGTTACAGTTAATAGCTTAGGCAATAATGGATTCTATTACCTACCAGTAACCTTCCCAGACTGGGGATGTTACAACATTGGAACTTAATATTTTTAACATTTGTAAACAATCATACGACGAGGACATTGAAAATAAGAGCATAGAACTAATTGACCAATTTCAGAAGAACATATTTAGGGGAGTCTATCTGATCCTATGAAAATTTTTACAAATAATATTCTTGAATCAAATACCCCAATTAGATTCAGATATTCCTAATAATTTTTTACTTGATTCTACACAGGCACTGGAAGACAATGGAGAGAAGTAAAATTTCGAGGAACTATGAGCACTTGAATAAGAAAAACATGAGGAATCACCCAAATCTGAATTAAAGACTTTTCAGAAGAATTGAAGTATGCATTTCCTGGAGATTAACAAACTTACCATACGGTAATTTTTTTCCTCTCTCACAAGCAATCAAAAAGATAAGTTATTTGTTTTGAAAGAACATAAACAATGAATTGGGTGGACTTTAAAAGATATAGAAGTCATTAATCCCTTAAAATTCACACGCATAATACATTTAAAAGGTAATGTCATGACACATAGACCACCCAAAAAATATGTTTTACTCTTACATGAAAAATATGGTTAAAACAAGAGTCTTTAAATGTAATGACCGGTAGTTTTTACTACTACCTATAACAATAACGCTACTTATGAGACAAAGGCACGTAAAATAAATTATGTTGAGACTCAAGTATCTTCATGAGATGACTTTGGGGTCGAGCGGTAAATTTTTCGAAATCCCGGGATGGGACTGTACCGTGTTTCTTTTGGATCGCACATATTATTTTAGGCATAAATTTTTCATACGATCTCTGATTTTTATGAATTTTATATTGTCGGAAATCTGAGATCGAGACCTACAACTTTCGCGTTAAATGTTTTTCCAAATTCAGACTAGAACCAGGTCAAAAATGCAAATCAAAATCTGGATGAATAGTAACTTCGGGGCTAAATGGATAAATCTTTAATTTTCTAGACTTTTCTACTCTTTTCCTCAACTTTCCAAATAACAATTGGGTCCACTGTAAAAAAACCATTATTCACTATTACCTAAAATCAAAAAAATGAAATTGGGAAGAAGGGAGAAGCCAATTTGCCGTGAGAGAAAGAAAAGAGAAGAGAAAGAGAGAAAGGGAAGGGAAAGAAGAAGAAGAAAGAAGGAGAAGAAGGAAAGGAGAACAAAAAGCAAGTAGAAGAAGATGAACATGAGTTAGGGGGCTTTGAGAGTAAGGGAGATCAACAACAAGGAGGTAAGAAATCTTGACCCAATTTTTGATTTGTTGAGTTTTGAAAATGTGATGATGGAATAGAGACATTAGCATGATAAGGATTTAAAATTTATTATATGGATTTAATAAGTTTAGGTCTCATGACATAAACCCTAGATTTTGGTTGATTTGGGAATGGAATGGTGATGGAAGGAAAGACTTAATGTTGTTGTGATGATGGTTGAGAAATTTGATTGTAGAGAAAGGGTAGATGATATGTAGGGAAAGGGAAAATTGCTTATAAAGTGTTTGTGGAAATACCCTAATGACTTAAAATATTTATTTAGGTTAAAAAGAACACTTAATGGGATGTATTTAGGTGTTGGAAAATGAAATAAATGGGTTTGGAGTGAAAGAAGTTTATTTGGGAAAATTTTGAAGTTATAGTGACGTTTTGTCGCAAACCAGTCCACCCAGACGGTACGTATTCTAGCGGCTGTAAATAGAGTTTCGAGTGTCCTTTTTATGAACCGTTAATTTTTAAGTAAACTAGACATATAATAAAATCACATACTCAAAAATCAGAATTTTTGGACTTAAAATGAAATTGTAGAAAAATATAGAATTTGGAGTTAGTGCAGTGGCGAACTGGTCCAGTTCTCTGCTGCCTATGGTGCGGAAATTGCCTTATATCTTGAGCTCTAGGAGTTCAAATCAAGATCCGTAAAAAATTTCATAAAGTAGACTCATAGAGGAGTATTCTATAAAAAAATTCAGGTCCAGAACGGATTCCCTCTATTTAAGCCGAATTTTCCAAATCAGGTCGATGTCAGTGACTTTTCTGTTTTGATGAAGGATGAGTACACGCGTAAAATGATTTGTGTAACCGCGAAACAAACCTCGTAAAAACTCTTTGGGGTTCTATAACGTGTTATAAACATAGCGGAGGTGATAATGCATACATTACATGTTTATTCTTATCTATGGGGATATTCTTGTTATAGTAGCTTACAACTTTTTTCTTACTCATATTCATAGATCGGCCTCAGGACTCTCAGCGGCCTTCTACCCCGTGAGGGACTCCTCTCAGCCATATACAGTGAGTGGAATAATTATTTTCTTGATTTTTTTTTATATGTTTTAATAGTCATGTTTATTGATTTTGTTTTTGAGAAAGTTTGAGATTTATTTATGGTATCCTATTGAGATTTTGATGATGTTTCTAAATAAAAAATTTGGTCTTGAGATTTTATTTGGAGATAAGTTTTAAATATTGACGTTGAGATTTATATTGATGAGTTCTAGATTTGAGATTTCTATGAGTCTTAAAATTTATTTTAATGATGATTTTGAGTGTGTATTTTTATGAGACGTTTGAGATTTATTGATTTTCGGTTTGATTTCGGACTTTGTCTTTGATATATTTGTGGATGAGATTTGAGTCCATATAGGATGCAGTTGTGTTTTGTATACCGTGGTCATTGTATTGTTATGTTATATGTTCAAAGTGGTTCCTATAAATCAGATGACTTATATATGAATGTTGTTATTCTTCTCATGTATCTATAGTAGCATAAAATTTGTTACCCATGAGTTATGCATGTCAGGGTAGAATATAGTCATTGAAATGTAAGGCTTGGGCAACAGCGGGGACTGTCGCCTGCCGGTAACACTGCCATTTTTGGGGATGTTACAATTATGGTATCAGAGCATGGTCTACATATCAGTGACCGCAATAGTGAGATTTTAGCGTCTTATATATGTGGTATGCCCGGGGTACTCATATATAATGGGTTATTCCTCCGTTATTCTCGTCCCATGGTAAATTTCATTCTCTTTGTTCTTATAATATTTTTTTTATCTTAAATTTTCCGTTCCTTGTGCCTTTTAGATATCATGCTGCCTAAGGGCAGACCCAGAGGTAGGGGTAGGCCCCGAAGAGAGGATGCACAGAAGGGTGTGGAGATAGACCAGAGGTCAGTGGCACCTCATTCTGGGTCAGAAGGGGGACAGAGGATATAGTCTGTCCAAGAGAGAGATGCAGAGCATGTTGAGCCTCGATCAGCTGCACCAGTTGAGGACCCACTAGCGGAAGGGTTACAGCAGCTACAACAATCAGTAAATACTATTGTTCAGTTATTCACCCGTCAGCAGCAACAACCCGACCCACAGCTAGGAGCTGTAGTACCTCTTATTCTTGTACCACCCCCACCAGTAGAACCATCAGTGGCTCACCAACCAGTCATATCCCCAGTTAGATCTGATCCTATTCTAGCACAGTCAGAACCCATTGTTATACCTCATCAACCTCATCCGATGACGGCTCAGGTAGTGCAGAGGCAGGAGATGTTGGTTTCCCTGCCTGATTTCAGGAAGCTACACCCACATACCTTTTCAGGAGTAGAGCCTACACCAGATCCCAGTGGATTTATTGAGGAGTCCGATTACATATGCAGTGCGTTGGGATGTTCGCCAGAAATGGCAAGGGATTTAGTGAGTTTTCAGTTGCGAGACATGGCTTATGCAAGGTTTGTGACATTCAATGATGGTAGTGTAGGCACTGCATTTTTGCATATAAGCCCCGATGATGAGTTTCACATGGAGGCACTACCCTTTAAGTTGCGGAAGCCACGGGAAATGGACGTCGGAAGGAAAAATTCAGAAATCAATACCTTGTTGGACTCAATTCGTTTGCTTAGCTTCAGGTTCGCTCGTTAGACCTATGTTTTGAAACTTATCCTTGGCCTAAAACCCCCCCACAATCCACACCAAGCCCACCAAAACATCAAACCACACGCCCAAGCCCACCAAAAAGAACCCAAACACACGCCCATAAAGCCTCCAAGCCCATTAAATCAAATCCAAAAATAAATCAAATCACATGCCTAAACTAAACAAATCAAATCAAATCCCATAAATTTCTTTCCTAAAATTAAACAAATCACTTTCCTAAACTAAATAAATCACCTTCCTAAATTGAAGAGATTATTTCCTTATGACACATAAATTAAATATCCCCCCATAAATTGCATGATACTTTCCCTACCCGTACAAGGTAAACCTTAGCCCCTATTATAAAAAGACACCCAAAGCCAAACCCTTAAACCTGGAGCTCACTATTCAATAACCCTCACACACGCCACTCTTTCTCTCTCATTTCTCTCCCAAACCATAATACTAATAAACCCTAAGATAACCTTCTTTCTCTCAGTACTTAGAACCCTAATCTGCCACTCAGCTAGCCACTCACGGTACCATCACATACTCCCATGTATCGTAACCAAATAACTCATCAAAGGCCTTTCCACCGACTAAAATAGCCATCACATAAGCCATACATTCACGCAAACTAAAGCCAACGTGTGCAACAGCCCCACAGACCTGCATGGACCACCAAACTGCACGCTGAACGTGCATGCAGCCCTCACGTTCACGAGTCAACACACACGTTAAACACTTCATACTCTCAACCAACAAAAAAACACACCACGTAGCCACAAAGCAAACCGCCAAAACTCTCAGCTCAAGGTCCTCCATCGATTTCAACCCTTCAACAAACTGAACCTTCACCACTCCCCTCATCATCCTCACCTGTCAATCCCACATCGACAAGCAAACTCTACACGCACCTAGTAAAAAAATAAGCCCTCAACGCAAGCCAAGCCAAGATCACGCCCTTTCAAACAATAGCAGCCCCACCCCACTGACGCACAAGCATCCCACTCATAAACAACTGCACGCCTAAAGCAACGCCTCTAATATAAACGTAAAATGCCCATCAAACCCTTCTCTTCTCACGCCAAAAGAACCTATACAAAGTGACACACACCCTGCCAACAATCTAACACAGCCATCACCCCAAACTGAGATAAAATCAAATCGAAAGTAGTCCCCGAATTAATCCCAAAACAACCCCAAAAAATTGACCCTAAAACAGTCCAAAACAGTCCCCGAAACCGCAAAAAAATAGCAAAGCAATGAAGGAAAATATTGAACCAACAAACCAGTAAATCGAAAACGTTGTGGAGCACCAACCCTTCCGACAACCGCGTAACGCACTTCCAAGAGACGACTTAAGAGGTTAGACCTGAGGGCACCTTTTCTATTTATTCCCGTTCTTTTATCGTTATTTATTATTATTTCTTTGCATGTATATTGTGGATTCGTTAATATTGTGGCCATGAGATGAATGAAATATGTGTTATCTCTTATGGTATATCGGATGAAAACCCAAACGTAAATTCAGTAGCCGAATCTGAACGGATGGTAGTGCGGTCTGTACTTGGGAAACAACTCCACGTTCCACTTGAGAGATGCACATATTTCGTTTCATCTAATCTTATGTTTATTCATGATTCATTAGAAATATTATGTTATTTTATGCATGATTTAGTCGTTTAATATGTTATTTTATGCATGATTTAGTCGTTTAGTATGTTATTTTTATGCATGATTTAGTCGTTTAGTATGTTATTTGTATGCATGGTTTAGTTGTTTAGTATGATATTTTTATGGATGATTTATATATGTTTCCGCATGTATTAATCTAATGTATTCATGAGATTGCGTGCTTGCTGTTATATCGACTTACTTTTATGCATGCAAACTTAGACATAGGTTTTACTTTTATGTATTCTAACTTAGGTGTAGGTTATCCTTGAATATGTATGTTGTGTAGACTCGGTTAGAGTATTGCACAGATCCTTTCATTACAAGTGGCATAAGTAAGAGACCATTCCGAACCCAACGGTTTGTGGTCTTCCCTTGCGAGGGGTGAGTGTAGCCTTAAATCATTTCCTTGTTCACGCTGGGTGGCAACTCCTTTATTCTCCGGTTTAGTCCCCTCGGGCTACTCCGTACTCCTGACCGGGCCACAAGCCTGGAACAGCATCACTGATTTCTGTGACTTACAGTCTGGCGACTCCACTGGGGATAGAGAATCGACCTTGAAATAATGTCTTGTAATGTTTGTGATTTGTACTTTAGTTAACCGTGTCTACCGTGGGTTGAAGGTTTTAATCAAAGGCATTATTAAGGTTAGGTGATGGTTTGTTGTCTTCCTTCATTCATTACCTTTCTATAAGGAAAAGCTGTGAAGGCACCTAGATAATCATTTACCCGTAGCTCACTGTGAAGGACTAATTTGGAGGACTTGTTGTTTATTCTTGTCACCAAGGTGATAAAAGCCTAAGAGGCTTTGGTATTTAAGAGAGTTCACTCCACCCTCCCTCTGGGGAATCTTCAATGGGAAATCCATTTGACAGTCAGTCATGCACCGTAACCCGTTGGCACGTACCTTAAGGTATAAAAAAGGTGTGCTCACTTGGTTGCTCGAACCCTTGAGTAGGGAGTCCTAGTTGTTGGTAATTCTTCGTCAGCGGGAGCCTTTGTCCACACTCCCATAAACCCACACGTGAACCTTAGTTGTATAACCGATAGAAATTATTTCTTTGTACTTGTGTTTAGGACCATCATCATTTGGATTCAGTTGGACCTCTTGTCAAGAGATATGAACTTGTTGGGCTATTTAAAATGGGACGAGTTCGTGTCCTTTGACAATTGGGCCAAAAGCTTCTAAAATACTGATGGGCCATTTTATGTTTGAGCCTCTTATCATTTGAAGTTGTTTAGCCATGTTATCATAAAAGTGTAAACATGTTTAGATTTTTTCAACTGGGACAAGTTTGCACCTCGCAATAGTATGATTGAATGCTTTAAAATGATAATGGGTCGACTTATATTTTCCATACATCACACGCATCTCATGCATCTCATGCATACATGCAACATGTTAATCCCGTGTCTTAAAAGCCATCATAGATATCCGTTGGGTTAAGAAAAAGAAGTTAGAGCATTCATTGGGAAAATTCAGTATATCAGTTGGTTCATCGCCAAGTTGAGAAAGGACCGACCAGTGAAATAGAATGAGCAATGCCAAGAAGCCTTCGACAAGATCAGAGAATATTTGGTGAAACCTCATGTCTTAAAACCTCCAAGACTGGGCAAACCCTTGGTACTATATTTGGCCATTGAACCCGAAGTGCTGGGGGCGATGATGGTACAAGCGAATGAGACGGGGGTGGAGTATACAGTCTACTACCTCAGTAAGAAGATGCTTCCGTACGAAGCCCGCTATCAAGAAGTAGAGAAGATCTATTTGGCAGTGGTATGGGCGTCTAGAAAACTACGTCATTACTTCCAATCTTAAAAATCCAAGTGGTAGCAAAGGGGAACCCTTTGAAGTATCTGCATTCAGTACCTTCGCTAGTTGAGAAGTTAGGTAAATGGTTGGTGTTGCTGACAGAGTTCAATATTGAGCACCTCACCTATAAAGTAATCAAAGGGCGAGCCGTAGCAGAGTTACTAGCAGTACAAATGATAGAAGGAGATCAATATAAGTTTGAATTCCCAGACGAGGAAATCCAAGATATAACGGTCCAAGGATGGAAGATTTATTTCGACGGAGCAGTGAACTGTAAAGGGGCCGAAATTGGAATTGTGATAGTAACCCCTGAAGGAGAAACCCTGCCTATGGCCAAGAGATTGACGTTCGGAGTAACCAACAACATGGCAGGGTACGAAGCATGTGCATTCGGATTGACTGCACTGATAACTTTGAGAGCTAAGAATGTTGAAGTTTACGGAGACTCAATGTTGGTAGTCCGAAAGATGCAAGGAGAGTAGGAATTGAAGGAATAATGGTTGAAACCTTACTTGTTCCACCTCAAGAGTCTGGCACAGGCCCTCCATGATTGTAAATTCCAGCACTTGCCGCGAGAAGAGAATCAAATGGCAGGCGCGTTAGCAACACTAGCCGCAACTTGGGAAAATCTAGAGAAGTTGGTGATGAGACCTTCGGTGTTGACAACGGCAAGCAAACTGGTTTATGAGATAGAAAGGGTCTTGGAAGTAGAAGTCGATGATGGGAAACCTTGGTACTATGATATTCAGCAATATTTGGAATGTGGGGAATTCTCAGAAGAAGCAAGAAGAAAAGACAGGATAGCCATTCAGAAGTTGGTTTCTCAGTATGTGAGTTTGAAGGGAGAATCGTACAAGAGACAAGCGAATGGCATTCAGATGAAGTGTTTAAGAAAAGAAGAAGCTCAGAAGGTAATGGAAGAAATACATGACGGAGTATGTGGACCGCACATGAACGGATTGAAATTTTCCCGCAAGATAGTGAGACAAGGCTTTACTGGTCGACCATGGAAGCTGACTACGCGAAGCTGGTAAAGCATTGTCACGATTGCCAAGCACACAATAACTTGAACCATTTGCCGCACACAGAGTTGTACGGGCTTTCAGAGCCGTGGCCTTTCTCAACATGGGAAATTGATATGATCGGAGAAATTCGACTACACACATCGAAATGGGCATTGCTTCATAGTAGTGGCAGTAGACTACTTTTGAAAATTAGTGGAAGTCGAGTCATTTCGCAACGTCACAGCAAAGCAGATGGCAAAGTTCATAGCCCGAAATCTCATATGCCGATATGGGATGCCGCATCATATAGTAACGGACAATGGAGTTTCGTTTCATGGTGAAACAAAAGCAATGCTACAGAAGTACGGGATTGGGCATCACAAGTCATCGCCTTACATACCGCAGGAAAATGGGGCAGTCGAGGCAGCCAATAAAATAATAAAGAAGATGTTAGCCAAAATGACGGAGAACTATAGAGATTGGGCCGACAAGCTGTCATATGCCATGTGGGGGTAGAGAACTTCTGTGAAATGGCAATAGGAGCCACGCCTGACTCTTTAGTCTACGGAATTGAAGTAGTACTGCAGGTGGAAATTGAGATGCAGTCCATGCGGGCATTAGCAGAAGCAGAGTTGTCTGAATAAGAATGGGTATCGCGGAGTTTTGAACAGTTAGCACTATTGGATGAGAAGAGAATGAAGTCCTTGCATCACATGCAGATATACCAGAAGCGGTTGGCTTGAGCATTCAACAAGAAGATGCATCGTACCAAGATTAGAAAGGGTGATCTGGTACTTAAGCAGTCAAAGCCTTCGACGACAGACCCGATGGGAAAGTTCAGAACCAACTTGGAAGGACCTTACATAGTCCAGAAAGTAATGGGAAATGGGGCAGTGAGACTGTCAGATTTAGAAGGGAATGAGTTCACCGAGCCGATCAACGTGGATAGATTGAAGCAGTATTTTGACTGAGGAATAGAAGATCGAACGATCACCAAGAGGACTAGCGGAAGACCTAACCCAACGGAATAGGAAATTCATTCATGCATGCATGCATGAACGTAATGTATTTGCATTCTTTTTGTGTTTGTTCTGTTTTGTAATCACAGGTTTCAAAGATGAAAAAAAGAAAGCGGCAAAGGCAAGCCAATCAGAAGTAGCAACAGTACAGTGTCAGTAGCTTTCAGGAATGAATCCCAGGGTTGAGGCCTATATCAGTATTAGTTTCGGGAGTGGATCCCAAGGTTGAGGCCCATATCAATATCAGTCGAGAATGAATCCCAGGGTTGAGGCCCATATCAGTATCAATTTCGGGAAGGAATCTCAGGGGGAGAAGCCCACATTATCAATGATGGAAAAGAAGATTTTCGTGGTGTCAGTGAGTGAAAAAAAAAACAGAGAGAGAGAAGAGAGAAAACCTTGATGGTTAGGCATATGTCCAGTGATGACATTGTTTGCTGTAGAGAGAAACCTTAGAAACGATAAGTGCGAGATGTACTCTCATCTGGTATTCTGAGTGGTTGATCTAGGCTAAACTCGCGAGCACTTGATTATGGGATCTTAGCAGTGGAAGCCTGAGTAGTCGGCGAGATGACTAGTTGAAGAGATGGCGGATCAGGGAATGACTGTTTTCCTCGATGTCCATCATGGTTTACTTATGTTACGATATGTGATATGGTTAAAAAAAAGTCTCTGAAAAGAAAAGGAAAAAATAGACCACATATAAACGATAAGCGTGAAGCTACCCATGAGCGAGTATTAGGACTACCATGAGGAGAAATGCTACCTTAAAAGGTAGATGTATCGAAAAAAAAGAGAGAAAGAAAATAGAAAAAGAAAAAGAAAAGAGAAAAAGGAAGTTCAAAATGAAAAGAAAGAAAAGAAAGAGATGAAAGAAAAAAGAAGAAAACCATATCATGTTGACTACGAGGAAGTAATCACAGAGTATGATCAAGACATCTAGGTTGGTTAAACCCACAGATCCAATTCTCCGAGACAAAATCATCGAGTTGGCTTACTTAAGGATTAAGCTACGAAAGAACCTTGGCACACACACACTGGGAATCTAGTTCAGATCACTCATTCAGACGATCGAATTTGAGCGTATCAAGTACTTTGAAGGTTCTCTGGTTTCGACACGAAGCATCCTTTGAGGACGAAAATATGTTTGGCTATCTGGATTATCTCGTGAGAGGCAGTATAGTGTGCTGGTATGTAACATCACACCAGAAGGTCTACCTTGACCTAATGAGAGTAGCAAAGAACAGTAAAATGAACCGAGACTAGGGGCTACCAGTCTACCCTTTCTCACATAGCACGGTTCAAGAATGAACCATCACGTCAGTAATGCCGCGGGGATGAGGTTCAGTATGTCGGGAATAACATTTCGAGGATAGAGCATGGGTCAAGGCCCACATCAGTATCAGTTTGGGGATGAGTCCTAGGGGTGAGGCCCACATCAGTATCAGTTGTGGGGATGAGTCCCAAGGTCGAGGCCCACATCAGTATCAGTTTTAAGGATGAATCTCAGGGTTGAGTTCCACATAAGTATCAATTTTAGGATGCGTCCCAGGGTCGAGGCCCACATCAGTAACAGTTTTGGGATTCGTCCCAGGGTCGAGGCCCACACATCATCACTCGCCGGGAATGGTGCTCTGGGAATGGAGCACGGGTTGAGGCCCACATCATCAATTGCAGTTCCGAGATGCGTCCCAAGGTCAAGACCCACTGCATCCCTCACCGGGAATGACGCTTCGGGAATGGAGCACGGGTTGAGGCCCACATCATCAGTTGCAATTCCGGGATGCATCCCGGGGTTGAGGCCCACTGCATCACTCGATGGGAATGGTGCTCCGGGAATGGAGCACGAGTTGAAGCCCACATCATCACTCGTCGGGAATGGCACTCCGGGAATGGAGCACGGGTTGAGGCCCACATCATCACTCGTCGGGAATGGCGCTCCGGGAATGGAGCACGGGTCAATGCCCACTTCATCACTCGTCGGGAATGGCACTCCGGGAATGGAGCACGGGTTGAGGCCCACATCATCACTCACCAGGAATGGCGCTCCGGGAATGGAGCAAGGCTTGAGGCCCACATCATCTTTTGCAGTTTTGGGATGCGTATTAGGGTCGAGGCCCACTGTATAATCAGTACAGTTCAGGAATAAAGCCCACATTCAGTGGTTTGAGAACAAAGCCCATGGGTCGAAGCACCTCGCTGCCATATTAACTCAGTTCGAAGCAACATGGAAGTCAAATGGCAGCTGGCGAGCCAGGTAAGTAAAAATACATTGCATAACTTTGATAGGATTGTCATTGTCACACACTGCACAAGTATCATCAAAGTGGGGGCGACTGTAGGCACTGTATTTTTGCATATAAGTATCGATGATGAGTCTTACATTGAGGCACTACCCTTTAAGTTGCGAAAGCCGCTGGAAACGAACGTCGAAAGGGAAAATTTAGAAATCAATAACTTGTTGGACTCAATTCGTTTGCTTAACTTCGGGTTCGCTTGTTGGACCTCTATTTTGAAACTTATCCTTGGCCCAAAACCCCTACAATCCACACCAAGCCCACCAAAACATCAAACCACATGCCCAAGCCCATAAAAAAGAACCCAAACACACGCCCATAAAGCCTCCAAGCCCATTAAATCACATCTAAAAATAAATCAAATCACATGCCTAAACTAAACAAATTAAATCAAATCCCATAAATCTCTTTCCAAAAATTAAACAAATCTCTTTCCTAAACTAAATAAATCACCTTCCTAAATTGAATAGATCATTTCCTTTTGACAAACAAATTAAATATTCCCCCTTAAATTGCATGATACTTTCCCTATCTGTACTAGGTAAACCTTAGCCTCTATTATAAAAAGACACCCAAAGCCAAACCCTTAAACCTGGAGCTCATTATTCAACAACCCTCACACACACCACTCCTTCTCTCTCATCTCTCTCAAACCATAATACTAATAAACCCTAAGATAACCTTCTTTCTCTGGGTACTTAGAACCCTAATCTGCCACTCAGCAGGCCACTCACGGTACCATCACATACTACCATTCATCGCAACCAAATAACTCATCAAAAAAGGCCTTTCCACCGACTAAAATAGCTCTCACATAAGCCATACATTCATGCAAACAAAAGCCAACGTGTGCAACAACCCCAAAGGCCTGCATGGACCACCAAACTGCACGTTGAACGTGCATGCAACCCTCACGTTCATGAGTCAACACACACGTTAAACAATTCATACTCTCAACCGAAAAAAACACACCACGTAGCCACAAAGCAAACAACCAAAACTCTCGGGTCAAGGTCCTCCACCGATTTCAACCCTTCAACAAATTGAACCTTCACCACTCCTCTCGTCATCCTCACTTCTCAATCCCACATCGACAAGAAAACTCTCCACGCACCCAGCAAACAAATAAGCCCTCAACCCAAGCCAAGCCAAGATCACGCTCTTTCAAACAATTGCAGCCCCACCCCACTAACGCATAAGCAGCCCACTCACAAACAACTGCATGCCTAAAGCAACGCCTCTCACATAAACGTAAATTGCCCATCAAACCCTTCTCTTTTCACGCCACGAAGACCTACGCAAAGTGACACACACCCTGCCAATAATCCAACACAACCATCACCCTAAACCGAGACAAAATCAAACCGCAAGAAGTCCTCGAATTAACCCCAAAATAGCCCCAAAAAAACTGACCCTAAAACAATCCAAAATAGTCCCCGAAATCGCAGAAAAATAGCGAAACAACGAAGAAAAATATTGAACCAACGAACCAGTAAATCGAAAAAGTTACGGAGCACCCACCCTTCCGAAAATCGCGTAAGGCACTTCCAAGAGACGACTTAAAAGGTTACACCTGATGGAACATTTTCTATTTATTCCAGTTCTTTTTTCGTTATTTATTATTATTTCTTCACATGTATATTATGGATTTATGAATGTTGTGGCCATGGGATGAATGAAATATGTGTTATCTCTTGCGGTATATCGGATGGAAACCCAAACGTAAATTCCGTAGCTGAATCCGAATGGGCGGTAGTGCGGTCTGTACTTGGGAAACAACTCCACGTACCACTTAAGAGACGCACATATTTCGTTTCATCTAATCTTTTGTTTATTCATGATTCATTAGAAATAGTATATTATTTTATGCATGATTTAGTCGTTTAGTATGTTATTTGTATGCGTGGCTTATTTGTTTAGTATGATATTTTTATGCATGATTTATTTATGTTTCCGTATGTATTAATTTAATATATTCATAAGATTGCATGCTTGCCTTTATATTGACTTACTTTTATGCACGCAAACTTAGACATAGGTTTTACTTTTATGTATTCAAACTTAGGTATAGGTTATCCTTGAATGTGTATGTTGCGTAGACTCGGTTAGATTATTGCACAGATCCTTTCATTACAAGTGGCATAAGTAAGGGACCATTCCGAACCCAATGGTTTGAGGTCTTCCCTTGCGAGGGGTGAGTGCGCCTTAAATCATTTCCCAGTTCACGTTGGGTGGTGGCTCCTTTATTCTCTGGTTTAGTCCCCTGCGGGCTACTCCGTACTCCCGACCAGGCTGTGAGCCTGGAACAGCGTCACCGATTTCTGTGTTTACAGGTAGGCAGATGGGTGCTTCTTTGTTGACTTGGGCAGAATTCAATGCAGCCTTTTTGTCTAGATTCATGCCTCAAAGTGTTAGAGATGTAAGATCTCGAGAGTTCGAGCAGCTAGTTCAGGGGGAACACATGATAGTGTCAGAGTATGATATCTCATTCACTTGATTGTCCCGATTTGCACCACATCTGGTTAGTACTGAAGAGTGAAGGTGAAGAGGTTTGTGAATGGGCTGCAGGATTACTTATTCAGGTCAATCCACTTTACAGAGACCACTACCTATACTCAGGTGTTGGATGCTTCTTTATGATTTGAGGCACGGGTTAAGGAGAGGCAGACTGAGAGAGAGAGTCACGGAAGTGGCCAAAGTCGGAAGGGGGAAATCGGCCATGACAGAGTGACTTTGGTAGGCACCCACAGGGATCAGTACCTCCACCCACTATGTCCAGGACAAAGGTCAGATGTGGAGGGGTACCGATTATAGGCACGCCTAGAGCACCGCCTCTCGAGCATCATCATCACCTTCTGTAGCCCAAACAGCGCAGGGTACTCATATTTGTCAGATATGTTGGAGAATCCATCATGGGCGATGTCAACTAAGGAATAAGTCATGTTATCGGTGCGGTCAGATGGGGCACATAAAGAGAGACTTCACAGTTCCAGAGGATAGATTACCCCTTAAGGGTTCACCACCCCAACCTCGACCTCTGCAAGGTCGTGGAATAGGGGTAATTGATTAGAGGTCAAGAGGTAGGACACAGTCAGATGGGACCCGAATTCAGACGATTGGTGACCGTGGGCAGATTTCGGCTAGCAGAGCCTAAGGGAGAGTCTTTACCCTCACTCCGCAGGAAGCTCAAGCATCAAATGCAGTAGTTACAAGTACCCTTCTTATTGGTACTATATATGCTAGGGTATTGTTTGATTCGGGGGCTACTCATTCATTTATATCGCCATATTTTTATGCACGATTGGGGAAGCAAACTGAACTTTTAGAAGTGCAAATAGTTATAGCTACCATTTGGGAGATCCTGTTAAGGTTACCCAATTTGTTAGAGCATGTCTGATGATAGTTGATGGACACAGCTATGAAGCAGACTTGGTGGTATTAGTTATCATTGGTTTTGATATTATATTAGGCATGGATTGGTTGTCAGCTTACCATGCAGTGTTAGATTGAAGAGGGAAGATAGTAACTCTCTAAGATTTAGATCAGCTGGCTAAAGTTTATCAAGGGGTCATGAGTGTAGTACCCTATAATTTGATATCAGCCATGCAGGCTTTCAAGTTGCTTCGGAGGAAGAATGTGGGATATTTGGCATATGTGATGGATTCCAGGAACTCTGAATTGACTATTGAACAGATCCCTGTAATTAGAGAGTACCTGGATGTGTTTCCTGAAGAGCTTCCAGGTTTACCACCTTACAGGGAGATAGAGTTCAGTATTGATGTAGTACCAGACACTCAACCTATATCGATCCCTCCCTATAGAATGGCTCCAGCAGAACTTAAAGAATTGAAGAAGCAATTGCAGGACTTGTTGGATAAAGGTTTCATACGCCCTAGTGAGTCGTCGTGGGGTTCTCCAGTGTTGTTTGTAAAAAAGAAGGATGGAACATTAAGATTGTGCATAGATTACCGACAGTTGAATGAAGTGACGATCAAGAACAAATATCCATTACCGAGAATCGATGACTTGTTTGACCAACTCCAGGGGGCGTAGTGTTTCTCAAAGATTGAACTTCGATGAGGATACCACCAGTTGAAGATAAGGAATGAAAAAATTCCAAAGACAGCCTTCCAGACCCGATAAGAGCATTATGAATTTCTTGTGATGCCATTTGGTCTGACAAATGCCCCTGCAGCTTTTATGGATATGATGAACATAATGTTTAGACCTTTTATGGATCAGTTTGTCATTGTATTCATAGATGACATTATGGTATACTCTCAGAGTGAGCAACAGCATGAGGGCCATCTTCGGTAGGTTTTGCAGACACGAAGGGAACATAATCTTTATGTTGAATTCTCAAAGTGTGAATTCTGGCTGTCTCAGGTGGCATTTCTGGGCCATATAATTCGAAGAATGGTACCTCAATTGATCCCCAAAAGATAGAGGCCATTCAGAAATGTCATCGCCGTACGAATGTGACGGAGATTCGTAGCTTTTTGGGCTTAGTTGGGTATTACAGACGCTTTTTGGAGGATTTCTCGAGGATAGCAGCTCCTTTGATGCGATTAACCCAGAAATGTGTGAAATATGAATGGTCGGAAGCATGTGAGCAAAGTTTCCAAGAATTGAAGAAGAGATTGACTTCAGCTCCGATTCTAGCTCTACTTTGGGGGACTAGAGGATTTGTGGTGTACTGCGATGCCTCCAGAGTAGGATTGGGATGTGTTCTGATGCAATGAGGAAATGTTATTGCTTATGCTTCTAGACAGTTGAGGCCTTATGAACGCAATTATCCGACTTATGATCTGGAGATGGCAGCGGTAGTTTTTGCCTTGAAAATATGGAGGCATTATTTGTATGGGGAAACCTTTGAGATATTCACAGATCATAAGAGCCTCAAGTACATTACAAGCCAGAAGGAGCTTAACTTGAGGCAGAGGCGATGGGTTGAGTTGTTGAAAGATTATGACTGCACCATTCACTATCATCCTGGCAAGGCAAATGTAGTAGTAGATGCATTGAGTAGAAAATATTTTTGGAGTTTAGCTCACTTGGCGGTAGAGAGGTGACAACATGTAAAAGAGTTTCAGAGGTGTCTTACTAATGAGGTGAGCTTCCAGGTGACAGAGCATGTTTCATTGTTGGCTCAGATTCGGGTTCAGTTTGTGTTGAAAAAGGAAATCAAAGCAGCTCAAGAGGCGGATCCACATCTACAGCAGATTAGAAAGAATTTGGAGCAGGGTACCAATGGGGAGTATCATATTGATAACGAAGGCCTTTTAGGAATCAAGGGAGAATAGTCGTCCCGGCAGACCCAGAGTTAAGGTTGTCAGTATTAAAAAAGGAACATACATCTTTCTATACCATACATCTAGGTATTACGAAGATGTACCATGACCTTAAAGAGCTGTATTGGTGGGAAGGCATAAAGAAGGATATAATCGAATATGTGATGAGATGTTTGACATTTTAGCAGGTTAAAGCTGAGCATCAGAAGCCTACGGGGAAGCTTCAGAGCTTGGATATCCCTGAGTGGAAGTGGGATAAGATCACTATGGATTTTGTTACGGGATTACCGCGAACCCCCAAGGGATATGATTCTATTTGGGTGATTGTAGACCGACTGACTAAGTCAGCGCATTTTCTACTTGTTAAAACCGCATATTCAGCAGCCCAGTATGCTAAGATATACTTGGATTAGATTGTATCATTGCATGGGATTCCTATTTCAATTGTTTCAGATACGGGTTCCCAGTTTACATCAAAATTCTGGCGGTCGTTCCCGGAAGCTTTGGGTTCTCAGTTACATTTCAGCACAGCCTTATATCCCCAGACTGATGGCTAGTCGGAACAGACCATTCTGACATTGGATGGGATCAACACTTGCCATTAATCAAATTTGCTTATAACAACAGCTATTAGGCAAGTATTCAAATGGCCCCGTTTGAAGCACTTTATGGCAGAAAGTGTAGATTGCAAATTGGATGGTTTGAAACAGGAGAGCAGAAATTATTGGAACCTGACTTGGTTCAGAGTAATGTTAACAAGGCAAAGAGGATTAGAGACAGGTTGCAGCTGTTGGACAATTATGACTCATAGCATCACTATTTGTACTGAACATGGTGTTGTTGTACAAATTAACTATGTGACAAAGGAAATTGTTGTTTTATCATTTGTAATTGGATTACCAAGATACATAAATGATAAAAGTCCTTATGATTAGTTCCAGATTGAGATGATATGAGACAGTATCCATCCATGAAGATTTAATCATTAAAATATCCCTAGTCATAGTATTATCGAGATTGGATATCGATAATGCGGAATAGACTAGTATTGCACTTGTGCGCGTTGTGGGAGCATAACGGCATAGTTCTTATATATTTGGGTATTGGATACTCATGCAAGTGTAATAGGAGGTTGTGTTTTATCGATGGTACGGAAAACAGCTTTGCTCTAGATAGACCCCTCAGAATTCCATTGGTAGTATAACTATGTGTCTATGGAAGTCCGAATCAGGGTAGGTGTATTTGGTCTTAACCTGAGACTTGCACCGCTACTACTTGCGACAATCAATATAATTTGGTTTTGGTCATCCAGGGCTTTAACAGGTTATGTGTACGCCTCTTCTAGGTATATTGAGAATCGTAGTGTATTGGGTGTGATGTCAAGATGGAAGTATCACTTCAGTTATAGTGGAGATGATGATCACGTAGGATACGGAACTAGTACTCTTATGTAGTGCAGTCATCGGGATAATATGACTAGGTCATGTTTATCCGATTATAGAGACTAGTTACCAGAGATTCGATATGTGCTTCGTACGGGGCAGGCACAATTCCAGCCCCAGACATAGCATGTGACATCTGATACTGGATCGTTATACGCAATACTATGTATACAACGCCTGACATAGATCGTATATTCCTTTAAGAATATTTTTGGAGAATTGGGTAGGCATGGTGCTTTGCTAGAAGCCAACCATGTCTTGTAAATCGGTAAAAACGTAGTACTAGGTACGTACGTGTTCGGATAGTCCGACGGCCGAATTTACTGCCAACATATCCGGGGATCTCATGGGTCGCTTCCCGAAGATTAACCGATGACGTATGACTTGCACTTTATTAATCTGGGATTAATTATAAGAGAGATAAAATTAATTTGGGATTAATGACGGAGATATTTTATCTGGGATAAAATATTATTTAAAGAGAGAGAACGATAAATTTGGAATTAATCGATAAAATAATATATTCGATATATTATACGAAATTTGATTTTGACGCAGAATTAAAATTATATTTTAATTCAGGTGAACGAGTTAATTTAGGATTAATTCGTTAGTGACGTGAATAGTAATTTTGCTAGGCACAATTATTTAATTAAATTTTATTTGATTACGTAGCAACGGAAAATTCGTTAATTAGGAATTAACGAACCCAAGCCCGATAGTGTTTGCAAGCCCACTCGCATTTCGAATCAAGTAGGGCCCACAAGTCACATCACGCATCATATCATTGGTCATTCATGTGATAGGAGTCTTGTCACCTTTTGGTGAATGACACCTTGTCACTATACATGATTGATGGAGGTAGTTGGAAGACTTTAAGTCTTGTACCAATTTTTGAAATTTGGTAATTTTATTTTGTTTTTTGAAAATGAAATACACAACACACCACTCTTCCTCTCCCTCTCTCCTACCTCACGGCCTTGGGCCATTTTTCTTCTCTCCAATTTCTTCCTTTGGCCTAAAGTCACAATGATGAAGATGAAAGTTCGTTGCAAATTTTCTAGGGAGCTAGCACTCAAAGGGGTTACACAAAGGTGATAGGGAATCTTTTCCATTAGCATGGAATCACCAAATAAAGCTTGGAGCTTGAAGACATTCATGGAGAACCAATTTATGGCATGGCCGAATGCTTCACCATGGAGGAAAAGATTTGTTTTCGTCGCATCCAAAAGCCGATCAATGTAAGTATGATTATGTCGTACTTCTTGAAGTATTCACATGATTTTCATTGCTTAATTGATCTTGGGGACTAACCTAGAAACCCAACAATGGTATCTTGAGCCTAATTGAGCATGAAAATGGATTAGGGTAAAATTTGGGTAAAATCTATTTGAGCATGATTTGATGAAATTGTTTGATTGAGTATGCTTGAATGATGATTAATTGATGTTGTATATGATCAATTTCATGAAAAGTTGATTGGATCAATTTTTGCCCAAAAAGTTGGCTTGGCCGAATTTGAGGATGCCCTAAAATCATGGTAATTTTTGTTTTTTGAATCTTTGGATGAGTTTGAATAACTTGGGAAATGTTAATTTGAGATTTAATTGGATCGAATTTGAAATTGGACATAAATCCCAAATTGCTGTGAATGACAAGCATGGAAAATGATTGATTTTTGATTCAATTGTGCTGGACATAAGTTGATGATGATAAGCATAATTAATTAAGTAAATTGGTGTTTTGGAAATTTTAATTTGGTTAATTAATTATGGCTATACACTTTAGTTAATTAAATTGTGACATTTGGAATTTTGGTAATTTAATTAGTTGTGTCAAATTTGGAAATGGGCTTGTAAAGTTGTATTTGGGCTTAATGGGCTTGGTTGGGCCAAGTTTGGTTTAGGCTAAATTGGTTGGATCCAATTGGGCCCAAAACCATATCCATATAGTCCAAATATAACTAATAGACCTTTAAAATTTTAATTGGGCCTAATGGGCCTAAATTGGTTTCTTAGCAAATAAGGGTGATTCCTTAAATGGGCTTTGGTATTTGGGTTTGACCCATATTGACCAAAGTCCATGCCTTAAGAAATTAATTGAAAGCCCATTGGACTTTAATTAAACGAAATTGGATGTTTATTGGGCTTTGAGACCCGTAATGATTAGATTTAGAATCTAAGTCGCAAAGACTCATTAATAAAATGTAAATATTTAATTTAGAATTAAATAACGAATTAGTATTAAATACAAATTAAATTAGATTTAATGTCGTAGTTTAATATAATTTAAGAATTCGTACTTTGAGTACTTATTCTTAAAACGAATTTGACTCGCGCAAATCAAATCGTTGTTTGAACATTGGATGGTCATTAATTTCAGATTAATTAATTGGATTAGATTGATTGATAACATGCTTTGTGTGAATACATGGATGCGATGTACGAATAATGTGTTGGACAATTATGACCCATGGCGTCACTATTTGTACAGATCATGGTGTTGTTGTACAAATTAACTATGTGACAAAGGAGATTGCTCTCTTATCATTTGTGATTAGATCACCTTAGATGTATAAATGATGAGAGGTCCCTATGATTTGTTCCTGGATGGAGAATGATATGAGACAGTATCAGTCCACATAGGATAAATCATTAAATATCCCTAGTCATAGTATTATCGAGATTGGACATCGATAAATACGTAAAAGACTAGTATTACACTTGTGCGCGTTGTGAGGGCATAACGAGCATTGTTCTCATATATTTAAGTATTGGATACTTATGCAAGTGTAGTAGGAGGTTGTGTTTCACCGATGGTACGGGAAACAGCTTCGCTCTGGATAGACCCCCTCGGAATCCCATTGGTAGTATGACTGTGTGTCTATGGGAGTCCGAAATCAGGGTAGGTGTATTTGGTCTTAACCTGAGACTTGCACCGCTAATACTTACGACAATCAATATACTTTAGTTTAGGTCGTCCAGGGCGTTAACCGGTTCTGTGTACGCCAATACTAGGTATATTGAGAATCGTAGAGTATTGGGTGTGATGTCAAGACGGAAGTTCTCCAAAAATTGCAATAAATAACTTTTGGAGGGTTAAAGACTATTCTCGAGGAGATAAAGTCAAACTTTGCAATTAGGTAAGTGGCGCAAGGCGCACCATACTTCAATATTCTAGAAACCCAAGGCTTGGCCAAAGGGTTCTGAAATATTTGAAAGGGCAAAGGCAAAATCATTATGATCTTCTGGGAATATAAATGACATATCCTAAAGTGACTGCACGAAGGAATTAAAGAAAGGGCAAGGCTCTGACTTTAAGAATGTTTGTCAATATTATGTCTATTACTAGTATTAAAATTGGATTTTAAAATACTTAGTTTGGTACATAAATTATATGGATTGATGTTTAGAATCTGCTGTGAGCAGGATACTGACTTCAAGCTGAGATTAATCTGCGAATCGGAAACGGGACAAAAGTCGTTGTTTCGACCGTAGAATCCTAAGTTTAGGAACTACCTTTTGGGTATATACTTAAATTAGGAACTGTTATAATGTAACTAGTTTGACTAGAAACATTATCTTTATATCAGTGTTTAATCCGTTGCGGATAGACCTTTATATTCTAGAACACTAACGTGTTTCATTATATAAAGAATGATATTAAGATAAACACATTAGATGTGAGTAACAGAATTTATATTTTGAATATAAATAAAATCTCAAACATATAAAATGACAAATATATAGCTCAAACTGATTTGATCAATAGAGACTTATTTGTGGCATTGTTATCTGGGACACAATTAAACAAGACTCGTATATCCACGCTTTTGAAGAGTGGGTACTAGGACTGATTTGACTATTCAAATAAAGTCTTCGAATCTAGTTTACTAGGTAAAGTACCTGAAACGATATTTACTTGGTAATAGTAATAGTGCCACCGATCTGTTAGCCCTATTCATACTGAAGTAAGTGGGCCCATATCTAGCAATGCTAGATGTGAATATGAATATTTCGTGACCTTAACGGATGTGGCATCACGTTATGGTTATGTGTTTCTTTTGAAGAACACAAATCGATAACTTTTAGAGTTTCGACACGAAGTGAACAAACAGATCGTCTAAAGTATTAAACCATCGCGGTAAGACCGTAATGGAAAATACTTAAGCAGTAAGTTTCAAACATACGTGAAAGAGTATAGTATTCTTTCAATGAGGACTCCTCCCGAGACACGTCAGTTTGACTGTGTGTCCGTACGGAGAAATTGAATTTTGTTGGACATGATAAGGTTAATCATGAGTCGCTCTGAGCTACCATTTCCTTCAACGGATAATCATTAACAATGCAATACTTATTTAGAATAAGGTTCCATATAAATCTGTTTGACAGATATCATATTAGATATGAGCGGGAAAGAAACCGAGTTTCTCATTCCTGATGATTTGGGTATGCTAGGCATATGTTTGGATGATACCAAACTAAAACCCAAATAAGATAAGTGCCAATTATAGGTCATCCTAGGGATACCATAAGTATAGTACTTATACATCTCACGAGAGAACAATGTTATTGTTGCTCACCATGCGATTTTCCTAAGAGGAATACCGATATGCAGTGGTAAGTGGGAGGATGGTATAACTCGATGAAAGTCGGAGTAATACTGTTCATGGCACGGAGTCCTTAATGGAACACAGATAGTTCATCAATGATGAAACTATACCATTAATCTTCGAATACACAAGAACCGCGTAGATCGGAGAGAATCAGAAAACAACATGGGGTATGGGTTTCTGATCTCACCTCATAAAGATGTCAATCTTGTTGAGGTAGACCAACCGACTACGTTTGAGGAAGTGATACAAGGTATCGACTCCCTTTTATGGCAAAGTGCCATGAGTCCGAAGTGGATTCCATGTATACCAACTATGTTTAGACACTAGTTGATGTACCGTAAGGCATTGTGCCTATTGGTACTTAAATGTCTTCAAGGAAGACATACATGGATGGCAACATACCAACGTACAAAGCTAGGCTTTTAGCGAAAATGTATCGTTATCAACATTGTGTTGATTACGGTTCAACCTTTTACTTGTTGCCACGGTAAATCCATTTGGATAATGCTTGCTGAAATTGTACATTTATGAAATGTGTCAGTTAAAGATCAAAATCGCTTTCCTTAAACGGAAACCTTTTGGAGGATGTTTATAACATCCTGACGATTTTTGTTGTACATAAACCAGCAAACTAGGTTTGCGGGTTGTTCGATCCATGTTTGGATTGAAGCAAGCATAAGGTTCTTGGAGCTGACGTTTTGATGTAATCATAATGGTTTATGATTTAATTCAAAACGAAATAATTCTTGTGTATATAAGGAGGTTAGTGGGAGCGCACTGACAATGAATATCCTGTATAAAATAATGATAATATATGTCATTTCTTGGAAATGATATTCCCATAAAATAATCGGCGAAAGCTTGGCTTTCGAAATAATTCTCCGTAGAATTTTTAGGAGTAACAACCTTTATTCTAGGAATAAAGATCTATTGGGATAGATTTAAAGTTGTTAACACTCTCTAAGAAATTGTACATTTCAAATATACGTGACCTTGTGTCGCATACGCTTTGAGCGTATGGAGACACAATCAGACCAATTCGAGTGATAATCACTGGATTGAAGTTAAGAACATCTGTTAGTATCTCAGAGAACTAAGGATGCTGTCTTAGTCTATGGAGAAGGATAACTTGAAGTGACTGGGATCGCTGTAGCAAGTTTCCAAACCGATAAAGACGACTATAAGTCACAAACGGTACTATAAAGTTTGAATACCGGAACAGTGAGCTGGAAATCTTCCAAGCAAGATACTGTTACCATATAAACAACAAATACGGATTATTGTTGCAGCTGAGGCAGCAATAGAAGACATTTGGGTCGATGATAAATCTAATTAGATTAAATATAGTTCTGTTAGCGGCTGAGTTAGGCGTCAGCACAGGTTAAAGAATTAATGATCTCATCAACGATCCAGATATATACTTCGATATTCATCTGATTCGTTCGGATCATACATCATGGTGATGTAATGATCGTATAAATCGCATCAGACGATAATCATGTAAATCCGCTGACGAAAACCTTTTCTCAGTAATTTGAGCCAACCGTACATAATTCGGGTGTTAGGCACTCGAGTGACTGGCTATAGGCCAAGTGGGAGATTGTTGGACAATTATGACTCATAGCGTCATTATTTGTACAGATCATGGTGTTGTTGTACAAATTAACTATGTGACAAAGGAGATTGCTCTCTTATCATTTGTGATTATATCACCTTAGATGTATAAATGATGAGAGGTCCCTATGATTTGTTCCTGGACGGAGAATGATATGAGACAGTATCAGTCCACACAGGATAAATCATTAAATATCCATAGTCAGAGTATTATCGAGATTGGACATCGATAAATACGTAAAAGACTAGTATTGCACTTGTGCGAGTTGTGAGGGCATAACGAGCATAGTTCTCATATATTTAAGTATTGGATACTTATGCAAGTGTAGTAGGAGGTTGTGTTTCACCGATGGTACGAGAAACAGCTTCGCTCTGGATAGACCCCCTCGGAATCCCATTGGTAGTATGACTGTGTATCTATGGGAGTCCGAAATCAGGGTAGGTGTATTTGGTCTTAACCTGAGACTTGCACCGCTAATACTTACGACAATCAATATACTTTAGTTGAGGTCGTCCAGGGCTTTAACCGGTTCTGTGTACGCCAATACTAGGTATATTGAGAATCGTAGAGTATTGGGTGTGATGTCAAGACGGAAGTATCACTCCAGTCACAGTGGAGATGATGTCACGTAGGATACGGTATTAGTGCTCTTAAGTGCTGCGCGGCCATTGGGATATTATGACTAGGTCATGTATATCCGATTATAGAGACTAGTTACCAGACATCTGATATGTGCTTCGTACGGGGCAGACACAACTCCAGCCCCAGGCCTAGCACGTGACCATCCGATACTGGATCGATATGCACTATACGATGTATACTACGCCTGATAAAGATCCTTCATTCCTGTAAGGATATTTCCGGAGAATTGGGTAGGCATGGTGCTTTGCTAGAAGCCAACCTTGTCTCGTGAATTGGTAAAACATAGTACTTGGTACTTACGTGTTCGGATAGTCCGACGACCGTATTTACTGCCAACATATCCGGGGATCTCATGGGTCGCTTCCCAATGATTCACCGATGATGTATGACTCGCACTTTAATTAATCTGGGATTATTTTGATGAGAGAGAAAAATTAATCTGGGATTAATTACAGAGATATTTTATCTGGGATAAAATATCGTCTAAAGAGAGAGAACGCGATTAATTTGGAATTAATCGGTAAAATAAATTTAATAGTTAAATTTGATTTTTCTATTTAATTTATTCGAATGGGCTAAAATTAATATATCAGATATATTAATATGAATTGGATTTCATTACGAAATTAAAGTCGGACTTTAATGCGAACGAACGAATTAATTTAGAATTAATTCGTAAACGACGTTCGTAATATATTTGTGAGACATCGATATTTAATTAAATTAGATTTAATTATTTAACGACGGAAGTTCGTTTAATCGGATTAAACGGAACCGAGCCGCGGCAAATGTTCGTAGAGATATTTTGATTTTGAATTCAAATATATGGGGCCCATGTGTGATAGGTGTACCTACCACCCAACTACCTTGTTTTGCTTTTGAAAAACCATTTACCCACACCTACCAAGTTTAGGGTAAAAGTGAAATGGTTTTTACCTAAAGTATAAAAACAAAATATCTCTCTACACTTTGGAACTATCATTATTCATTAGATGAATATTTTAGAAACCCTAGAGAACTCTCTCTTCACTCTTTCTCCCTCACAAAAACGCCCAAGGGGCTGCCATACACTGTCAAAAACGTGACAGTCTAAGAGAGGAGGAAACTTGATTTTGTGGCAAGATCCAAGTGCTAGTACACTTCTAAGAGGCATACGAAGGTGTTAGGGAAACCCACCCACGAGCCGGGAATCAAACGACGAAGATTCGAAGCTCAAAATGGTGACTCAAAACTCAAACAGTGGGCAGAAAAATCTGCACTGCAGTGGCGCCAAAATAGTGGGCAAAAATCGTTTTGTTTGTTGCCGAATCGTCTCAACTGATCGATGTGAGTATTCCGTTATCTCCTTTGATGTATTCACACATGTTTTTCATGCTTGTTATGATCTTGGGACCTAAAAAGAAACCAACAAAATGTATATCAGATGGATATTAGATGGGTGAGGGCAATTTTGGAAATTGTTGTAATAAATTTAAAATTTATTAAATTGGACCTGCGTGTCCAGCCTATTACCTCTTGACTCTTTGTATTTCTCTTCTCACCTATTCCCCTCAATGTAAATGAGGTTTCTTTATAAGTGTTATGTAATCGGGTAGAAGTAATACTTGTGCTAGCGGGAGAGGGGAAAGTGAGAGATTTGTTCTAGGAACAAAGTGTTTAAATATCCATCCACATATCATTATTATTATATTTTCTACGCTCCTTATTATGCTTTTAGAGTGCATGTTTAAGGGTGTATGATGATGAGACCTTAACAAAGATAATTAATTGGTTGCCAATTAAGCGAAAAACCCTCACAACATATTAGGCGTTTTCCTTCCATTGAGTGATTCTTACTCAAGATCCAAGATTGGCACTGGTTTATTGGACAAAGTCAAGACCTTTGTCCATCACGGATGTGTTTGAATCATGAAGGTTTTGTTGCATATCGCGTGTCTTGTCCAAGTTATGATTTGTTGGCCAAAGTCAAGATCATTTATTGTACATCGATATCGATTATGAAGCTTTCCAAGGTCAATGGGTTCCGCTTAACTAGGATCATTAAGTTTGTTGTGCCAAAGCCAAAGCTTAATTGATTCAGAGGAAAACGGTTAGGGAATATATTGGATATATTGGCATATATAAGATATATGTTTCGGATTTGGATATCCACCTACTGGATCTAGGAATTGGATGAGATCCAATTGATCTTAGAGATATACCTAGTTAAGTATCATAAAATTTGTTGGCCAAAGTCAAGATTGTGTGTTATTTAACGGGATCCTAGCCCACTAGGAAACAAGGTTTCCCGAGTACTCCAAAGAGGGTTAGAGGCTCGCCGAAAAATTGTGTGAGGCAAGTTTTAAATTTGCAATATTCGTTTAGTTACTTGCCATACGCGCTCATTTCATTATTCGTCATTTATTTAATTATAAATATATTAGTTGGACTAATATTAAATGTTTTATATAAACAGTTGGACTGTATTCAAACTATTTCATTTATAGTTGATTATATAATTGGATTATAGTAATCAATATATTTGAATTTAATCAAATTAAAAGTATAGTTGAATAAATAGTTGGACTATTAGAATCAAGATAAACTGAAAAATTGAGAATTTAAAACATAATCTTGGATGAAAATATCTTTAAATGGCTTCAATTTTCAGATTGGGAATAGTACCTCAGGATAGTCTTGAGAACCGAGAAGTTACTTTATTTGATAAAATGACATCTCGGGCCTAAGCCCGGAGTTGAGAAAATAGTAGAGCATGATCTTTGGAAGATTCATGTGATGATAACTTTAGTGCTTAATCCGTTAACCTTGTGCAAAGACTCCTTAATTTCGTCGTCATAACTAAGGATTAAATCTTTAAACCATGATGTTGAAATTGAAGGATCTTCATAGATTTATACTTAGATCTTATAAGTACTAATTGCAATAGAAAACTCTTGGAGAGTTAATGGCTATGCTCCATGAGACAAAGCCAGAGTTTGCAAAAAGGGCAAGAAGCGCAAGGCGCATCTTACTTCGACATTCCAGAAGGCCAAGGCTTGGCCGAAGGCTTCTAGGGTATGGAAAATGGGCAAAGGCAAAATCATCATAGTCTTCTAGGAAGACAAAGGACATATCCCAAGATATCTGCCTAAACTGTAGCAAACGGAGTCACTGAAGGGTGACTGCCGTATGGACAAGGCAGACATGAAGGAAGTGAAGAGGGGCAAGGCTCCGGCTTCAATCATGTTTTTCATAAACATGTTCACTACTAGTATTAAAATTGGATTTTAGATATTAAATGTGGTACATATATATGTACTGATGTGTAGAATCTGCTGATTAGCAGGATACTGACTTCAGATGAGATTTATCTATGAGTCGGAAACGGGACGACAGTTGCTGTTTTAACCGTAGATATCTAAGTTTATGAGCTACCCTTCTGGTGTGTACTTAAATTAGGAAACTGTTATAATGTAACTAGTTTGACTAGAAACATTATCTCTATATCAGGGTTTAACCCATTGCGGGTATTCCTTTATATTTTAGAACACTAAAGTGTTTTATTTTATAAAGATAATATTACGATAAACACATTAGATGTGAATAACAGTATTTATATTTTGAATATAAATAAATCTCAAACGTATGACATGACAAACAAATAGCTCAAACTGATTTAATCAGATGAGACTTATTTGTGGCATTGTTATCTGGGACACATAAACAAGACTCGTATATCCACACTTTTGAAGAGTGGATACTATGACGGATTTGATTCTATTCAAATGATGTCTACGAATCTAGTTTATTAGGGAAAGTTTCTAAAATACCTTTTACTTGGTAAAAGTGAAAGTGTCACCGATCTGTTAGCCCTCGTTCATAGTGACGTAAGTGGGCCCATGTCTAGCTAGGCTAGAGGTGGATATGAACACTTCGTAACCTTTAAGGATGTGGCATCGTGTTATGGTTATGTGTTTCTTTTGAAACACAAATCGAAAACTTTCAAAAAGTTTCGACACAAAGTAGACAGACAGATCGGCTAAAGTATTAAAACATCACGATTAGACCGTGATGGAAAATATTTAAGCAATAAGTTTCTTGGCTAATTGAAAGGATATAGTATTCTTTCATAATGGACTCTTCCCGGAACACCTTAATCCTGATGGTGTGTCCGAACAGAGAAACTGAATTTTGTTGGACATGATAAGGTTAATCATGAGTCGCTCTGAGCTACCATTTTCCTTCATGGGATACACATTAAACAGTGCAAAACTTATTTTGAATAAGGTTCCATAAAAATCTGTTAGACAGAATTCATATTAGACATGAACAGGAAAGAAACCGGGTTTTCTCATTCCTGATGATTTGGGAATGCTAGGCATATGTTTGGATGATACCAAACTAGAACCCAAATCGGATAAGTGCCTAATTGTAGGTTATCCTATGATAACCAAAGTATAGTACTTATACATCTCACAAGAGAACAATTTAATTGTTGCTCGCCATGCGGATTTCCTAAGAGGAATACCGATATGCAGTGGTAAGTGGGAGGAAAGTAAAACTCGATGTATATCGGAGTAATACTGTTCGAGGCACTGATTCCTTAATGGAACACAAACAGTTCATCAAGGATGAAGTTATACCGTAATCTTCGAATACACAAGAATCACGTATGTCGGAGAGAGTCAGAAGACAACCTGGGAGGTATGGGTTTCTGATCTCACCTCGAAAAAATGTCAATCTTATTGAGGAAGACAAACTGACTACGTATGAGGAAGTGATACAAGTTATCGACTACCTATTAATGGCAAAGTGCCATAATGTCAGAAATGGATTCCATGTATACCAACTATGTTTGGACACTAGTTGTTGTACCGGAAGGCATTGTGCCTATTAGTACTATATGAGTCTTCAAGGAAAACATACATGGATGGCAACATACCAACGTACTGAGCTAGACTTGTAGCGAAAAGGGTATCATCATCAACATAGTGTCGATTACGACGAAACCTTTTAACTTTTGGCATTGTTAAATCCATTTGGATAATGCTTGCTGATGCTGCATGTTTCATCCGTGAAATATGGCAGCTGAACGCCAAAATCGTTTTCCTTAAATGGAAACCTTTTGGAGGATGTTTACAACATCTTAACGGATTTTTCATACCTAAACAAGCAAACAAGGTTTGCAAGTTAATTCGATCCATGTATGGATTGAAGCAAGCATAGCGTTCTTGGAACAATCGTTTTGTTGTAATCATAATGGTATATGATTTAATTCAAAACAAATATGATTCTTGTGTACATAAGGAGGTTAGTGGGAGCGCACTGACAATGATTGTCCAATATAATGATATATCATTTCTTGGAAATGACTTTCCTATAATACAATCGGTGAAAGCTTGGCTTTCATGAAAAAACTCTCCATAGAATACTTGGGAGAAACAATCTTTATTCTAGGAATAAGGATCTACTGGGATAGATCTAAAAGTTTTTGGCACGCTCCTAGAACTCGTACATTGAAATAAATGTACGCGACCTGGTGTCTCATATACTTTAAGCATATGGAGTCACGATCATGCCAATCCAAGTGATATTCATTGGATTGATGTTAAGAACATCCTTAAGTATCTTAGACGAACTAAGGATGCTTTCTTAAGCTATGGAGAAGGAGAACTTGAAGTGACTGGGTTCACTGCTGCAATTTTCCAAACCGATAAAAACGACTATAAGTCGTAATAAGGGTACTATATAGTTTGAATAACGGAACAGTGAGCTGGAAATCTTCCAAGCAAGATATTGTTGCCGAATAAACAACAAAAGCGGAACTTTGCTGCAACTAACGCAGTAAAAGTGGCATCTTGGATCTAAATAATTCTAATTAGATTAGATGAAGTTCTGTTAGCGCCTGAGCTAGGCTACATCACAGGCTAAAGAATTAACGGTCTCATCAATGGTCCGATATGTACTTTAAACTGTTTTTATCTGATTCGTCGGATCATACATCGTGGCTATGTGATGATTGAATAAATCGCATCAGATGATAAACTTTTAAATTCGCAGATAAAAGCTGTTTTCTCCGTAGAAGTTTGAGCGACCCGTACATAGTTCAGGTGTAAGACACCTGAGTGATTGGCTATAGGCCAAGTGGGAGATTGTTGGACAATTATGACACATAGTATCACTATTTGTACAGAACATGGTGTTGTTGTACAAATTAACTATGTGACAAAGGAAATTACTCTTTTATCACGAAGGTTTAATCATTAAAACATCCCTAGTCATAATATTATCGAGATTGGACATCGATAATGCGGAATAGACTAGTATTGCACTTGTGCGCGTTGTGGGAGCATAACGGCATAGTTCCTATATATTTGGGTATTGGATACTCATGCAAGTGTAATAAGAGGTTTTGTTTTATCGATGGTACGAAAAACAGCTTCGCTCTAGATAGACCCCTCGGAATTCCATTGGTAGTATAACTATGTGTCTATGGAAGTCCGAATCAGGGTAGGTGTATTTGGTCTTAACCTGAGACTTGCACCGGTACTACTTGCGACAATCAATATAATTTGGTTTTGGTCGTCTAGTGCTTTAACAGGTTCTGTGTACGCCTCTTCTGGGTATATTGAGAATCGTAGTGTATTGGGTGTGATGTCAAGATGGAAGTATCACTTCAGTTATAGTGGAGATGATGATCACGTAGGATACGGAACTAGTACTCTTATGTAGTGCAGTCATCGGGATAATATGACTAGGTCATGTTTATCCGATTATAGAGACTAGTTACCAGAGATTCGATATGTGCTTCGTACGGGGAAGACACAATTCCAACCTCAGGCATAGCATGTGACATCCGATACTGGATCGTTATACGAAATAATATGTATACTACGTCTGACATAGATCGTATATTCCTTTAAGAATATTTCTGGAGAATTGGGTAGGCACAGTGCTTTGCTAGAAGCCAACCATGTCTTGTAAATTGGTAAAAACGTAGTACTAGGTACGTACGTGTTCGGATAGTCCGACGACTGAATTTACTGCCAACATATCCGAGGATCTCATGGGTCACTTCCCGAAGATTCACCGAGGACGTATGACTCACACTTTATTAATCTGGGATTAATTATAAGAGAGAATTAATTTGGGATTAAGGACAGAGATATTTTATCTCGAATAAAATATTATTTAAAGAGAGAGAACGATTAATTTGGAATTAATCGATAAAATAATATATTCGATATATTATACGAAATTTGATTTCAACGCGGAATTAAAATTAGATTTTAATTCGGGCGAACGATTTAATTTGGAATTAATTCGTTAGCGAAGTGAATAGTAATTTTGCTAGGCATAATTATTTAATTAAATTTTATTTAATTACGTCCCAACGAAAAATTCGTTAATTCGGAATTAATGAACCCGAGCCCGAGAGTGTTTGCGGGCCCACTCGTATTTCGAATCAAGTGGGGCCCACAAGTCACATCACGCGTCATATCATTGGTCATTCATGTGATAGGAGTCTTGTAACCTTTTGGTGAATGACACCTTGTCACTATTCATGATTGATGGAGGTAGTTGGAAGACTTTAAGTCTTGTACCAATTTTTGAAATTTGGTAATTGTATTTTTGTTTTTTGAAAATGAAATACACAACACACCACTATTCCTCTCCCCCTCTCTTACCTCACGGCCTTGGGCCACTTTTATTCTCTTTAATTTCTTCCTTTGGCCGAAAGTCACAATGATGAAGATGAAAGTTCATTGCAAATTTTCTAGGGAGCTAGCACTCAAAACGGTTATACAAAGGTGATAGGGAATCTTTTCCATGAGCATGGAATCACCAAATAAAGCTTGGAGCTTGAAGACATTCATGGAGTACCAATTTATGGCATGGCCGAATTTGTTTTCGTCGCATCCAAAAGCTGATCAATGTAAGTATGATTCCACCGTACTTCTTGATGTATTCACATGATTTTCATTGCTTAATTGATCTTGGGGACTAACCAAGAAACCCAACAGCAGCCAGCCCGAAGTCGACAGAAGTCGTATGTCGATCATAGGAGAAAGGATTTGGAGTGTTAAGAAGGGGACTCAGTATTTTTTAGGGTTTCACCGTTTAAACGAGTAATGAGGTTCGACAAAAAGGGAAAGCTTAGTCCTAGATTCATTGGGTCGTTTCAGATTCTTCGAAGAGTTGGGAATCGAGCCTACGAGTTAGCACTCCCGCCTAATATGGATAATGTACACCCAGTTTTTCATGTTTCAATTTTGCGAAAGTACTTGCATGACAAGTCCCACATTTTGACACCTCAGTTAGTTGATATCAGTGAGGATCTATCGTACTCCGAGCAGCCTGTAGCTATACTTGGCAGAGAGATGATGAAATTGCGATCCAGATGGATTCCTTCTGTGAAAGTGCTAAGGCAACATCATAAGGAGCAAGAGGCTACGTGGGAGCCAGAGCAGTTGATGAAAGAGTAGTTTCCCCAACTTTTCAGCAATGAATATATGTCGGTACTTCAGTTATTGTGATTCGAGGATGAATCATTTTAAGGGGGAGAGAATTGTAATGACTGGTAGTTTTTACTACTACCTATAGCAATAACGCTACTTATGGGATGAAGGCACGTAAAATAAATTATGTTGAGACTCAAGTATCTTCATGAGATGACTTTGGGGTCAATCGGTAAATTTCTCGAAGTCTCGGGATGGGACTGTACCATGTTTCTTTTGGATCGCCTATAGTATTTTGGGCATAAATTTTTCATATGATCTTCGATTTTTATGAATTTTATATCATCGGGAATCGAGATCGAGACCTACAACTTTTGCGTTAAACGTTTTTCCAAATTCGGACCAGAACCAGGTCAAAAATACAAATCAAAATCTGGGTTAATAGTAACTTGGGGCTAAATGGAGAAATCTTTAATTTTCTAGACTTTTCTACTATTTTCCTCAACTTTCCAAATAACAATTGGGTCCACTATAAAAAGAACCACTATTCACTATTACCTAAAATCAAAAAAACGAAATTGGGAAGAAGGGAGAAGCCAATTTGCCGTGAGAGAAAGAAAAGAGAAGAGAAAGAGAGAAAGGGAAGGGAAAGAAGAAGAAGAAAGAAGGAGAAGAAGGAAATGAGAACAAAAAGCAAGTAGAAGAAGATGAACATGAGTTAGGGGGCTTTGAAAGTAAGGAAGATCAACAACAAGGAGGTAAGAAATCTTGACCCAATTTTTAATTTGTTGAGTTTTGAAAATGTGATGATGGAATAGAGACATTAGCATGATAAGGATTTAAAATTTATTATATGGATTTAATAAGTTTAGATCTCATGACATAAACCCTAGATTTTGGTTGATTTGGGAATGGAATGGTGATGGAAGGAAAGACTTTATAATAAATGTTGTTGTGATGATGGTTGAGAAATTTGATTGTAGAGAAAAGGTAGATGATAAGTAGGGAAAGGGAAAATTGCTTATAAAGTGTTTGTGGAAATACCCCAATGACTTATATATTTATTTAGGTTAAAAAGAACACTTAATGGGATGTATTTAGGTGTTGGAAAATGAAAGAAATTGGTTTTGAGTGAAAGAAGTTTATTTGGGAAAATTTTGAAGTTATAGCGACGTTTTGCCGCAAACCAGTCCACCCAAATGGTACGTATTCTAGCGCCTGTAAATGGATTTTCAAGCATCCGTTTTATGAACCATTAATTTTTAAGTAAACTAGACATATTCGAAAATCACATACTCAAAAATCATAATTTTTGGACTTAAAATGAAATTTGCAGAAAAATACAGAAGTTGGAGTTAGTGCAGTGGCGAACTGGTCCAGTTCTCTGCTGCGTATGGGGCGGAAATTGCCTTATATCTTGAGCTCTAGGATTCCAAATCAAGATCCGTAAAATATTTCATAAAGTAGAATCATAGAGGAGTATTCTATAAAAACTTCAGGTCCATAACTGATTTCCTCTATTTATGCCGAATTTTCCAATTCAGGTCGTTGTCAGTGACTTTTCTATTTTGGTGAAGGAGTAGTAGAAGCGTAAAAGGATTTGTGTAACCGCTAAAAAAACCTCGTAAAAACTCTATGGGGTGCTATAATGTGTTAGAAACATAGCGGGGGTGATAATTCATACATTGCACGTTTATTCTTATCTATGGGGATATTCTTGTTATAGTAGCTAACAATTGTTTTCTTACTCATATTTATAGATCGGCCTCAAGACTCTCAGTGGCCTTCTACCCCGTGAAAGGACTCCTATCAACCATATACAGTGAGTGGAATAATTATTTTCTTGATTTTTTTTTATATGTTTTAATAGTCATGTTTATTGATTTTGTTTTTGAGAAAGTTTGAGATTTATTTATGGTATACCGTTGAGATTTTGATGATGTTTCTAAATAAAAATTTTGGTCTTAAGATTTTATTTGGAGGTAAGTTTTAAATATTGACGTTGAGATTTATATTGATGAGTTCTAGATTTGAGATTTCTATGAGTCTTGATATCTATTTTAATGATGATTTTGAGTGTAGATTTTTATGAGACGTTTGAGATTTGTTGATTTTCGGGTTGATTTCGGACTTTGTCTTTGATATATTTGTGGATGAGATTTGAAACCTCGGCATGAATATTTGTTTTTGGAATTGACGGATAGTTATACATGTGCACATGTGGAGGACTGGGGGGACGCCCCTAGATCCTCAGCGCTCAGATGGGACATTCATGGGTGGAGATGCGCCTACGGGCGGAGATGCACCTACGGGCGGAGATTGCGCTCAGATGGGACATTCCTGGGCAGAGATTCAGTAACTTGTGTTTTTATTGTGCCGAGTGATATAACTGAATTTGAATCCTTAAAATGTTTTACAATATGATTTTACATTATTCTTTGCAATGTGATTTGACACATTTACAGTGTAGTTTCATATTTTATTTACAATTATTTTACACATAATAATATTCTTTATTCTTGTTGTTTTAGTTCCACTCACTGGGATAGAATATCGGCATTGCAGTCTTTTGTAGGATATAGCCTTTTTTGGTGAGGCACAATTCGTTTGCTGACCTAGGACAGAATATCGGCATTTCAATCACAAGTGGGTCGATTTACTCATCGGTGTCATGCGTCCATATAGGATGCAGTTGTGTTTTGTATACCATGGTCATTGTATTGCTATGTTATATATATAGAGTAGTCCCTGTAAAACAAATGACTTATATATGAATGTTGTTATTCTTCTCATGTATCTGTAGTAGCATAAAATTTGTTACCCATGAGTTATGCATGTCAGGGTAGAATATAGTCATTGAAATGTAAGGCTTGGGCAACATCGAGGACTGTCGCCTGCCGGTAACACCGCCATTTTGGGGATGTTACATTAAATTTCTTGATTCATTCATCTCTTATATACCTAGTTTGGAGAAAAGCACCTATGCTAAGAAACGAAGAGCTAAACAATTAGGTGTTTCTTATAAATGCACACATTGGACATACAACAATCGTGGTCGTTCTTTGGGAATAATGTCTTATAATCAAAAAAAAAATTCAACCCATTAGAGATGACTTGAGTGATTGATGAGCAGAAAATATATCAATATTTACTGCTCCTTTTACCAAATATTTTGTTTAGTTTCTCGGGTTTGATGAACATTTTGATGTGTTTTATGTGTTTTGCAGATAAATAAAGTATTGGTATTTAATGGAATCAACTCTGGGCTAAAACGATGAAATTCGGAGCAAAAAAAAATGGCAAAAATGGAAATTTACTATACGCGTCACGAAGTGCAGTCAAAATTTCCAATTTTGCGTAATTTTCGTATTTTGGCCTTAACTTTTTCATCCAATGTTAGATTGAGCTGATTTAAGTTGTAGATTAAAGAAGACGCAAATATCTAACACTTTCAAAGTCAAAATATTTTCGAATTCTGAAGTTTGGAAGGCCAAAATTGATGAATAATCTAGTGTATTTTGTGTAATTACTATAGTCATTTTCAAAATATAAAATAAAATTAATAAAAATAAAAATAAAAATTGTAAAACTTCCACCAAACATGTTTCCATGTTTGATGCCATGTTTGATGCCATTTTTGGTGCCGTGTTTGGTGGAGTTATTGGTGGAGCAATTTGTGGAGAAATTGGTGAAAGCTTTTAGATTTTCCTATAAATACCAAGCTTAACTTTGTAATTTTTTCATGCTTTCTTTGGAGGCGTTTCTCTATGAAATATAAAGGAAAGTGCCTTTTATATTATTTAAATTTTCTTGTATTTTCTTTTAATTTGTTTAATAAAATTTTGTGTGTTTTCTTTTACAGCATGAGGAGGTAATCTCATTCTGCTGGGGTGAAGATGTAAGACCTTTAATATGATAAATTAGATTAATCTCCCTTATTTTAATTAAAATTTGGATTAATTAGTTTCCGCCTATATGGCCGGTTTAGGTGACAACCTTATTTACCGCCCATATGGCTGGTTTTACATTATTGAACTTAGTTTCCGCCTATATGGTCGGTTTATGTGCTAACCTTGTTACCGCCTATATGTTCGGTTTATATGATTATATTACCACCTATATGGTCGGTTGGACTTTGGACAAATGAAATTACCGCCTTTATGGTCTGGTTAATTAATAGGTAAACATTGAGAATAAGGGAGATTTCTAATTTTGAAATATTAAACTGGATCCTCTAACCCCAATATTTTCTTTATTTGTACTTTTAATTTCCAGCATTTACTTTATTTAATTTTCAGCATTTACTTTATGTCTTTTATTTTAAGTCTGTTATCTGGGGTTGTGATGAATTCCAAAATCACCGGTTTATAAGGGATTAGATTATGGTTTGGGTAATATAAAGATTTATTTATTGAGCCTTAGTCTTAATGCATCTTCTTAACTGGATATTAATAAGATTGATTCGGTAAACTTAAAATGAACTTGGAAAAGAGATTTTAGGTTTAAGACCCTAGACTCAATAGCCCACAATCTTCCTTGAGGATATATAACCCTTAATAGATTTCCTTATAGGATAGGAATATACCTGTAGGGCGGGGGTAGACATAATTGGAACTTAATCTTAATGAATTCATATAACTTAATTTACATAGGAATATGATTAATTAGGTTACACTGGGTATTTGTAATTGACCATCGGAAGAGGCTTTTACATAATTTCATGTTACAGGTTAGTAAATCAATATATTACCCAACTGTAAGATAACCACTTCATCTTTAAATAATATTGGAAGGATTCACAACCCTGGAAAGTTTTATAAATTTGTATTTTCTCCAATCTACTTTCACGCAAATTTTATTTACTTGCTTTAATTTTTAAAAGTTTAAAGTCACAATCCCAATCAAACAAACAATCCATTAGATACCAGTAATCATTTGGCCTCATAAAATTAATAGTTAGGTATTAAGTCCTCGTGGGATAGATACTTTTTATACTACTTGAACGATACGTGAGCTTGCGTTATACGTGTGTGAAAGCACCGGTCAAGTTTTTGGCGCCGTTGCCGGGGACTTATTTATCTTTTACTATTTATTTAGGGGTTAGATACGTTACTTGTGTCTAATTTCTTTTTACTTATTGTTTTTGTTTTCACTTGTTTCAGATTCTCAGACACTACATGAGACGAACCAGAAGCTTTGAAATCCGACCGCTTGACCCAGAGATTGAAAGAACCATCAGACAATTGAGAAGGGAAAGGCGAGAAGGCCAAGAAGCAATTGTTAACATGGAAGCTAAACCTTTGGAAGTTGCACCATCAATTACCATTCGAGACAGAACCATTTCGGAGGTTGACGGCTTCATTTCATGTATTGTACTTCCTCCCTTACTAGCAAATGCATGTGACATCAAAACATACATCGAGATGATTCAGCAGTCAATTCAGTTTGGGGGGAGTGCAACTGAAGATCCTAATGCCCACAGCAGTAACTTCCTGAAAGTTTGCGGCACTTTCAAATACAACCGAGGATCTGAAGAAGCAATGAGACTATGGGTTTTTCCATATTCTTTGAAAGACAGAGCTAAGGCTTGGTTACATTCATTACCAGCAGGATCCATCACAACTTGGAACAATCTAGCCACCAAATTCTTTGCAAAGTACTTTCCACCAGTTAGAACAGCCAAAATGAGGAATGACATCACATCCTTTGTGCAACATGACTCGAATCTCTCTATGAAGCTTAGGAAAGGTACAAGGATTTGCTTAGAAAATGCCATCACAATGAGATTGTAAAATGGATACAAGTCCAAAATTTCTATATTGGACTTTCTGGATTGATGAGAATCACAATTAATGCTGCTGCTTGAGGAGCTTTGATGGGAAATGGAGAAGATCAAGCCTGGGACCTAATCGAAGAAATGGCTAACAATAATTCGTTGTGGCCAACATATATGAGCATGATTCAAAGAATTACAGGAATTTATGAAGTTGGAGCCAACACAACAGTGAATACCACGCTGGATCAAATATGTAAATGTCTAGAAATGCTTAGCACGTAAGTTGTGAACATTACTGGATCCACAAGTTCATCATTTGGAGGAGCATCAGAACCAGTTCAACAAGAAGGGATGGTGAACTATGTCAACAATTTCAACAGACAGGGGAACAATCCATATTCTAACACCTATAACCCAGGGTGGAGGAATCATCCCAATTTTGTGTGGAGCAACGATTCAGGACAAAAGAACTACCCACCACCAGGATTCCAACAACAAAGCCAGGAGCATGAAAAAGAACCAGGAATAACAGAAATACTGTCCCAGTTGAAGAAGCAAGAAGTAAAATACGATGCTTTAGCAGCTATGGTTCAAAATCAAGTAGGATTGAATCAAAGCCATTCAGCCTCTATTAAAGCACTGAAAAATCAAATGGGACAACTGGCCAATGCTCAGAGTTACAGACCGCCAGGAAATCTTCCCAGCAATACAGAACCAAATCCAAGAAACTGCGGGAATGAGCAATGTCAAGCCATTACCTTGAAAAGCGGTACTGAAATCAACAAAGATGTTGGAATCAAGGCAGCAAATGAAGAAGTTCCAAAAGATGCAGAGCAACAGATGGAGGAAAAAGAAGCAAATGAAAAAGATCAAATCACTCATCCTCCACTTTTTCCACAGCGACTTCAGAAAAGAAAACTGGACAAGCAGTTTGCTCAATTCCTGAAGGTGTTCAAAAAACTGCACATCAACATTCCATTTGCAGAAGCGCTGAAAGAAATGTCCAGTTATGTCAAATTCATGAAAGACATCCTATCACAAAAACGGAGATTGGGAGACTATGAGACAGTAGCATAGACAGAAGAATGCAGTGCCATCATTCAGAGAAAACTTCCCCCGAAGTTGAAAGATCCTGGCAGTTTCACTGTCCCATGCACCATTGGAGAACATTATATCGGTAAGGCTCTATGTGATTTAGGTGTCAGTGTTAACTTAATGTCTTTTTCTATTTACATGAAACTGCAAATTAGAGAAGCAATGTCTACCTCAGTTTCTTTGCAACTCGCTGATCGAACGCTCGCATTTCCAAGAGGTGTTGTTGAAGACGTGCTGGTCAAAGTTGACAAACTTATTCTCCAAGCAGATTTCATTATCCTATATTTCTATCATCCTTGGGAGACCATTTCTGGCTACAGGTCGAACTGTGATTGATGTATAAAAAGGAGAATTAACTATGAAAGTTCAAGACCAAGAAGTTACCTTCAATATTTTCAAAGCCATGAAATTTCCGAGTGAAGAAAATAAGGAAGAATGTTTCAGAATTGATGTTGTTGACAATATCATCCAGGATACTGATACAATTTATGTGGACAAACTTGAAGCTTGCATCACCAATATGACTAACAGTGAGCTAGATGCTGAAATCATGGAGTGTATCAACTACCTTGACAAGCCGTTTCGTTTCAAGTCAACACCACCAGTTGAAAGTTTGGAATTACCAAAGAATGAGTGAATCAAGCCCTCAATTGAAGAACCACCGCAGTTGGAGCTGAAGTTACTGTCGAGCCATCTCAGGTATGCATTTCTTGGAAACTCTTCTGAATTACCTGTTATTATTTCTTCGTCATTAACATTGGAGCAGGAAGAAAAGTTGCTAAGAGTGTTACGGGAACACAAGAAGGCCATTGGCTGGACTATAGCAGATATTCGAGGCATTAGTCCATCATTTTGTATGCATAAAATCCTAATGAATGATGAGTACAAACCCACGGTAGAGCATTAATGGAGACTCAATCCAATCATGAAGGAGGTTGTGAAGAAATAAATCATCAAATGGTTGGATGCCGACATCATTTACCTAATCTCAGACAGCAGTTGGGTAAGTCCTATGCAGTGTGTGCCGAAGAAATTAGGAATTAATGTTGTCACCAATGAAAAGAACGAGCTGATTTCAACAAGAACTGTGACTAGATGGAGAGTATGCATGGACTACCGGAAGCTGAACAAAGCAACAAGGAATGATCATTTTCCGCTGCCATTCATTGATCAGATGCTAGACAGACTGGCGGGACATGAGTTCTATTACTTTCTGGATGGATACTCAGGATACAATCAGATTGCCATTGCCCTAGAAGATCGGGAGAAAACTACATTTACATGTCCCTATAGTACTTTTGCTTTCCGTAGAATGCCATTTGGATTATGTAATGCCCCTGCCACATTTCAGCGTTGTATGATGACCATCTTCTCAGATATGCTGGAGTAGAGTATGGAGGTTTTCATGGATGACTTCTCTGTTTTTGGAGATTCTTTTGACCACTTCTTATAAAATATGGAACAGGTGTTACAAGGGTGTGAAGATACAAACCTGGTACTCAATTAGGAAAAATACCACTTCATGGTGCAGGAAGACATCATTTTGGGACATCGAATCTCAAAAGAGGGAATCGAGGTAGACAAAATAAAGATTGAAACAATTGAAAAACTACCTCCACCAATAACTGTCAAAGGGATTCAGAGCTTTCTCGGACATGCAGGATTTTACAAGAGATTTATCAAAGACTTTTCCAAGATTGCTAAACCTCTCTGCAATCTTCTGGAGAAGGATGTGCCCTTCAACATCACAAAAGAATGTCAGGAAGCTTTTGAGATCCTAAAAGAGAAGCTCGTTTCTGCCCCCATCATAGTAGCACCAGACTGTAGCCTTCCATTTGAGGTGATTTGTGATGCTAGTGATTTTACTGTAGGTGCAGTTTTGGGACAACGCAAGACAAAGATTTTCCATACCATTTACTACTTCAGCAGAACTTTAAATGAAGCTCAGCTCAACTACACAACCACTGAAAATGAATTGCTCGCAGTTGTGTTTGCTTTTGACAAATTCTGCTCCTATTTGCTAGGTCCCAAAGTGGTGGTCTACACAGATCATTCAGCAATCAAATACCTGATCATGAAGAAAGATGCCAAGCCTAGATTGATCCGTTGGATACTTCTACTGCAAGAATTTGATGTGGAGATTCGAGACAGAAAAGGGACAGAAAACTAGGTGGTAGATCATTTATCGAGGCTCGAGAATAGAGAAACATCTGGCACAGAACTGACAATCAAAGAAAATTTTCCAGATGAACAGCTGTTTGCCATGAAACAGCAAGATGCTCCTTGGTATGCTGACTATGTTAACTTCATTGTATTGGAAAAATGGTCGTTGGAACGAAAAACTCAACAACGGAAGAAATTCTTCAAAAAAGTCAAACACTATGTCTGGGATGAGCCGTACCTGTTCAAACGGTGTGCTGATCAACTACTAAAACGGTGTGTTCCACAGGAGGAGGTCAATAGCGTTCTGCAGCACTGTCATTCATCATCATACGGAGGACACTTCAGCGGGAATAAAACTGCAACTAAAGTCCTTCAATCAGGTTTGTTCTGGCCCACTCTTTTTAAAGATGCTTATATGTTTTCTCTTCAATGTGACAGGTGTCAAAGAACAGGAAATATTTCAAGGAGAAATGAAGGACCATTGTAAAATATTCTAGAAGTGGAAATTTTTTATGTATGGGGTATTAACTTCATGGGACCCTTTGTTCCATCATTCGGAAACATGTACATACTGGTTGCGGTTGACTACGTCTCCAAATGGTTTGAAGCAATTGCGCTGCCATCAAATGATTCAAAAGTGGTGATCAAATTCCTGAAAAAGAATATTTTCACTCGCTTTGGAACACCTCGTGCAATTATCAGTGATGGTGGTACATATTTTTGTAACAGATACTTCGATGCACTCCTATCCAAATATGGAGTTACTTACAAAGTTGCCACAGCTTGCCATCCGCAGTCAAATGGACAGGTTGAAGTTTCAAACATGGAGATCAAAAGAATCTTAGAGAGAACCGTTGGATCCACAAGGAATGACTGGTCTGAAAAACTGGATGACACATTATGGACTTACCGAATAGCTTACAAGACACCTATTGGTATGTCCCCATATCAAATGGTGTATGGAAAAGCATGTCATCTGCCAGTTGAGCTTGAACACAAGGCGTACTGGGCACTAAAGAAGTTGAATCTTGATCCACAAGCTGCATGAGAGAAAAGACTTCACCAACTCAATGAAATGGAGGAATTTCGCCTACAGGCTTATGAGAATGCCAAACTGTACAAAGAAAAGATGAAGAAATGGCATGATAAAAAAAATAGTGTGCAGACAACTGGAATCAGGCCAGCAAGTGTTGCTGTATGATTCACGATTAAAACTTTTCCCAGAAAAGCTGAAATCAAAATGGTCAGGTCCCTTTGTGATTACTCAAGTATTACCCTACGGAGTTGTTGAAATTTACAACCCCAAGTCCAACAACACATTCAAGATTAACAGTCAGTGTGTCAAGCACTACTGGGGAGAATCATTTGAGCGACAAAAAGAAAGTGTCACACTTTCAGATCCAGCATAACGTTCTGGCAGTCACGTCTAGCTGACGACATTAAACTTAGCGCTAGCAGGGAGGTAACCCATGAAATTTGTGTATATATTGTAATTTGGTGTGATTTAATTTTGTATGTTTAGTTTTTACTGGTTAAGACATTTCAGGATGGAAGAATTTCTCACAAATCTTCCCAAGCAATTTCCTTCTCTCACTCAAAAATCTATGATGAAAGTCTAAAAAGCTCGCATGGAACGGATGAGACTACTGACATTCGTTGGGTAATCGAAGCACGAGTCCGATTAGCAGATGAGTATTATGATTCTTGTAATTCTTATTTCCCTGGTTTTGGAAGAAGCACATATGCAAAGAAACGTAGAGCTAAGCAAATGGGTGTTTGTTACAAATGTGCACGTTGGAATTGCAATACTCGTTGTCGTTCTTTAGGAATGATATCTGATAATCACAAAGACAAAATTAGATTCATTAGGGATGGCTTGAGTAAGGAGTCTTTAGATGATATATCTTCGACTCTTGAGACACATCCCAGTGGATATGTTCATATAGCCATTCACAAATTACATACACAATTCAAAAAAGAAAGACAATAGTTAAGTCTCGGGAATCTGACTCAAAAAGACATTGTTTGCCAATTTATAAGAAAATTGGATGGGAAGCTTATCCCTGATGCATAGACGTCAATTAAGCTGTAAATATTTGTAGATATTATATCTCTTTATCTTTTCCTAATAACTGTGATTTGTTTTGTTATTTTCTTTTATTTTCTCTGACAGGATCCATATCTTTTTTACTATCACGATTTATTTTATTGTTTAGCTAATAATTGTCATTTGGCAGGTACTATTGCTATTATTACTCACCCTTTTTCAGGTTCTATAAATTCAACTCATCATTGCACTCTTGAAGACATCCAGATTTGAGATAGAAATACAAAAAAAAAATAGAAGCCACTTTAAGGAGACGAGTTGAAAAAATCTGTGTGTTTTGCGGTACTAGTGTTGGTATTAAGCCACAATACATGGAGGCAGCATAAGAATTGGTTCGAGTCATAGCTAAGAAGAATATACATTTGATATACGGCGGAGGCAATCTTGGACTAATAGGGATCGTTTTAAAAGCTGCACAGGAAGGAGGTAGACCAGTTCTGGGAATCATCCCAAAACCCTTGGCAGAGGCGAATCTGATAGGTCCATCAAATGGAGAGGAACTAATCGTACCGGGAATGTCAGAGCGACTGGTGGAAATGATTAACCGTGCAGATGCTTTTATTGCTTTTCCGGGAGGCTTGGGCACATTAGAGGAAATTTTTATAGTGCTATCTTGGGCGAACTTAAACATACACCAGAAACTGATTGGGCTATTCAACGTTGAAGGATTTTATGATTTTCTTTGTGTGTTTCTTGATGATGCCCGGAGAAATGGGTTCGTGACAAAACCTATGAAAGAACTCTTCTTCACTGCCAGAACTGCTCCGGATTTACTTGACCAAATCTTAGCATTTGAACCACAAATTGACCATATCCTTTCCAAGATCAAATAGTTCGAGGACGATCGTGGTAAAAAGCGTAAGATAAATCATGATCTTAACCTTTAAGTTTTATGTATTTCAGCAAACCATGTACTATCTTCTAAACTCATCTTCTACTTTTTAAGACATTGGGGACAATGTCTCATTTAGATTTGGGGAAGGGGAATAGTTAATAGTATCTTATTATTACTGTGTTATTTTTAGTCTAAAATTTTTCGAAAAATACAAAAAAAAATTGAAAAATTTTACAAAAAATAAAAAAAAAATATTTTATTTTGTGTGTTTTTAATTTGATTAATCAGGAGAAATTGGTGAGAGATAGCTGTGTAAGGAGTTTCCACTCTTGATACGTATCTCAAACCTATTTTCGAAACAAGTTAATTTTTGTTTATTTCCTTTTGAATTATTTAATTTGTGAATTCTCCATAAAACTGACTAAAATGGATTTTCATATGCTCAGTTGGCAGATATTATCAACATGCATGGTAACATACAGACATAAGCTGTAATTGAAAAGTTTGTAATATTCAGTGCTCTAGTTTAATTGGAGGAAGCATCTATAAATGGCAATGGAGTAAAAAAAAAAGAAAAAAGAAAAAAAAATGTGAAAAAAAGTCTGAGATCCGAGTTATTAAGTCTGTAAGAGTGTCTTAACACCTAGTGCCCTAAAGCTAACTGGTTTGGGAGTCACTAGCCCAAAGCTCGCTATATGGATCAAAGATGTTGCAAAAAAATATATATATCTGAAGTCTAAGTAATTAAATCCGTAGGGTTGTCTTAACACTTAGTGCCCTAAAGCCAACTGGTTTGGGAGTCACTGGCCCAAAGCTCGCTACATAGACGGAAGATATTGAATATAAATAAAAACAAAAAAATCAAAAATCAAAGAAAAAAATAGAAAAAAAAATTATTCCATTGCAACTAAAAGGTGTGAATTCTGATAAAATTTTAGGACAAAAATATTACTCTCTTCTCAACTGCACTTGTGACTATTGTGGGAAAATGAGTTGATTAATATTTTGTTGGTTGTGTATATGAAGAATGGTAAAAATAATCAGAGAATTCACTTATTCGGTAATTTAGAAAGAAAGAAAACAACTACTAACTTGGAGTAGAATTTTCACATGTTTAGTCACTAACTTATTTATTCTTTTATCTTTTTACTTTTGTGTGTATTTGTTTTACTATCTTTTTACTTTTATAAGATGTTTGTGGGTATCGTCGCTGTAAACCCTCACGAGACTACAACTCGTCCGCTAGGGACACCTAAGGGTTTAAAGGCTTGCTGCATACGGCAAATGCAACCGTGATCCCTATGAAAGTGGCTTAGTTTAATTTTAGTTGTTACTTTTATTTTATTTTGTTATTTTGCTCGAGGACTAGCAAAATGTTAGGTTTGAGGGTGTGATGAGCGGAAAATATATCAATATTTACCGCTCGTTTTACCTAATATTTTGTTTAGTTTCTCGGGTTTGATGAACGTTTTGATGCGTTTTATGTGCTTTGCAGATAAATAAAGTATTGAGATTTAATGGAATTAACTCGAGGCTAAAACAATGAAATTGGAAGCAAAAAAATGGCAAAAACGGAAATTTACTATACGCGTCACGAAGTGCAGTCAAAATTTCCAATTTTGCGTAATTTTTTTGATTTGGCCATAACGATTTCATCCGATGTCCGATTGAGCAGATTCAAGTTGCAGATTAAAGAAGACTTGAAGATCTACAACTTTGAAAGTCAAAATATTTTCGAATTCTGAAGTTTGGAAGGCCGAAATTGATGAACAATCCAGTGTATTTTGAGTAATTACTATATTCATTTTCAAAATATAAAATAAAATTAATATAAATAAAAATAAAAATTGTCAAACTTCCACCAAACATGTTTCCATGTTTGATGCCATATTTGATGCCATGTTCGGTGCCATGTTTGGTGGAGCTATTGGTGGAGCAATTTGTGGAGAAATTGGTGGAAGCCCTTAGATTTTCCTATAAATACCAAGCTTAACTTTGTAATTTTTTCATGCTTTCTTTGGAGGAGTTTCTCCATGAAAATCTAAAGGAAAGTGTCTTGTTTATTATTTAAGTTTTCTTGTATTTTCTTTTAATTTGTTTAATAAAATTTTGTGTGTTTTCTTTTACAGCATGAAGAGGTAATCTCATTCTGCTGGGGTGAAGAGGTAAGACCTTTAATATGATAAATTAGATTAATCTCCCTTATTTTAATTAAAATTTGGATTAATTAGTTTCCGTCTATATGGCCGGTTTAGGTGACAACCTTATTTACCGCCTATATGGTTGGTTTTACATTATTGAACTTAGTTTCCGCCTATATGGTCTGTTTATGTGCTAACCTTGTTACCGCCTATATGGTCGGTTTATATGATTTTATTACCACCTATATGGTCGGTTGGACTTTGGACAAATGAAATTACCTCTTTTATGGTCTGGTTAATTAATCGGTAAACATTGAGAATAAGGGAGATTTCTAATTTTGAAATATTAAAAGTGGATCCTCTAACCCCCCAGCATTTTCTTTATTTGTACTTTTAATTTCCAGCATTTACTTTATTTAATTTTCAGCATTTACTTTATGTCTTTTATTTTATTTAAGCTTTTGTTAGCCTTAGATATGTGTCGTAACTAAGTCTGTTATCTGGGGTTGTAATGAATTCCAATATCACCGGTTTATAAGGGGTTAGATTATGGTTTGGGTAATATGAAGATTTATTTATTGAGCCTTAGTCTTAATGCGTCTTGTTAACTCGCCATTAATAAGATTGATTCGGTAAACTTAAAATGAACTTGGAAAAGGGATTTTAGGTTTAAGACCCTAGACTCAATAGCCCACGATCTTCCTTAAGGATAGATAACCCCTTAATAGATTTCCTTACAGGATAGGAATATACCTGTCAGGCGGGGGTAGCCATAATTGGAACTTAATCTTAATGAATTCAGATAACTTAATTTACATAGGAATATGATTAATTAGGTTACACTGGGTATTTATAATTGACCATCGGAAGAGGATTTACATAATTTCGTGTTCCAGTTTAGTAAATCAATATATTACCCAACTGTAAGATAACCACTTCATCTTTAAATAATATTGGAAGGATTCACAACCCTGGAAAGTTTTATAAATTTGTATTTTCTCCAATCTACTTTCACGCAAATTTTATTTACTTGCTTTAATTTTTAAAAGTTTAAAGTCACCATCCCAATCAAACAAATAATCCATTAGATATTAGTAATCATTTGGCCTCATAGAATTAATAGCTAGGTATTAAGTCCTTGTGGGATCGATACTTTTTATACTACTTGAATGATACGTGCGCTTGCGTTATACGTGTGTGAAAGCACCGATCAGCGATGAGTCATCAGATAATATATCGACTCTTGAGATGCATCACAGTGGATTTGATAGACTGATTCGTAATTTACATACAAAATGTCAAAAAGAAAGACAACAATACAGTCTCTGACTTTAAGAGACCATGTTTGTCAATTTATAAGGAAATTAGATGGGAAGCATAACCCCGACCCATAAGGGGCGTTCAAGCCGTTATTGGAAGTAAACCAAAGGAAGATATGAGCCACAATCACAACTACCAGTACATATCGTTTACTGTTTTGATTTCCTTTTATTATTTTATTATGTAACCTTTCTTTTTAGTAGCAGTGTTGTAGATTCAATTGTCAATTTCGCACTAACGAGATGATGTCTTCCAAACTCTACTTCTTTTTAGTCAGACATTGGGGACAATGTCTCAATTTGGTAAGGGGACAAGATAAATGACTAGATAGTTTTCATTCTTGTGTTTTCAGTCTTGTAAAAAATAAAATATTTTTATTTTTATTTTTGTTTAAAATAATTATATTGTTTTCATTTGTTGTTATTTTGTGTGTAAAAAATATTTATGTGTTGTTTTTCTTGTGTTTTTTTTTCCAAAAATAAAAAAATAAAATATTATACACAAACCAATAATAATTTTTTGATTAACCAAGTGGAATTGTTGTTTAGAGATGACAGTGTAAGGATTTTTCACTCCTGAGATGCATCTCAATATAATTCGTAACAAGTTATTTTTGTTTCTTTCTTTTTCAATCATTTAAATTTGTGAATCCTCCATAATATTGATTAAATTTGATCTTCATATGCTCATTTAACATGTATTATCAACATACACAGTAACATATGATCATGGGTTGTCAGTGAAAATTTTATAATATTCAGTTCTCTAGTTCATTGGAGGTAGCACCTAAAAGCAGTGGAATTTATGTTTTTATTCAAAAAATAATCAGACTTTTACTTAGTTACAGAACATTTTGCCTCAGCAAGAAGTGATTTTTCGCGTAAAACATTAGAGCTTAAGTTAGTTTAAAAAAATTATATTAATAATAATCAAATTTTTACTAGTAACCAGATATTTTACATCAGCAAGCAGTGATTATTCGCATAAAATGGTAGATCTTGAGTTTGTAAAAAAAAAGTAAATAAGTTCGATTTCGTAGTCTCTCTACCTCGAGCAATTAAGTTCTTATAAATGTTTTAACACTTAGCGCCCTAAGGCCAATTGGTCTGGGAGTCACTACCATAAAGCTCGTTACATGGGGTAAATAGAAAGCTTAAGAAAATCATACACTTCTTCTTTTTGACACTTGTGATTCGAGCAATTAAGTTCGTAGGGATGTCTTAACACCTAGTGGCCTAAAGCCAACTAGTTTGGGAGTCACTGGCTCAAAATAACTAGTTATTGACTATTTTCGATGGGTTGTGTATGTGTTTTGGGTGCAAAACGGATCATGTATGAGCTATTATTTGATGGACACTAAAAAATGTACATTTAATAAAGAGAAAGTAACTCATTTTACTCTTATAGTTTCATTAATCCCCCTTAATTTAGCACATTTGTGAAATAATAATTAAATTTATGTTTTATATATTTTTATTGTGATTTTTATTTCTTATTTAGGTGAAATAATACCTTGGATACAAAACTAGAAAAATGGACACGACATTTGCATTTTGAAGGCCAGAAACTTGAAATGAAGTTCTAATAGTGTACAATTTCAAAACTTCCAACTTTGAGCAAGTTTTCTATTTTGGACATAACATTTTACTGCGATAACTGATTGAGGCGATTTTAGTTCTAGATAAAAGATGACGCAAAGATCTGCAACTTTGTTTCTTTTATGATGATCTAGTTCTAAGGTTTGCAAAGTCAAAATTGGTGAAAAAATCAATATGTGTTGCAAGTAATTTTAATTATTAGAAAATAAGGTAAAAAATTAAAAACAAATAAAGTAAAAAATAAAACAAATAAAAGTTGAAATTGGTGAAATATTTCAGCTTCATCCTCGTCAGAATCTGAATAATAGAAATCAAATCGAGACTTTTCCGGCTCAGGTTCCTGAACTGATACCTCTGGTTCTTGATTCTCCTCAGCCTCCTCTTCTGCTAAAGTGTCATAGTGAAATGTTTGGTACTCGAAGGCTTCATCTGTGTCATCTAAAGATGCTCCTTGAGGTATGTAGCTCTGGTTTTCTATTAATTGTCTGATCTGATCTGTCATTCTCTGTATGGATTCTGCGTTACTCTGGATTTGTGCATCAAATCGAGCTGCATGTTCTTTGAACATGTGAATAAATTGATCTTCCTCGGATGGTTCTGGTTCTTGATGAAAATCATAGGTGCATGGTGGATAAGATGGAAAATATGATGGTACTTCGTACCATGAAGGATTTTTATAGCTCTGCCACCCTGGATTGTAGTTGTACTCGCACTAATCTCTTGGGTGGTTACCATTACATATGTCACATCTCCACATTGCGTTCTGTTGAGAAAATGTAGTATTGCTTGGTTCTGGCATCCAATGATAGTCGTTGGGCTGTACAATAGGCCTCAGAAAATCGGACTGTTGCTCCCATATTTGGGGTGTATCTTCTTGTAAAACACGTAATCTCTCAATCTCCCAGTAGTGTTCCATTTTTCAACAACCTGAAAATAAAACAAAGAAATAAAAATTACAGATAAAAATAAAGAAAATTAGATACAAGTAAATTAGATAGCTTCAAAATTAATATCTCAAGAAATATAAGTCCCCGGCAACGGCGCCAAAAACTTGACCGGTGCATTCACACGCCTATAATGCAAGCGCACGTATCGTTCAGGTAGTATAAAAATATCGATCCCACGAGGACTTAATTCCTACTGTTGTTATTAATTATTGAATCTATTTATTTACAGGTATCTAATTATAGGGAGAAGGGAATTGATTGCTTTGGTTGGTTGAATGTGGAATTGCTGAATAAAATAAACAAAAGAAAATACTAAGGAAAATAAATAAAAAGACTCAAAAGATCTAGGGTCGTGACTCCACACAATATTATTAGAAGATGAATTGACTCTCTTATTTATGTGTAATAAATTAGTTTGCTAACTTGGAACACGAAGATATGCAAAAGCCTTTGTCGATGGTCAGACGCAAATACCCAGTATAACCCAATTGAACCATATATGTCTGTCAACACATTACCTGGATTCATTAAGTTTAAGTTCCAATTATGGCTACCCACGCCCCAAGTATATTCCTATCCTGTAAGGAAATCTATTAAAGGTTATCTATCCTCAAGGAAGATCGTGGGCTATTGAATCTAAGGCTAAACTTAAAATCCCTATGTATAGTTCATTTTAAGTTTACCACATCAATCTTATCGGTGATCAGACAACAAGACGCATTAAGCTTAAAACTCAATAAACAACCTAAAAAATTACCCATAAAAAGAAAATCAATTATTAAGTATGGATATTGTGTTTCATCACTTCCCTAGAATAAAAATATAATGTTGGGGGTTGGGGATCCACTTTTACTATTTATAATTTAGATATCTCCCTTAATATAATACATAAATTAAACATGATATTACCGACCAGCCATAAAGGCGGTATTCCTTATTAAGTCAAATTAAGTCCGACCAGCCATAAAGGCGGTAATAGTATTTGAACATAAACCAGCCATATAGGCGGTAATTACATGTCACCTAAAGACCAGCCATATAGGCGGTGCCACATTATGTCAAATAAATAAAACCAGCCATTAAGGCGGTAATCTTTTATATTTTGAATTATAATTTCCATATTATATTTAAGGGAGATTAATCTAAATTAAAATAATAAAAGCTTCACCTTATCCCCAGCAGAAAATTAATTCCAAAACATTAAAGAAAGGTACAAGAAGAATTACTACTATTACTGAAAATTAAAATACATAAATTAAAAATAATATTTATATACAAAAATAGATGCAATCCTTTAAAAACAGGGAAAAGCTCCAAAGGAAAGCATGAGGAAAAACTGAATGTGAGGCCTTCAATTTATAGGCAATTTTTGGTTCGGGCGTCGCGACGCCAGCTACAGTTCCTCGAGTCCACGCGGGTTGACCACGCGTCTGTCGGCAGCATTATTGGGCGACACGTGGCAGCTGTTGATTGGGTGGAGATGTGGTCCAATAAATGAGTGACATGTGGGACGCTTTGATTTGTTGAATCTTCGGTCCAATAGGAAGGCGACACGTGGCACGCGGTTCGGGTGGTCCAATGAGATGATGACACGTAGCAGCCGGCGCACGTTAGCAAAATCTGGCGCACGTTAGCAAGACCTGGCGCATGTTAGCAAGTCAAACCTATCAGATTCTGACATGTGGCAGTCGGCGCACATTAGCACGTTCGGCGCATTCTGGGCGTCGCGACGCGAAAAAGACCATTTTTCCCTTGTTGACCTATTTTTGTCTGTTTTGGCCCCAAATTGTCTCCAATGCTTCCCAAACTTTATTTATCTGCAAAATAACACAAAATACATCAAAATGTTCACAAAACTTGAGAAACTATATGAAATATTAGGTCAAATGAGTGGGAAAAAATGATGTATTTACCACTCATCACACCCCCAAACCTAACATTTTGCTAGTCCTCGAGCAAAACAGAAAGTAAAATAACATGAAAATAAAATTAACTAAGCCACTTTCGTAGGGATCACGATTTCATTTAGCGTATGCAACAAGCCTTTAAACCCCTAGGTGTCACTAGTGGACGAGTTATAGTCTCGTGAGGGCTTACAGCAATGATACCCACAAACATTTTTACAAAAGTAAAAGTTAGTTAAAACTAATGCACACAAAAGCAAAAAGATAAGAGAAAAGAGAATAAAGAAGTTAGTGACTAATCAGGTGAAACTTCTACTACAAGTTACTAGTTGTTTTGTTTCATTCTAAATTACCGAATAAGTAAACTCTCCGATTATATTTACCATTCTCCATATACACAGTCAACAAAATATTAATCAACTCATTTTTGCCCACAACAGTCACAAGTGTAGTTGATAAGAGAGTAATATTTTTGTCCTAAAGTTCTATCAGATTTCACATCTTTTTATAGCAATTGAATAATTTTTCGGATTTTTCTGATTTTTTCTTTGATTTTAGAATTTTGACTTTTTATTTATATACAATATCTTCCGTCTATGTAGCGAGCTTTGGGTCAGTGGCTCCCAAACCAGTTGGCTTTAGGGCACCAAGTGTTAAGACACCCCTACAGACTTAATTACCCAGACTTCAGATATAAATATATTTTTGTAGCATCTTCGATCCATGTAGCGAGCTTTGGGCCAGTGACTCCCAAACCAGTTGGTTTTAGGGCACTAGGTGTTAAAACACCCTTACAGACTTAATAACCCGGATCTTGGATACTTTATTTTATACATCAGAATTTTTTTTTACTCCATTTCCTTTTATAGATGCTTCCTCCAATTAAACTAGAGCACAAAATATAACAAACTTTTCAATTACAGCTCATGTCCGTATGTTACTATGCATATTGATAATACCTGCCAACTGAGCATATGAAGATCCATTTAAGCCAGTTTTATGGAGAATTTACAAATTAAATAATTCAAAAGGAAATAAACAAAAATTAACTTATTTCGAAAATGTTTTACCTTTTTAGTCAAAATAAAAACACGAAAACACAAAAATATTTTTGTAATTTTTTGAAAATTTTTCAATTTTTTCTATTTTTCGAAAAAATTTGGACTAAAAATAAATAAAAACAATAATATAGTAAAATTTTTACTAAAAATAAAAATAAGATACTAATCAACTAAATTCCTCCCCCAAACCTAAATGAGACATTGTCCCCCAATGTCTTAAACAGTAGAAGAAGAGTTTAGAAAATCGTATCTGGTTAGCTGAACTACCGATTAAGATCTATGTCCAGTTTACGCTTCTTACCACGATCGTTGTCTGTCCAGTCCAACTTGGCGAGAATGAGGTCGAGTTTTGGTTCAAAGGCTATGATTTGGTCAATTAATTCTTCGGCCTTGGTCGCAGTCAGGAAGATATCACGTACTGATTTCGTGACGAACTCATGTCTTTTGGCTTCCGCAAGAAATACAAACAGAAAATTGAAGAAATGCTCAATGTTAAGTAACCCAATGGGCTTCCGATGAATATTTAAGTGCGCCCATGATGCTACTGTAAACATTTCCTCAAACGTCCCAAGCCCTCCTGGTAACGCAATAAACGCATCCGCAGTATTGATCATTTCATGAATTTGTTCGGGCATTCCAGATATGATGCGTTCATCTACATTTTTTTTTCCGATTAAGTGTTCGTCCGCCAAAGGTTTTGGAATGATTCCCAAAACATGACCGCCACCATCCTGAACTGCTTTTGAAATGCTTCCCATTAATCCAAGATTGCCACCACCATATACTAGGTGAATATTTCGCTCCGCTATGACTCGCCCCAATTCCTTCGCAGCCTCAATGAATTCTGGTTTATTACCAGAATTGGATCCACATAAAACACAAATTCGCTTGATTCGCTGTTGTGAAGTTGCTTCCATTTTCTCTCTCTTGTTTGGATGTATATCTGGATGTGTTGAAGAGAGAAATATAGGGCTGAATTTATAGAACCTGAAATGGGTGAGTAATAATTGCACTAGTATCTGCCAAATGACAATTATTAGAAGAACGTTAAAAATAAATCGTGAAAAGTCAAAAAAGTATAAATCTTGTCGGCGAAAATAAAGATAATAACAAAAGAAAAGCAAATCAAAGCAATAATTAAGGCAACAGATTTGTGTACGCAATACGCCACTAGTTTGGTATAAATTCATTAGGATGCGTCTCAAGAATCCATTCCTTACTCAGCCACCACTAATGAATTAACTCTCATCTTTATGATTGCCAAACACCATTCCTTCTGTCTTAAAATGCTCCGTTTGTGCTTTTCCTACAAAAACAACACACAAAATTAAAAATTAACACACAAAATTAAAAATTCTACAACATGTATACATAAAATATGAAAACATAAATAACAATAAATTGCATGGGTTGCCTCCCTGCTAGCGCTAAATTTTTCGTCTTTAGCCAGACGTAACTGAAGTCAATCTGTCAAGGAGGTTTCAGCGTCGTCTTGGATGTCCGATTAAAGACAATCCCATGAGCGTTGCTTTTGAAGGGTCTCTTCCAACGGTAAGGTCGCAGAAATTTTTTTGTCTCATTTAGTGCTCGTGCTACCTTTTTAAACTTTGTCGCTCCAACAATTCCTGCAAAGAAATGAAGAAAATCAGGAGGTCTCGTATGGTGCTTGACTTGGAATGGAAGTTCCATTCTGTCAAGCTTCTGGGTGATATCTTTAGATTGTACTCCCCAAAACAGTGATGTTTCGTTTGAATGCTCTAGATCTTCAATAAGTTCAGACATTTGCTCTTCCATTTGCTCTGTTTCTTGCTCCACTTGAGGATGAAAAGATGAGTCAGACATTAGGTCTTCGTCCTCTTATTCAGGTAAATTGATTGGCTCAGGTAGATCTTCTTCAAACATCATTGCAAAACAATCTCCAATATCTTCGTTTTGAGGATACAGAATTACATCCTCAATTTTTGATGCAGTTGGTACAAAAATTTCAGCTTCATCCTCGTCAGAATCTGAATAATAGAAATCAAATCGAGACTTTGCCGGCTCAAGTTCCTGAACTGATACCTCTGGTTCTTGATTCTCCTCAGCCTCCTCTTCTGCTAAAGTGTCATAGTGAAATGTTTGGTACTCGAAGGCTTCATCTATGTCATCTGAAGATGATCCTAGAGGTATGTAGCTCTGGTTTTCTATTCATTGTCTGATCTGATCTGTCATTCTCTGTATGGATTCTGCGTTACTCTGGATTTGTGCATCAAATCGAGCTGCATGTTCTTTGAACATGTGAATAAATTGATCTTCCTCGGATGGTTCTGGTTCTTGATGAAAATCATAGGTGCATGGTGGATAAGATGGAAAATATGATGGTTCTTCGTACCATGAAGGATTTTGATAGCTCTGCCACCCTGGATTGTAGTTGTACTCGCAATAATCTCTTGGGTGGTTACCATTACATATGTCACATCTCCACATTGCGTTATGTTGAGAAAATGTAGTATTGATTGGTTCTGGCATCCAGTGATAGTCGTTGGGCTGTACAACAGGCCTCAGAAATCGGGCTTGTTGCTCCCAGATTTGGGGTGTATCTTCTTGTAAAACACGTAATCTCTCAATCTCCCAGTAGTGTTCCATTTTTCAACCACCTGAAAATAAAACAAAGAAATAAAAATTAAAGATAAAAATAAAGAAAATTATATACAAGTAAATTAGATAGCTTCAAAATTAATATCTCAAGAAATATAAGCCCTCGGCAACGGCGCCAAAAACTTGACCGATGCATTCACACGCCTATAATGCAAGCGCACGTATCGTTCAGGTAGTATAAAAATATCGATCCCACGAGGACTTAATTCCTATTGTTGTTATTAATTATTGAATCCATTTATTTATTACAGGTATCTAATTATAGGGAGAAGGGAATTGATTGCTTTGGTTGGTTGAATGTGGAATTGCTGAATAAAATAAACAAAAAAAATTACTAAGGAAAATAAATAAAAAGACTCAAAAGATCTAGGGTCGTGACTCCACACAATATTATTAGAAGATGAATTGACTCTCTTATTTATGTGTAATAAATTAGTTTGCTAACTTGGAACACGAAGATATGCAAAAGTCTCTGTCGATGGTCAGACGCAAATACCCAGTATAACCCAATTGAACCATATGTCTATGTCAACCACATTACCTGGATTCATTAAGTTTAAGTTCCAATTATGGCTACCCACGCCCGACAAGTATATTCATATCCTGTAAGGAATTCTATTAAAGGGTTATCTATCCTCAAGGAAGATCGTGGGCTATTGAATCTAAGGCTAAACTTAAAATCCCTATGTCTAGTTCATTTTAAGTTTACCACATCAATCTTATCGGTGATCAGACAACAAGACGCATTAAGCTTAAAACTCAATAAACACCTAAAAAATTACCCATAAAAAGAAAATCAATTATTAAGTATGGATATTGTGTTTCATCACTTCCCTAGAATAAAAATATAATGTTGGGGGTTGGGGATCCACTTTTACTATTTATAATTTAGATATCTCCCTTAATATAATACATAAATTAAACATGATATTACCGACCAGCCATAAAGGCGGTATTCCTTATTAAGTCAAATTAAGTCCGACCAGCCATAAAGACGTAATAGTATTTGAACATAAACCAGCCATATAGGCGGTAATTACATGTCACCTAAAGACCAGCCATATAGGCGGTGCCACATTATGTCAAATAAATAAAACCAGCCATTAAGGCGGTAATCTTTTATATTTTGAATTATAATTTCCATATTATATTTAAGGGAGATTAATCTAAATAAAATAAAAAAAGCTTCACCTTATCCCCAGCAGAAAATTAATTCCAAAACATTAAAGAAAGGTACAAGAAGAATTACTACTATTACTGAAAATTAAAATACATAAATTAAAAATAATATTTATATACAAAAATAGATGCAATCCTTTAAAACTAGGGAAAAGCTCCAAAGAAAGCATGAGGAAAAACTGAATGTGAGGCCTTCAATTTATAGGCAATTTTTGGTTCGGGCGTCGCGACGCCAGAGTGCTAGGCGTCGCGACGCCAGCTACAGTTCCTCGAGTCCACGCGGGTTGACCACGCGTCTGTCGGCAGCATTATTGGGCGACACGTGTCGCACTATGGTTGGGCAATGATACGGTCCAATGAGAAATCGACACGTGGCAGCTGTTGATTGGGTGGAGATGTGGTCCAATAAATGAGTGACACGTGGCACGCTCTGATTTGTTGAATATTCAGTCCAATATGGAGGCGACACGTGGCACGCGGTTCGGGTGGTCCAATGAGATGATGACACGTGGCAGCCGGCGCACGTTAGCAAGATCCGGCGCACGTTAGCAAGACCCGGCGCATGTTAGCAAGTCTAACCTATCAGATTCTGACACGTGGCAGTCGGCGCACGTTAGCACGTTCGGCGTATTCTGGGCGTCGCGACGAGAAAAACACCATTTTGCCTCTATTGACCTATTTTTGTCTGTTTTGGTCCCAAATTGTCTCCAATGCTTCCCAAACTTTATTTATCTGCAAAATAACACAAAATAAATCAAAACGTTCACAAAACTCGAGAAACTATACGAAATATTAGGTTAAATGAGTGGGAAAAAGTGATGTATTTACCACTCATCACTATAAAACAGCCCCCGAAACAGTCCCTAAAACCACCAAAAAAGTGAACAAAATTGCTCCCAAAATAGTCCCCTAACCACCATCACACACGGCCTCTTCCCCACTCACGCAACACTCTGATCTCTCTACCCTACACGGCCTTCATCTCCTCTCTTTCACAGACAAGCACGCTCTCTCTCCCCTCTCTTTATAACACATTCACAAGCCACGGAAACACAAAACCTTAAACCAACAAAAACACGTCACAGAACAGCTCTCTCATCTCCCAACCTTCGATTTTTGTTTTCACGGAAGCAACAAACACCCTAAATAAACCCTAACTCACACAGCTTCACTGCTATCTCTCTCCCATTCGGTAACCCTACTGCCAGCAACCCCACACGGCACCTCACAAACCAACAAACAAAACATAGGCTCACCTTACTCGGAAAACCCACACAGGCCACACACCTAAGCACTCGGCTCCACGAACAAGTAAGAAACTAAAACCCTAAAATACTTTTCTCTTCTTCTATCTCCTCTCAACCGAACACACACAGGCCACTCTTTCAACAAAACTTCCTCCCTCTCACGTCTTCTAACACATGGCAAGACACCTAGACCACTAAGACACAAGACAAAGACACAACCCACTGACCACACACAGACCTTGCACTCCACACACACAAGATCACAAGACTCCCCTTCACGTATCTCTCTCACCATAAACCAACACACACAAAAACCATAAATAACAGTCCCACTAACCGATAATAAGGCAACAAGACACATTGCCTAGAAGCACAACTTGTCACACACATTGACCGTGAACAAGCCACACACTCACCACTGACCGAAAATAAGCCACAAAACATGACAAACTAACCGAATACAAAAAATAACACCCCTACAGCCATTCATTCATCAAACAACGACAAATAATAGCCTCTAACTACCCCTCACCGAACGCAAAAACCAGAAAATAACCAACTAAAAAAAGACACATAAAACAGCCCCAAACAGTCCCTAAAATCACCCAAAAACAATCCCTAAATCACCCAAAAAATAGACCCAAGAATTACTATAAAACAACCCCCGAAACAGTCCCTTTAACCGAAAAAAATAGTAAACAAAACAGCCCTCAAAACATTCCCTAAAACCGCCAAAAAAGTGAACAAAATTGCTCCAAAAAAAGTCCCATATTTCACCAAAAATAATCCCGAAAAAAAGTCCAAAAACCACCGTAAAACAACGATTGAAACAAACGAAGGAAAACAGTGGCCAAAACAGCGAGTGAAAATAGAGAAAACAGAAAGCAGAAACAGTGAATCAACGAACCAGAAAAAATAGCGAAAACGTTAACTCTTCCAGTGACGTCCCAACGCACTCCCGAGAAGCGACGTAAGACCTGAGGGCACTTTTTGTTATATTTTATTTTGTCGTCCTGGACACGGCATGCTTGGTTGGATGTGAAATACGTCCAACCGGGCATGCGAAGTCCTACATTGAAAATGGCCAAATTCTTTGGTCACATATTTTATTATTCGGTATTTATTTTGTATTATTTGTCTTTTTAATATTTCGTATTTAATTTGCATTTATGGTTGTTTTATTATTTAGCATTCATTTTATGTTATTTATCTTTCTTGTTATTTCGCATATTTGAATCTTCGGTTATTTATTGTTATATGCATTATCATATTTCATGTATGTCAACATTGGGTTAATGATTGCGTTGTGTTAATGATTGCGTGTTATCCCTCGTGGTATATCAGATGGAAACCCAACATAAATTTCGTAGCCGAATCCAAATGGACGGTAGTGCGGTCTGTACTTGGGATACAACTCCACGTACCACTTGAGAAACACTCATGCATGTGTTTATGTCATTATAGATGCCGTTTTTGTAATCTCGTTCGAACGCATTCTCAAACGCTACACGAACATATACATTCTGCTTCACTCCGTTCGAACGTGTTTCTAAACGCTACACGAACGCATGCATTTGGTCTTGTCATGCATCGCATCCCATCCAGTTCGAACGCGTTTCCAAACGCTACACGAACGCGTGCATTCTGCCTCACTCTGTTCGAACGTGTTTCTGGACGCTACAAGAACTCGCGCACACTGAACAGATTCTTTTATCATGTTTTATGCATGTTTGCCTCTTTGGTTATCTCTTTCTGCATTATGTGCTTAAATATCCTTTTTTTAATGTAGTATGCTTCCATTGTTTCTATTAACGTTCATGGGTGTGCAAACTTGTATGTCATTTGAATTATCTTGCATGTATTGCATAAGACTTGGTTATATTATTGCATAAATCCTTTCATTACAATTGGCATAAGTGAGGGACCATTCCGAACCAAATAGTTTGAGGTCTTCCCTTGCGAGAGGTGAGTGCGGCCTTAAATTATTTCCCAGTTCACATTGGGTGGCGACTCCATTTTTTCTCCGATTTAGTCCCCCGCTGGCTGCTCTACTCCCAACCGGGCCGTGAGCCCGGACAGCATCGCCCACCTTTATAGCTGTGTCCACACCTATCTGACTGGTTTTATTTATTTGGTATAATTGAGTACCTAACTAGACTAATTATAGACAAATATTATCATTGTCCTTGTGGCTGTTTTTATATGTTTTGCATAATTAATTCATGAAATAAATTAACTGGGTAATAATGACAATTTATATATTATAAAAAGTCAAATTTCTCCAAATTTGAAAAAATAAAGTAAATCCCCTATCTTCAGCATTTTATTTTATTATTGCAGTTCAATTTAAAATTGTTCATCACTTCAAACAATTCAATCCTTTTTATTTTTTCTCGAATCATTATTTCATTTTACTAAATCTATTTTAGGTGTATCGATTCCGAATTTACCGAGTTATTTTATTATTTCGACACTCTTATACTTGGGAGTAAAAAATCAATTTGTGAGCGTGTCAAGACAGAATGGAAATGATTGGCTTCTTTGATGGAGATTGGGCTTGTCATATAGAAGGTCAGTTGGTGCTTATTGTATTACTTTGGCAACAATTTGGTGTCATAGTCTTCTAAGAAGCAGTCTGTCGTGACAATATCCAATCACAAAAAGTGAATATAGGTTACTGTCAGCTGCTAGTTTTGAGATTGATTGGTTTCAATCTCTTATATCAAATCTTCAATTCATTAATCTTCCAATTCTTATAATTTGGTGTGATAATGAGGGAGCACCATCACTTACCAAGAATCGTATTCAACATTCTAAGGCTAAATACATTGAGCTTGATATTCATTTTGTTGGAGATAAAAGTGTTGAATAAATAATTTGAAATCATATATATTCCGTCTTTAGAACATATTGCAAATGCCCTTACCAAGCCTATTTCCTTTCTTCAGTTCAATTATCAGTGCATCTTAATTAGCGAGATTAGTTACAAGTTGTTAACCTATGCTTATAAATATGTAATGTAATCAGTTGTTCAAATTCAGATCTAAAATTAGTTTCTCTCTGTATTTTCTTACTAACCAAATACACTTATCATCATCTTCAACTCAAACTTACAAACTATGAAGATTCCAAAATCATGAAAGCCATTAAGAATCCACTTAGCATCAACGGCGACAACTATAGGTGCATTGTTAGCATAAGAATGGGAGTAAGAACATGAAAGACCAATTTAACACGTGAGTAGACGACTATCTAACACACAGACATGCTACATTTGAAAAGAGCACGTTTGCCTAGTCCTGATATATGTGTCACGAGGGTTGCGTCATTATTTCCTAACTCTCTAGCTGCATTTGATGACGAAAATCGATGTAAAATACCTACTCACCAAACCAGAGAACTTGTTGATAATGAAGCAAGTTGGATATCGACCCGACCACCTTAAGGATGTAGATTTGGGGTTTTTTAAGAGTTTGGTAAGACTCGACCCGAGAGATTTTTCATAATGGAACCCGACCTAATTGAGAGTGCTGAAGGAAGGCTTTAGTATCATCTACCTCAGTATGCCGACCCGAGGAACGAAGACGGGATCTCAAGCCGACCAGTGTTGGAGTCATGTGACATATACCATAGTTGAGAGGATAAGTTTTTAGAAGGCAAATGATGACTGTGGGAAAAACTACGGTTCCAGTTGGAAGTAGCCATGCTAGCCACCATAGGCCTGTGCAGTGGCAGGGATGTGACAGTGCAGAGCCGCTATAGGCCGATGCAGTAATTGTGAATGGGTTATTCTGATTGGCTCATTTAAAGGTAGTTGAAGAGAGTTGCGATGACAATGATGGCAAGGTGATATGGGCTGATGTCATTGGCATTGGAATACGGAATTTAGAAGTTTATATAAAGAGGTTGAGAGTTAGCAAATTTCACATCTCACAACTTGTAAAGAGGTAAGAGCTTAAAAATTAATGATAGAGAGAGAAAGTTGGTCAGTTACCTGATCAAGTGAGTATCAGACTAGTGTAAGACTCGAGGTGTATTATCACTAAGATAGTTCATTTTCCTTGTTATTGCTCGAGTCGGTCTGTACCCCAGCAGTAATAAAATACACCCCCTTTATCCCATGGACGTAGGTTGGAGTCACTCTGCGCCGAGCCACGTAAACTTGTGTTTATCTTGTTTGCATGTTAAGTTTGCTTTGATTTCCTACTAATTAACCAAACAAATTCATTATTGATGGAGGTTTGTTCGAGTGATTAATTTCTCATATTACCATTGGAATGGAAAACAGTCGTTAACATATGTATGTATGTACGTACGTACGTACGTACGTATGTATGTCATTTTATTGAGTTTGAATTTTGAATATAGTGGGGACATAACGATTTTATGACAAGATAGTTTTTGTGAGTATTTGAAACATATAAGAGGGGAAATGATTAATTTACTCAAACAATAAGAGTAGTTTTTTTTTTTTTTTTTTGAAAGTTTTCTCATATGGTAAATTTTGAAAGTATTAATTCATGGTTTTATTTGAATAATAATCATTCAAATTTAAAATTATTATTGCAGGTTCACATTGCCTCGATCTTTATGCATCACACAAATATGATCCATATTGGTTGGTCCTACAACGCAAGACTGAACAGAAGATCATGCAAGAAAATTGCTGATCTTAAAGAAATCAATAGTTGTACCAGTTATATAATGGAAAAGATTAAAATGATAAAAAAGAAAATTGCTTGTATTATAGTATTCTCATGGAGTTGTTTATAAGTCTAATGACTATTGTGTTGTTTATCCTTTTGAAATATATAAAAGAGAAATACCATTATCGACTTTTATTATTGTTTTAAAAATCAGATTAATGAATCGGTTATCTAAAAAAATTCAATGGATCACTAATTCAATCGATTGAATTGGAAAAAATCAGCTGATTAAATAAAAAGTTAAAAAACATTTATTTATTTATTTTTGTTAAAAAAATTAATCTAAAAAATCGATTTGACATATTCATCAATTTTGATTGATTTTTTTATCCTCCAATTAAGGTGGAACCGAACCCGACTCACAGCCGGATCTCTATTTAACTGGCCGGTCCAATCTGATTTTCAAAAAAACTATATTTTATTCTTAAAATGTTGCTCTTCTTATCAGCATTTTGAATCTACTTGCAAATATTTTACAATATATATTTATTTACTGTCATCATCATCATTATTATTTATTATGCCAAAAGGGTTTAAGTGACACGATCTTAGTGTTAGAAAGACACTTTTATAAATATATCGGTATTACTCGAGTCAGAATATCTGAAACTATTTATTATTATCAGTGATTGTAGTATAAATAATTATGCACACTATAGTATCAAAATATGTAATAATAACACCATAACATTAGTAAACTATGATATGATAGTGTTAGTCACTAGTGACGCAGTAGTGTTAATAATCAATGTAATTTTAGAATCAATAAATCTATGGCACTACAACATCAACAAAATTTTGACGAAATTTAGAAGGTTTAGTGACAGTAATTTATGTGATTATAATATAGATATTTGATTCATTATTAAAAAAAAAAAAAAAAAAAAAAAGAAGAAAGAAAGAGAGAGACAAAAATAGATTACCCATTGATTTGTTCACATTTTTGATGCACTAAAAAAACCAAAACCAAAATTGAAATTAAAATTATATTTCAAATTTTTTTTATTACATATCCAAATACACAAAGACTTTCAAATTATATAATGCATAACTTGTAGCATTCTCTTAAAATTCCCATCTTAAACATTTTAAATGAAATTGACGTAGATAGACCTTTAGTAAAATTATGTATATATAATGTTTATATGCTTATCAATACTGAAGTGTAGAAAATGTCTGTGGAGATGTGTTTTGTTAATCAAGTGAAGTCGTTACAATATAATCTTGACAAATGATCACAACCACCGTGGTGTAGTTCTCAAAAAAAAAAATTACACAGTTGTACACATTTAATGAGCCCGTACTGCTCCCACTTAACTCACCGAGTTGATCTATAATAGAACTCGAAATCGTGTGTCTTACCATATGTAATATCCCGAACATTTTTTGAAACGGTTTTGCAAGATTTTTGAATTTAAGTTAAGAATTTGAAACGGAATGATAATCGAAAATCAGAGTTTATGTGTTGGGAGATAGTTCAAAATATTTTTAAGTGAAGCTTCGTCGAGTTGGAAAACGGGTGGTTTCGAGAACCAGTTATGCGATTTCTGATTTTATTGTTATACGCATAAAAGTTTGTTATTTCGGCTATAAAAATAGCAAACGAACTCCGATTGAGCTAATTCTTGAACCATCAGACTCTTTTTTCTGAGACGAACAACTTTGATGTTGAACACTTTTAAAAGTTACATTAGAAAGGTTTCAAATATGTGAATTTCTGAGAAAATCACATGACAGCAACCTAATTGCAATTTTTCGGGGGTCAGAATGTGATTTTCATAAACTTTTCTATAAATACCCATGGTTTACATAAATTTCCAAAATGACAAAACTTCCTAAACTCTTCAACTCGACCCCCTAACCCAAATTCCGTCCTTAGTTTTGCTGGTCACGTCGGAGGCTTGCTGGCAGGCGCAACCAGCCAGGGGAGTGCGCCGGCCACCCCTCCACCTTGTGGGGGCTGGCAGAAACCCCCAGATCGCCGGTAAACGGGCGAAAAGAAAGAGGATTCACGCGGGATTGGGTTTTCCAATCCCGTCTCGTCGCTTCGTTTTACTGTCTGAGCCACCCGCCAAATCGAAGCTCTCGGAGATCACTACAAGTTGGCGGTGTTGAATTTTCTAATCCATGTACGGTTGCATGCGAAACGAGGGAGAAAGATTAGGTGAATAGTGACCCATGGTGAACAGTACCTTCGATCAGAATTCCATCGATTCGAGCGTATTCATGGAATCATTTGGAGTCCGTCTATGTTGGGGTTTTGGGCGGTATTACCGGGTAAATATAGCGGAACGCTGAAAATCAAACGTTTTCAATAATTTTTCTTGGGCAATTAAAATAAACTTATTTATTTTAATTACAAAATTGTAACGACCCCAGTAGTTAGTTCACTTTGAGGCGTTCGAAATCAAAATTTTTCGTTTTCAATAATTTTTCTTGGGCAATTAAAATAAACTTATTTATTTTAATTACACAATTGTAACGACCTCAGTAGTTAGTTCACTTTAAGGCATTCGATTTCCCTTTTCTCTTACGGGATGTTTAATAATTATCGTACTAACTAGAAATAATAAATGCTTATTCTAATCAAATTTAAAGTTATTGTTTTTGTTATTTTTATTGGGTCTAGTATTAGATGAGAAGAGAAAAGAGATTTGGGCCCAAATAGTTAACTAAGTAAAAGAAAGAAAGAAAAGCCCAAGCCCATTCCCTAGAAATTTCCCCACTTTTCTAGTAATTAATTTCAATAAGGAAATAAAATATACATAAATAAAGAAGAAAACCATCCCCCCCCCCCCCCCCCCCACAATTTTAGCCAAAAACGTGGAAACAGAGAGAAAGAAGAAGAAGGGATCAAGTGGGAAATCTCTTTACAAAAAATTAAAATCATCAAGAAGGACTCATCAAGCCAATCTTAAGGGATGAGATAGGTGATTAAGGGCTTTGAAAAAGAAGAGAAGAAGAGTTGAACCAAGGTAACACTTTTAACCCAAAACTTAATGTTTTGTATTTTGGAAATTTGTATGAATTGAGTGTGTTGTTAGGTTAATGAGGTTGAGGTTAAGGTAATGGATGATGAAAGAATGGATATTTTAAGCAACTTTGGGTTGGTTCTTTAAATTATGGGTTTGGTTAGTATGATGAGATTTGGTGATGTTTGGAGTTAGAAATGAGTTAAAAAAATATTGTATATGTTGTAATAGTTGGGGATGATGGGTGAAAGTAGGATTTTGTTTGAAAAATTGATTGGGATTATTTTGATTTTGGGTTGTGGACTGGTGTCGACAGAGGCAGAATCTGCCCAGTTTTTCGTCAGCGCGTCGCTACACGCAGGTAATTCCGCGTCACGACACGAACACCAGATGCTGGAAAAATTTTAAGTGTTGCAACGCGTAACTGGAAGTCTAGATTTCTATTTTACTATTCATTTGAGGAACATGAATGTTTAGTTAGGACAATCCAAATAGATCATGAAATTTTATTTAAAATTACGGACCATATTATAAAACCAATGATCCTAACATTTTGTATTCTATACAGATACTCGTCAGGAGCCGCGCTCGCCCCCAGCTACGTAAAGGAACTTACTATGACATAATCTGTGAGTGGAGATTTATTTTCTTTTCATAAGTTGGTTTTATGCTTATTTGCTTCAAATTTAAAATTTATTTTGAGACTTATTTTAAAGCTTTAGGGCGTTAGCCTTGTTTAATTTTCAGACATGTATTACCTGGAAATGGATTTGACTTTTAAAAGTTTTTCAACTTGGTTTTCATGTTTTCGGAGCAAGAGGTAAAAACTCACCCCAGTATGTAACTTGACAGTTGGAATTGACGGATATAGTGACATGTGCACATATGGAGGACTGAGGGGACGCCCTCAGATCCTCGAGTCGGGCTAGGGGATGGCGATATGTAACGCCCCTAGACCCCAGTATTGAGCTTAGGTGGTAGCATAGATCTGCACCCCCAGCTCCAGTTTGTGGCTTGGGGACGGCGATACGTAACGTCGCAAGATCACCAGATTTTGAGACAGTAGTGGCATGCTTTGGGGGACGGCGATACGTAACGCCCCAAAGTCATGGATTTGCACATCTGCCTTCAGTTAGGCGTATGAGGGGATGGTGATACGTAACGCCCCCATACGTCCAGTTTTTCTTTACACCACCAGAGATATGTTTTAGAAAGTTTTCATTAAAATATTTTTCAGAAAAAAGAAAGGTACAAGTTTCAAAAGTTTTCAGAGAAGTTTTTAAATACAGTGATTTCACATGATGTTCTAACTTGTGTTTTTATTTTTGTAGCTCCACTCACTGAGATCCTCTGGACTCACCCCACCACTTCCCAGCTTCTTTTGCATGATACGCCTTTTGGTGAGCCATGTGCCTTTTTGGAGATGCAGTCGTGGACAAGAGTTACACTGCAGTCACTATTGTTGGGTCCATCATGCCAGAGCTATATTCATAAAGAATATAGTCTTCTGTGGAGTTTTTGTTGGGGTTGGTGCTCAGAGCGCCAATCCGGACCGTATTTATGTCTGATTCATGAATACGAACATCCCCTTATTCCATAATATTACTTATTTGTTGTTGCACCTCTTGTTTTTATATACATATTCGATCTGATTACGATTAGATTGAAACTAAATATGGTTTAGTGATATGTATATATTAGACAAAGGCCCGATAATATATAATACAGTACACAGTTACAAAGTTAGTTTGTAATTAACATTGGGAAATGTCACTGCTATATGTATATTATCAAACATAGTTCTTGGTCAAGATTTGCTAACACACGTCGGTTAGTCAAATCCGTTGAGACCAGTACATGTCGTATATCAGACTTGGTCCGATGGTTTATCCCAATGAACCATGAGTCTGGGGAGACTCGTATAGACGTGTAGGTGTTTATAGTGGATAAACACTGAACGGCTCACCGAAGATTCTTAATGGATGGTACACCAACGTCAATAAGAATCTTCTCGGGTTGAGTAGCATAGTGGTCCTTCGACTTGAGATACCACTGTGGATGTATGAGACATCCTCCACACTTAGATGGCAGTCACGTCACCGATCTATTTAGATCAGACCTCCGCCTATTCATTGGGTGTGGACCGATCCTCAGGATATCCTGTGTGTATCAAGATAGGATCTGTCAGTTCTGTGACGGAGGGATTATACGTATGCAATGACCTTGACCTGTATGATTTAGCTAGTTTATCCGTGATCGTCATAATTTACGGGTGGATAAATTATGGACACGAAATTAGATTTTGTGACGGATATACCTGAATCTAGAGAGTCTCACTAATGAAATATACTCGTAGAGCACTAGGGCAACTTTTATGAATAATAATGATTATTTATAAATCATTTAAACGTTAAACGAAAAATACATGCGAACGGGCCGAAGCGTCATTTCCTAATTAATGTGTATTTGTATTTAATATATGATATTGTTAAATACACATTAATAAATTGTTAAATAAAAGTATTTGACATATATCATTATATATGTATTTGAGATATTTAAAGTAAATGTAATACATATATTTGAGATATTTGTATTTAATTAATTATTTAATTATTTAATTGTTAAATGATTAATATAATTAAAATATAAATATCTCACCAAATGATAAAGTTAGGAAATGATAATAAGTGTAAATGTTTGACTTTACATTAAAGGAAAAGGTTGTCAAATTGAATTTGACTTCCTTGGATATTTGTTTTAATTGTTAAAATTGAAATATCTTTTTCCTTTAATTTTTGCCAAATTCGGCCATGACCTTAATGAATATAAGAGTTATATTTTTTTCTTTGTTGCCATTGTTGACTTTGTTAGAAATATCATTAAAGTGTTTTTGATATTTTAACAAGTTGGTAACATGAAATTGAAATGAAATGAAACTATTGTAACTTGCATTTGCTTTAGGCCAAATTCGGCCAAGGCTTACTTTTAGGCAAGTATATATTGTTTCATTTAATTTTAAGGTTTAAGGAACCTTTTCACTTTATCAAAACTCCATTAAAACAAGGCAAAGAAGGTAGAGAGAAAAGAAAAGAAAAACAAGGAAAAGCTTGGAATTTAGTAAGTATTTCCAACCTTCCATTAGAGAGTAATTTGTTCCTCTTGTTGTGGGCAACATCTTGTGATGTTCTTGAGTTTTTCTATTCTTTATTCTTTGTACTTTTGATGGATAAAAGTTTGATGAAGGTGATATGCATGTATGATGTTGGAAGTTTATTACTAATGTAGTAATAAGCATTCTTTTAAGGTTTTAGAACCTTGTTGCCATTCTAGAGTTATTGACCCACTCTTAAATGACCTAGAATTGTTCTATAGTTGTTTCATTGTGTTGAGACTTGATTTGGATGGAAGAAACATGATTGAAGTATTGGATTTAACCAATTTGGTCTAATTTGTCCAATTTGAAGAAATTGAAAAATTAGGGTTTAAGACCACTTCCAAATTTGGGGCTTTTCATTTATATGGTGTATTAGGATGTGTATATGATGCATATAAAGTTTCATGTTGATTGGATTACATCTTGATGTGTTTTGAAGCATGAAATGACAAAGTGCACAATATGGCACCCTAATGGTGCATTCGGCCAAATGGTCAAAATTTGGGGATTTATGTTGCCTTGGTGTTTTGATGTTTTGAACATGCTAATTTCATCTTAGAAATGATTTAGAATCATTCAAAATTGATTAGATCAATTTCGGACTAAAATGGACAAAATGCCAAGTGTAAGGGCAATTCGGTAAATTCACTTAAATATGATTTATTGAATTTTATTTCATAATTTGATTATTGGATAATTAAATAAATGTATTTATTTAATTAATCCGAGAAAAAATTTTGAAATCGGAAAATTTGATTTTTCACCATTTCCGCTGCGTTACCGGATATTCCCCTAAAACCCCTACAGTTGTTTGTTACAGTATTGACATATGAGATGTTATTGGCATAATGTGTTTACTTTGGTACTTGTATATATACACACATATGATGTATGAGATGTCGTTCATGATCTTGTGATAAGTGTCATTGCATGGCATTAAAAGTAAAGTAAGTGTTCTAGTCATTAGTTAGAGGCTTAGGCGACAATAGGATTTTGTTGCCTGTCGGTAACATTCTCGTGCTGGGGATGTTACAACAATACTTAAAAAACTGAAAATTTTACCCAGAATCCATAATTTTAACCTTATTACCGATTAACACCTCAAAGTTTGCATTTTGATCATTTTAGTCCTAATTTGTCAAATACAAATTCAAGTGATCTTAAATCACTACCAAAATGATTTATATCTGTTTTATACATCGAAATAAAAATTGCAACAAAACAAATTCCAAAATTTTCTAAATTGCCGAGAGGGTCCAATAATTTTCAAGTTTTACAATTTTGTTCAAAACAAGTCAAGATGAAATCCAATCAACCCCAAATTAAATATACATCGTATATACATCATTATACACCACATATATGAAAAGCCCCAGATTTTGATTAGGGTATGAATCCTAATTTCTCAAATTGTCTAATTGACCAAATTTCACCAAATTAAATAAATTCAACACTTTAATCAATTCTCTACCACACCAAACAAGTCTCACCACTTTGAATAAACTCAAGAGCAATTCTAGGTCATCAACGAGTGGTTAAACAACTCTAGAATGATAACTTGATTATCAAATAATCAAAGAAAGCTTATAAATCCATTTAAAGCTTACTTTGTTAAATATACATGCTAAGCCCTTATAAACAAGTTCCCAACAAATTAATTACATGCTTGAAGAGTAGAGAAAATTCTAAACTACACATGTTGAGACCTAGAACTTTAGAAAAAATTTATAAGTTAAAAAAGTTAAGGAAAAACTTACAAAATCCAAGTTTTTTGCTAAAGCTTTCACCTTTGTTCTTCAACTTTCTCTCAACTTTCTTTGTATTTCATTTTTGGTTACTTAAAAATTATGAAACAAAATGAAAACAAAAAACTTATATATTTTCCTTGTAAATGCCGAAAATTAAGGGAAAATTATTAGCCAAGTATTTCAATTTGTTTCAATAAAATAAATGAAAAAGATTAATAAAATTTGTGGTATTAGATTATTAAATAATTTAATAAAATCCACAAATGTTCCAATCAAATAAAGCCATTTGTTAATTAAAGATAATGGAATAAGATATTTATCATTTAATTAATTTAATCATTTAATATTTAAATAATCAAATAATTAAATATAAATATCTTAAATATATATATTATATTTACATTAAATAATGAAAATACATATATTAATAATATGTGTCAAATATCACAATTTGACATTTAATAACTGACCGAAAAATCACAATCGCATGTATTTTCGTTCAACCGTTAAACGACTTATAAATAATCAATATTATTCATAAAAGTTGCCCTAGTGCTGTACGAGTATATTTCATTAGTGAGACTCTCTAGATTCAGGCATATCCATCACAAAATCTAATTTCGTGTCCACAGACTAAATTTAAGAAAAATTGTCCGCAGACTTAATCTAGTGATTTTTAAATAATTTTATTTAACTGGACACTCGAATTCAAATTCTAAAGAGTTTGGGAGCTTAAAAAAATTATTTTAAATTTTACCTACACATACTTTTTTTCGAAGAAAATTAAATGCTTTCTTTTTTTTTTTTCCCCCAAAACCTAAGATAATGTGATTTTCATAAAATGGGATAAATTAATTATTATCTATACCTAATATAGTCCGAGTTCTAGAAAAACCTAAATTTCTATGTAATTAGATATGCTTCCACCTCTGAGAAAATGTTCATTACATTCCAGTCAATATAACTGTTTAATTAGTAGAAGTAGAGCGTGTTGATTTGGAAGAAAAAAAATGTCATTTCTACAAAAAAAAAAAAAAAAAAAAAAAAAAAGTTATATGTTTTTTATTTTATCGAGATAAATTAAAATTATTTCATTAAATCAGATTATTTATTAATCTATATGACTCATTTTAACAAATTTTCTTAATGAACGAACTATGATCTTTTATTTCAACTACAAACGTTAAGCCAATTAAACTATCTACACACGTATTTGTGAGTTTTAAACTTCAAAATACATGACTAAATATGATTTGCTTGTTTCCACACTTCACCTAGGGGCTACGTATGTTCATGAACAACACGGCATTAGCCTCTTTGTCTGTAGTCATAATTTATCACAAAAAATTCCACGATGGATCTTCTCAAGCCTATAAATAGCTCTCCTTTGGTTCCGTCTAATTAAGAAGTCATTAAATAGAAATTAATCAAAGCAAAGTCTTCCACGATGAATGCTCAAGCAATATTTTGTCTTACCATCTCCTTCCTCATCTCTGGTAAAAAAATATTTTCTTATCATCAATAATCATCTAGCTACAATCAAATGCATGAATCATGATTAGTTTTGCAATCTTTTTTTTCAATCCTCAGAACAATCATCAGCTCACTAAATGATTGTTTACAGTTTTATTATTAATTCATGTTGTAATTATCTAAATTCATTCTTAAGTTATTCTTTAGGTCACCTATAGTATCACATTATTCATAACGATGACATTAAAATTGAAACGATGATCATTAAATTTAAAATTTTTATCATTGAATATGTATGAAACATTTATCAATTTCAAGTTTACAAGAAAAAATTTCAAATTCAATAACCTCCATTTCAAATTCAATGTTTCCACTAGGGTAGGGTTATTATAGGTAGAACGGTATAACTTTTAAAAAAACAAGTTTATGTGCTTATTTTTAAAATTAACGGATCTAGTGTCATTTACCGGGAATAAAATTAACGGTCATCAGTTTCGGAATATATTTTAATCATAAAATTAACCTATTAAACATATCCGAAATATCACATCATTCATACAATAAATTAATTAATAACATTTATTCTTGATTAATCTTTTGATATCATCATTGTATATGATACATGAAATTATATTAAAAGTTTTTTCTTCCTATTTATCATGCATTCCATTATACAATTTTTCCATATCCTCAGTGAATGATTTGTTTGCAAGCAGGTGCGCATTTGGCAACAATCACGATAAAAAACAACTGCCCGTACACTATTTGGCCGGCAACCCTAACTGCAGATGGTGCGCCTCAACTATCAACCACTGGGTTCGAGTTAGCCTCCCAAGCATCCAATCCTTTGACTGTTCCTTCCCCCTGGAAAGGCCGTTTCTGGGCTCGAACACAGTGCTCTACAGACTCCGCCGGCAGGTTCACTTGCCTCACTGCAGATTGTGGCTCAGGCCAAGTCACATGCAACGGCAACGGTGGAGCCCCACCTGCATCTCTCGCAGAGTTCACCATTGCTGCAAACAATGGACAAGATTTCTACGACCTCAGCCTCGTTGATGGCTATAATTTGCCTCTTTCAGTGGCCCCACAAGGTGGTTCTGGCGATAAATGCACTCTGACTAGCTGTACAGGTAACGTTAATGGTGTCTGTCCATCAGAGCTGGCAGTAAAAGGTCCCGATGGGAATGTAATTGCTTGCAAGAGTGCATGTGCAGCTTTGAATCAGCCACAATATTGTTGCACTGGGGCATTTAATAAACCTGAAACATGCCCACCAACCAACTATTCTATGATTTTCAAAAACCAGTGCCCTCAAGCTTATAGTTACGCTTATGATGATAGCACCAGTACGTTTTCCTGCACTGGTGGTCCTAATTACGTCATTACTTTCTGTCCTTGAGACTAATTTTATATATAACTAATATAAGTTGTAATCGTATAAATAAAACAATCTAGTCCAATTACATATGGACGACCTTCTATGTTGTATTTGTCGTCATGGGTGTATATGACCAAACTTTAATGAATAAAGAGAGTTATTATATTTATCTTATTAATTTTTTTTTTGTTTGTTTGGATAGTATCATGTAGATTGTTTCTTTTCTTGATCTTTTAAGAAATAATTTCTTAACTAAACTAAGGTTTGTATTATGAGAAAAATATCTTATATCAGTTGGAAATCGATATTGGCCTCTAAATATTAATATATGTTGTAAATTCCTCAAAATTCATTAAATATGAGATGTATATGGATATGTATATTATTGGAATTCCCTAGGGGTGTATGGGAGGTTGCAATCCTTGGAGGGTTGCAACCCACCCCAAGGGGTGCCCTATTGGCACCCCTCCATGCCTTATATAAGAAGGCTTTAATTCCAATATTATATATAGAAAAAACATATACAGAAATACACCAACTTTAAAAAACATTTTTTTTGTTTCCTTGTTTTGAGAGAGATTCACCATTGATTCCAAGTTCGCATACTTGTTAAGGAGTGCACATTGAACAAGAAGAATCCAAGTAATCCTGGGAGAACGTTGGCAAAACGAATCCGTAAAGCACATGTGACGGAGCCAATAAGTTCTTAAGGACAGAGATAATCTCGACTTGGACAACTCTGTATTCTCCATTTTCTGGTTTGTTTTAAAGATTTTCTGGTTTTAGGGTTTCATGCATCTAGATCTACTTTTGCTGTTTTGATCTGTTTGATTTGCATGTTATATTACTGTTTAGTGACACCAAATATACTAACAATCTTAAGAACTTATCAGAAATCGTGTTATTAAATAGTAATTTGCATGTTAGGGTTTGAATATTTTCTGGAAAATACGAATTGTGCATGTAAAACCCATAGGGCGTTCGAACGCCCAACGCACGCGAAGGCTAAAAATTTGAATTCTCGTAAGAACGTTCGAACGCGTCTTCAAACGCAACTCGAACGCAAGCCTTCTGCCTTAGAACGTTCGAACGCGTAATAAACGCAACTCGAACGCAAACTCTCTGGAATCATTCCGTTCGAACGCGTTCACGAACGCTATACGAACGTGAACTCTCTGGAATCATTCCGTTTGAACGCGTTATCAAACGCTACTCGAACGTGAACTCTCTGGAAACACTTCGTTCGAACGCGTTATCAAACGCAACACGAACGCACACGCACTGGACAGTCTCGTTCGAACGTAGATACGAACGCGACACTAACGAAATAGTCCTGTAATTCTTAGAAACTGCAAACTTAAATAATATTAACTTGGTTAGTCATATACTGTTAACACATTAATCTTGGTAGTATAGATTCAAGTTATTATTAGGTTGTTCAATTATCACAAGCATACACATAGTGATAAAGTTGAAATTGATTGGTTGTTGCATAATTGGTTGAGAATTTAAAGTGTAATTTTGCACAAGTAATTCCATCCAATCTTGATTGACATTTATATATCTACACTTATCGTAATAATTGTGCTATTGGAAGAGTGCAAAACTGGGTTGTTGAATTGCTAAAAGATCCTATTGGAAAAGATGTTCGAAGAATCTTCGTTCATTCAATTTTCCTCAAGTATCTTTAGTTGAAATTAATGACTTGTGTTTATTGGAACTTTCGTCCATTAGAACAACAAGTGACTACCTAGTACATCACTTTGAACAAGATCATTCGTTGATCGTTGTGCAATTCGTCTTTCGTAGACTGATTGAACCCTGTTGGATTTTCTGTTACAAATGGCTAGCGGAAATATCAAAGAATACCGGTCTCTCACGGAGAAAAGCCGAGAAATTTGGTAGGGCAAATTTCAAACAGTGGCAGAGCAAAATGCTGTTCTACCTGACAACTCTCCAGTTGGCTAAATTCCTCAAAGATCTTCCGGGTCCTGTGGAGGGAGAATCTGAATTGGCCAAGGAAGAGCGAGAACAGACTTGGATGTCTGGAGACTTCTTATGCAAGAACTACCTGTTGGGTGGTCTTGACAATACCCTGTACAATGTGTACCAAGGCATGACTTCTGCGAAGATTCTCTGGGAATCTCTCGAGAAGAAGTATAAAACTGAAGATGCCGGACAAAAGAAATTTGTCGTGGGTAGGTTCCTGGACTACAAGATGGTAATTTCAAGGACAGTGATGTCTCAGTTGGGTGAACAACAATAGATCATTCATGAAATACTGGATGAGGAAAATGAAACTCTGTGAGACGTTTCAAGTTGCCACCATAATCGAAAAGTTGCCTCCATCATGGAAGGATTTCAGGAGCTATCTGTAACACAGAAAGAAGCAGATGAGCCTTGAAGACCTTGGAGTTCGATTGAGAATCGAACAGGACAACATGATGTCCGGAAAGGCCAGCTACAAGACTATGGAGTCTAAGGCCAACATCTTTGAGGATGTAAATGGTAGCAAGAAAAGAAAGAACAGTGAAGCTGATTCTTCCCAAGCGAACAAGAAGTTCAATGGGAAGTGCTACAACTGTGAAAAGAACGGTCATATGACAAAGGACTGCAGAAACAAGATATCTCAGGACAATGGCAGGATATATGAGGCTTATGTCACTGAAGATGAGCAGTTAACTGATGAGATTTCAGAAATGAATCTCTCAACAGTGGTAACTGAGGCCAACTTGGTTGGGAATCCGAGAGAATGATGGGTAGACTCTGGGGCTACTCGTCATATCTGTGCTGATAGCAAGATGTTTTCCTCGTATCAGAAAGGTCGATGGCGGCGATCATCTGACAATGGGAAACTCGTCTACCTCTAGAGTGGTTGGACAAGGCACAGTAGTTCTGAAAATGATATCCGGAACGGAGCTTACATATAATAATGTTTGCATGTTCCAGATATTCGGAAGAACTCGGTCTCGGGTTTGTATTTGTTTTTGACAAGATTGTATTGACCAGAAATGATGTCTATGTAGGAAAATGATACCTCGCTGAGGGTCTTTTCAATGACTGTCAATTGTGCTATTAATAAAGCTGAAACTTCTGCTTATATTATTGAGTCACAAAATGTATGGCATGGGAGGTTAGGACATGTTAATTATGTACATTAATTAACATGGACCTTATAACCTAAATTTGCATTGATAGCCAACATGAGTGTGAGGCATGTGTTGAAGCAAAAATACATAGAACATCATAGAACGAAGTTCTGAACCCTTGGAACTTGTACACATTGACGTATGTGACATGATTTTGTGCAAACAAGAGGCGGTAAAAAGTACTTTGTCACTTTTATTCGATGAAAGCACAAGATTCAGTTAAGTGTATTTGCTGAGGAGCATAGCTGAAGCTATTGAGAGCTTTATACACTGAGAACGAAGTTGCAAATCAACTTGGCAAGGAAATCAAAAGAATCAGGAGTGATAGAAGTGGTGAATACGTTTCATCATTCGGTGAATATTGTTCTGTGCACGTTCACGAAACCATTGCACTCGTTCTGCTCCTTTCTCCTCACAAAATGGGATTGCTGAGTGCAAAGACCGAACGTTGAAGGAAATGATGAATGCCATGTTGACTAGTTCTGGTTTACCTCAGAACTTGTGGGGGAAAGCCCTGCTTTCCGCGAACTACGTTCTGAACAAGCTTCCTCACAGAAGATTGGACAAGACACCATATGAGTTGTGGAAAGGTTATGTACCTTCCTACAAATATCTGAAAATGTGGGTTGTCTTGCCAATTGCCAAGGTGATGGCTCCTAAACCTAAGAAGGTGGAATAGGACCCAAAACTGTTGACTGTATATTCTTCGGATATGCTTGCAACAGTAGTGCGTATCGATTCTTGGTACACAAGTATGAGATTCCTGACATCAATCTGAATGTGATGATTGAGTCAAGGAATGCAATATTTTTGAAGAGACATTTCCTTGTAAGGAAGACAAAGAAGAGAGTCTCTCAAAAAGAGCTGTTGATACTGTCAAGGACAGTGATCATGTTGACCAAGAGTCAGATCCGATTTTCTGACATATTTGTTAGAAAATGAGCCTCGAAGCTATAAAGAAGCAATGTCTTCTTTGGAGGCACCTCTGTGGAAAGAGGCGATTATCAGTGAGATTGATTCAATCCTACAGAACCATACTTGGGAGTTGGTTGATCTTCCTCCAGGTTGTAAGCCACTGGGCTACAATTGGAAAGATGAAAATGGATGGATCAATAGATAAGTACAAGGCGAGGTTTGTCATAAAAGATTATAGACAGAAAGAAGGCCTTGTTTACTTTGACACCTATCCACCAGTGATTCGTATCACATTAGTAGAATGCTTATAGCTATAGCAGCTATATTTGGTCTTGAAATACATCAAAAGGATGTAAAGACGTCATTCTTGAATGGTGAATTGGATGAAGAGACTTACATGGAACAACCAGAAGGGTTGAATGTTCCTGGAAAGAACAGAAGGTGTGCAAACTTGTAAATTCTTGTACGGATTAAAACAAGCACCTAGACAATGACATGAGAACATTGACAAAGATATGTTGTCAAGTGGGTTTAAAACCGATGAGTGTGATAAGTGTATATACACCAAATCAACTCAAAAATGATATGTCATTGTATGTCTCTATGTAGATGATATGCTGATAATCGGTAATAATCATGAGTTGATTCAGTTTACCAAGAAGTGTTAACCAGCAAATTTGATATGAAAGATTTGGGAGTAGCTAACCTAACTCTTCCTTATCAAAGAATACTGGCTTAAGCATATCGTAATTAGAGTATTCAAGGATCATCGGAAGTCTGATGTATCTCACGAATTGCACACGAACTGATATCGCTCAAGCTGTGAATAGGCTTAGCAGATATACTAGCAATCCAGCATAACCTACTGGAAAGTCATAGTAAGTGTTTTGAGGTATAAGAAACTTCAAAATATGGGCTACATTACGAGAGATATCCTGCTGTTCTAGAGGGAAACAGCGATGCTGACTGGATATCTGATACAGTGGATTCCAAATCTACGGTTGGATTTGTTTTCACACTTGGTAATGCAGCCGTGTCATGGAAATCCTCGAGGCAAACATGTATTGCCCGGTCTACTATGGAATCAGAGTTCATAGCGTTAGACAAAACAGCGGAAGAAGCAGAATGGCTTAGAAACTTCCTGGAGGATATTCCTAGTTGGCCCAAACCGGTGCCAGGACGATTAGCATACATTGTGATAGCCAATCGGCAATTGGGAGAGCCCAAAATACAATGTATAATGGTAAGTCTCGACATATACGTCGGAGACATAATACCATACGTCAACTGCTCTCAAGTGGCATAATAACGATCGATTATGTCAGGTCGAAGGAAAACCTAGCGGATCCACTAACTAAAGGTTTACCTCGAGAGCAAGTTGAGAAGTCATCGAGGGGAATGGGCTTGAAGCCTATAATCTAAGAATTGTCACTGTAGAAACCCAACCTAGTTGACTGGAGATCCCAAGATCTAGGTTCAAAAGGGACAACAGAAACTTTGTGCAATTCAAAACAAGCACTGAAGAGTTTCGTACTCTTTCCCATTCCGATAATGACGCTGAGTGCTGTCTGTCATTGGTTAGGATAAGCTAAGGCTTTTAATGATCACTATATTAGGAGATGAGTCCTAATGGGGGTAAAGACAATTACCTCTTCATAGTAGATCACCTATTTCAAGTAAGAAGTGAGGCCGCTTCCATGGGAACCTTTAAAGGCGGGTTACCCTAAAGTGCTTGATGAATCCAGGACCGTTGTTCAGGGCCAAAATGAACACAACCGTAGAACGGGAAAATGGTCGAATTAAAGCTGTGTGTTGGCAATTGTCTTGCTTTACACCAACGGCAGAACAGTTCAAGACTATGGGTCACTGGTTTGCCAAGTAAATCCGATTGTCATTCACTAGGAAAGGTTCAAGGCGAAAGCTACCTATTTCGATGCAGCTTTAGCTCACGGTATCTCTCTCACATGCCTGTATGAATATTTGAAGAATTGTGGGGGATTGTTGTAAATTCCTCAAAATTCATTAAATATGAGATGTATATGGATATGTATATTATTGGAATTCCCTAGGGGTGTATGGGAGGTTGCAATCCTTTGAGGGTTGCAACCCACCCCAAGGGGTGCCCTATTGGCACCCCTCCATGCCTTATATAAGAAGGCTTTAATTCCAAATTATATATAGAAAAAAGACATATACATAAATACACCAACTTTAAAGGCATTTATGTTTTCCTTGTTTTGGAGAGATTCACCATCCAGATTTCCAAGTTCGCATACTTGTTAAGGAGTGCACCTTGAACAAGAAGAATCCAAGTAATCCTGGGAGAACGTTGGCAAAACGAATCCGTAAAGCACCTGTGACGGAGCCAATAAGTTCTTAAGGACAGAGATATCTCGACTTGGACAACTCTGTATTCTCCATTTTCTGGTTTGTTTTAAAGATTTTCTGGTTTTAGGGTTTCATGCATCTAGATCTACTTTTGCTGTTTTGATCTGTTTGATTTGCATGTTATATTACTGTTTAGTGACACCAAATATACTAACAATATATATAAGACAATCATCAATTCTCAAGTTAATTTTTTTAGATGAGTTAGGCCTATAAAATATAACATGTATGGTATCAAAAATCTCATCCACTAAATACAATAATTATTATTTTTTATTATTATTTGAATTTGGTTGCATAACCACAAGCCGAAAATATGATTGATTGTTACATGAATGATGTGATATTGTAGAACTTTTTACGCCTAGGAAATATTAAAGATTAAAAATTGTAAAGTTTGGCGGAGATTAATTGCAAACTCCCAATGGTTATAACTTCAGAATTTTTCATTAACTCTGTTTTAAAGAAATAGGATAACTCAAAGCCATTCATATCTATTGGGGATAATTTACTGCCTTGAGATATAAATCATGCGGATGTCGCTATGATATTTAATCGCCAATCAATTAGAGCTTAATCTTGAAACCTTTATTACATTTTATGAATATTGATTGAAGTATGTTTCCAATAAATATTGTCCTTCAATTTTACCGTTTAAAATAAAAATTGTATAAAATTTGAATCAAAATTCTTATAACATTGTTTAACTTAGATTCATAAATATTATCTTTAAAAGTATTGTATTACTCATTTGTACCGGTCAAAATATCTCATTCATATATATACTTAACATATCTAACAATAAACAAATATAGTAAAATAACAAAACAATGAAAGTGGTAAGAAAGCATTGAATTTTTTCTAGTATTAATGTATTGGGTTTAAAATAGGGTACCCTAAAATCGAACCGCAATCGAATTAGAACCGATGGATATGATATCTTGTTTAATAGAGTAGGTTATGGTTCTAAAAATTTAGGAACCGAATTTTTTATAGTAGATTCTGCTTCCACCTAAATAGAGGATGGCAATCTATTTTGCCCACCTCTATATCCTGTGAATCAAATTAAATTAAGTACAAATGAATCCTAACCTATATTAATTACACCCCTAATAATATTTATTATCAAGATAAAACGTATTCGGAATTATTATAGATTTTCCTTAAGGTAACTAGTGACTTTTTTTTTTCTAACATAATTAAATCTCATTTAATTATTTCATCTCATCTACCAACATGTGGATTCAAATGGGACCATTGGACATGTAAATTCGTTTCTACTTAAATAAGATAATTATTAACAAACTCTTCTTATTATTTAATTTAATTAATAATTAATTCCACCATAAAATTGTTTTTGTACTCTAGCTTACATGGTGATTTAGATTTTTTATTTTTTTTTAATAAGGGATTGATAAAATCAATTCAAATTTTTTTTTTTCCCCAATTCCCCCAAATTCAAATTCAAATAACAAATTAAATAACTATTTCAAACTAACTCAAAAACGCGACTGAGCTACATGATAATTTAGATTGAGCCCATTTCAATTTCCAATTATTTATACACGTCTTACTAATCTACAGTGTTACCACTCTATGAGAAAATATCTACTCTGTAATCTTCATATAATAAATTCTCTAAATATGTATATATATAATATGGATGCATGGAGGGTCATGTCCATTGAGTTGTGGCCTTTGGGAAATGCACTAACATGTAGGGACATGTCTTTTGGAATTGAAAAAACATGCCTTTAGGCTCCGAAGGGTTTAAAGAAGGGGTATAAACCTTAGGAGGGTTACACCACAAACCAAAGGGTGCCCTCAAAGGTACCCTTCCATGTCTATTTAAAGGTGCCTTCATATTCATTCAAGAGATCCAGAAAATTGAAAAAAGTCTTGCGTCACATTTTTTTGTTTTCGAGTCAAGAGAGAGTTTTCACCATTGTCCTAGTTCAAGATCTTGTTAAGGAGTGCCCATTGAACAAGAGAAATCCAAGTAATCCTGAAAGGACGTTAGCCACAAAATCCGTAGAGCACCGAAGCGAGGCTAATAAGTTATTAAGGACAGAGGCAACTCGACTTGGACTACAAATTTTCGTTTTACAGTGTCTTCAACATTTTCCAAGTTTTTCTTTATGTTATTTTAAGGTTTATGGTTAATGTTAAATCTTGGCATGATTGTTTATTTGTTTGATACATATTAGTTTTTATTTTATAGCACTAATTCCCCAACAATCTTAAGAACTTATTATTTTAGTGTTGTTAGATGAAAATTCCCATGTGTTAATAAGAAATTTTTCTGGAAAATGGTTTATGTGCATGAAAAATACGCATGGAGGTTCGAACGCCCAACGAACGCGTATGTAAAATTTTAAATTTTCGTAAGAATGTTCGAATGCGTATTCAAACGCAACTCGAACGCAAGTCTTCTGCCTAGGAACGTCCGAATGCGTCTTCAAATGCATCATGACGCAAACCCTCTGGAACATTTCGTTCTAACGCGTTTTTGAACGCTACAATAACGTAAACTCTCTGGAACATTTTGTTCGAACGCGTTCACGAATGCTACACGAACTTGAACTCTCCGGAACACTTGTTCGAATGCGTTTTCGAACGCTACACGAACGTGAACTCACTGGATAGTTTCGTTCGAATGAAGATACGAATGAATTGATCCTGAAATTGTTTCTAAATTGAAATAGACTTAGATTAACTCAAATTATCGTAATATTAACTTAGTGAAATCATATATTGTATTACAATAAACTTGGTAGTATAGATTTAAGTTATTATTAGGGTGTTCAATTATCACAAGCATACACATAGTGATAAAGTTGAAATTTAATTGTGTGTTGCATATTTGGGTGAGAATTAAAAGTGTAATCTTACACAAGTAATTACATCAAATCTTGGTTGATTTATACAAATATACACATACATATTGTATTGTGAAATTAAAAGTGTAATACTAAGTTTGAATGCCTAAGAGATTCTATTGAGGAAGTGTTTAAAGGATACTTTGACAAAAAAAATGATAAGAGCATAAATGGTCAGAGATTTAAGTGGTTACTCCGGACACCCCTCGTCCTCTGGAAATATTCATTTATTTACTTATCATAAGAAACCTTAGTCGTAAATTCAAGGACTTGTGTTAATAGGTACTACTGTCCAATATAACAATGAGTGGATACTTGGTATATCACTTGAACAAGATCATTCGTTGATCGTTGTACAATTTGTCTTTTGTAGACTTATTGATCGATGTTGGTTTTTCCAGTTACACATGGCTAGCATAAACATCACAGTACAGGTTGCTCATTGAGAAAAATCGAAAAAGTTTGGTGGAGCAAACTTTAAACAGTGGCAGAGTAAAATATTATTCTACCTGACAATTCTCCAATTGGCTAAGTACCTCAAAGATCCTCCGGATCCTGTGGATGGAGAAACGGAAATAGCCAAGCAACTGCGAGAAAAGACATGGTCGTCAGACGAATTCTTATGCAGGAACTACCTCTTGGGAGGACTTGACAATACCCTGTACAACGTGTACCAAGGCATGATTTCTGCAAAGATTCTCTGGGAATCTCTCGAGAAGAAATACAAAACTGAGGATGCCGGGTAAAAGAAATTTATCGTAGGTAGGTTTCTGGACTACAAAATGGTAGATTCAAGAACGGTAATCTCTCAGTTGGGTAACTGCAATTGATCATTCATAAAATATTGGATGAAGGAATGAAACTTTGTGAGACGTTTCAAGTTGCCACCATCATTGAAAAGTTACATCCATCATGGAAGGACTTCAGGAGCTATCTGAAACACAAAAAGAAGCAGATGAGCCTTGAAGACCTTGAAGTTCGATTGATGACCGAAGATGACAATAGGAAGTCCGAGAAAACTAGCTACAAGACTATGAAGTCTAAGGCCAACATCGTCGATGGTGTAAATGGTAGCAAAAAGAGAAAGAACAGTGAAGCTGATTCTTCCCAAGCCAACAATAAGTTCAAGGGGAAGTGCTACAACTGTGGAAAAAGTGGTCATACGGCAAAGGACTGCAGAAACAAGAAGTCTCGGGAAAAAGGCAAGAAAAAGAAAAATGAGGCCCATGTCACTGAAGATGAGCAGCTGACTGATGAGATCTCAGAGATGAACCTCTCAGCAGTGGTAACTGAAGCCAACTTGGTTGGGAATCCGAGAGAATGGTGGGTAGACACTGGGGGTACTTGATAAGTATGATTTATACCCACTTATTCCAATATCTTTAACCTATTATTTTATTATGTTTCGATTTATTTAATGTATTTATAGTTTATTTTATGTCTTAATTATAGGAAGCATTAAAACATCAATAATGGAGCGAATACGCGTGTTTTAGAAACTTTCGGATGCAAGGAACGCGTGGGGCCAAAAGATGAGTTGCAATTGTTAACCAAATAAAGACAAATGGCGTGAAGGATTTGAAAGAAAGCACACGTGAGCCAAGCTTGTTTACAAAAGAAAGTTGACTAAATTAATAAAAGGAAAGCAAATAAGAATAATGCACGTGAAAGAAGAGAGAAAGAAGCAGCAAAATTTGACCAAGCAAACAACGTGGGCCCCTGGCGTGAGAAGCAAACAAATACAGAAGAAGAAGAGCTGCAGCGTCAGATGTTCTCAACATTAGGCATCGAAGTGCCTACGAAGCCTTACGTCTCCCATACAAAATCCTGTAGGTTTGGCGCCACGGCGCCTTAGGCCAGGCGCCATGGCGCTCCGGGGAAACAAGACACGCGATCCAGAAAAATATTTTTAGGGTTTTTAACATACCCAATGGCCACATGATTTTAATATGAATAGGTTAGTTCGTCCAATACTCAAGGAGAAGAGGCTAATACACAGCACAAAACACCCAAACACATATTTTAGAGAGATCCATGGAGGAGGATTTTAGAGCAACAAGAGGAGACGAAGGCGGTGTCATTCGAAGAGGAAGAGATTCAATTCAGGTTTTATCATCTTATTTCTTTCTTAGAACTCTAATGATTTCCATTAGATTCATGACCTTATTCTTATTGTTTTTATCTATTGTCATGAACTAAACTCCTTAATTCTGGAGAATGATGTAATCGATGCTTGAACCTTGTAATTGTTTGCTAATTTTGTTATGAAGTCTTATTCATTTATTTATATTCTTTTGAGTTTAATGCTTCTTGATTGTTTGCTAATTGATTGAATGGATCTAGAGAATATAACCTAGGATTTTATAGAGTTCGAGAGAATCTGTAGTTCCTTTGAAGTCGTTAATATAGAATCACAAAACGTAATGAGTTGTTAACTACTGGATTTTTATAGAGATATTGAAGTCTGTAGTTGATGATATTTTCACTCGGCACTCGAGAGAGAGTTGATATTTTAGGAGTCTTGACTTATAAACAATATAACTGAACAAAGATGAATTGGCATGACAAATGCATAGGCGACAGCTAGGTGAAATCAGTATCTAGAATATCTATCGTATTAGTTCCTCCTATATAATTATTTTTATATTTATTTATTAAAATCTTTATTATTTGTTTTCTAAATAAAGTTAGGATTATCAATTGTAGTACTTAGTGCGAGTTAACGCAATCCATGTGGGTTCGACACTCTAAACTCATTTATACTAAAACTTGACACCGTACACTTGCGGTACGATATAAAATATCACAACAAGTTTTTGGCACCGTTGCCGGGGATTGTTTGTTTAATCTACATTAATACTGCTACCAGGTAATCTTAGCTTTAATTTAGATTTTTATCTTTTATTTTTAGTTTATTTATTTTATTGGTTTTTATTTTATTGATTTTTTGGTTTTTGGGGTGCTTCAATGAATGTGAAAGTCCACAAGTCTCAACTCGCTCCTATTTGATCCTGAAATAGAAAGAACAACGAGGAGACTAAGGAAAGAAAGGAAAATTGAAAAAGAAGCAATGACAGCTGAAAACAGAGAAAACAACCCACGTCATGTGGCAATCAAAGATCACTTAAAGCCGATCATTGATGATACCTATTCTGGGATTGCCCATCAACCAATCAACACCAACAATTTTGAGTTAAAACCTGCATTAATCAACATGGTACAAAGAAATCAGTTTGGGGGTTCAGCTGTAGACGATCCCAACTTGCACTTAAGGATGTTCCTGGAGATCGCAGATACTATAAAGATGAATGGTGTGAGTAAAGAGGCTATCAGGCTACCCTTATTCTCATTCTCCTTACGGGATAAAGAGTGGGACTGGCTTCATTCGATACAGGCGGGAGTGTCATGACATGGCAGGATATGGCCACAAAATTTCTTGAGAGGTTCTTTACACCAGCTAAATCAGCTCAACTGAGGGCAGAAATTAGTATATTTAAACAGCTGGAGACTGAGACTCTATATGAAGCATGTGAGCGCTTTAAGGATCTACTACGAAGATGCCCAAAACATGATTATGCATATTGGGTCCAGATTCAGTTGTTCTATAATGGGCTGAATGGTTCAAATAGAACTGTGGTTGATGCAGCAGCTAGAGGAACTCTATTTAAGAAATCAGCTGAGGATGCCTACAATCTGTTAGAAGAAATGACCATTAACCATTTTCAATGGCCAAATGAACGCGCTACAGTGACCAAAGTGGCTGGAATATATGAAGTGGACCCTCTTGTGGCACTTACAGCTCAGATTTCCACCTTATCTACTCAAGTAGCAGCCCTGACAAATCCACGAGTATCATCTATTGAATCAGCGGCGGCTACAAATATGAATTAATTGGAAGGAAACCCGAACTTTGAACAAGTCCAATATGTGAACAATCGGAACTTCAATAGCTATAGAGGAAATCATGTGCCTAACCGTTATCACCTAAGCCTGTCATATGCTAATACAGAGAATGCCTTGTAACCTTCATCTGGTTTTGATTATCAAAGAGCTGAGCATAAATCTTCCTTGGAAGATTTCATAAGCACGTTTGTTGCTAATACTTCAGCAAGATTTGAGAAGAATGAGTCCAGGCTGGATAATATTGAGACACACATGGAAAATATCGGGCAATAATAAAGTCCTTAGAAACACAGATTGGGCAGATTACTTCTTCTATGACCAAGTAGCAGTAAGGGAAATTTGGATAAACTGCCACAGCTGCCAAGTTATATTTTTCATGTCAAACCAGCCAATGGATACAAAAGAAGAATCTACCATGACCACCATTTAGGTGGTTGCGTCTGGCTGAAGACGTTAAACTTAGCGCTAGCGGGGAGGCAACCCTTGCATTTATTTATTTTAATTTTATTTTTAATTTTGATTGTTATTGTGTGCTATTGTTTATTTATTCGTTTTGTATGCTATTTATCCAGGTAGCACGAGACACACAACGCCCGCGTAACCAAATTCTAACCAGCAGGAGCCTGATCAACTCCATGCACGGTAGAGATATCGAAGTCTGTAGTTGATGATATTTTCACTCGGCACTCGAGAGAGGGAGTGGATATTTTAGGAGTCTTGACTTATAAACAATATAATTGAACAAATATGAATTTGCATGACAAATACATAGGCGACAGCTAGGTGAAATCGGGATCTAGAATCTCTATCGTATTAGTTCCTCCTATATAATTATTTTTATATTTATTTATTAAAATCTTTATTATTTATTTTCTAAATAAAGTTAGGATTATCAATTGTAGTACTTAGTGCGTGTTAACGCAATCTCTGTGGGTTCGACACTCTAAACTTATTTATACTAAAACTTGACACCGTACACTTGCGGTATATATCATAACAGTACTCATCATATATGTGCTGATAGCAAAATGTTTTCCTCATATCAGAAGGTCAATTGTGGCGATCATCTGAAAATGGGAAACTCGTCTACCTCTAGAATGGTTGGACAAGGCACATTGGTTCTGAAGATGACTTCTGAAAAATGAGCTTACATTGAAGAATGTGTTGCATGTTCCTGATATTCTGAAGAACTTAGTCTCGGGCTCTCTCCTTATCAAGAATGGTTTTAAGCTTGTATTTGTTTCTGATAAATTTGTATTGACCAAAAATGATGTTTATGTAGGAAAATGATACCTCACTGAGGGCCTTTTCAAATTCAATTTAATGACTGTCAATCGACACAGTGCTAATAATAAAACTACAACTTCCGTTTATATTATTGAGTCATAAAATGTATGGCATGAGAGGTTAGCACATGTTAATTATGATACAATGCGTATACTAATTAACATGGACCTTATACCTAAATTTACAATTGATAACCAACATAAATTTGAGGCATGTGTTGAAGTAAAAATTCATAGAACATCATTTCATTCCATAGAACGAAGTTCTGAACCCTTGGAACTTGAACACTCTGATGTGTGTGATATGAATATTGTGCAAATAAGAGGCGGTAAAAAATACTTTGTCACTTTTATCGATGATAGCACAAGATTCTGTTATGTGTATTTGCTAAGGAGCAAAAATAAAGCTATTGAAAACTTTATACACTATAAGAACGAAGTTGAAAATCAACTTGGCAAGAAAATCAAAAGAATCAGGAGTGATAGAGGTGGTGAATATGTGTCACCATCTGGTGAATATTGTTCAAATCATGGAATTATTCACGAAACTACTGCTTCTTATTTGCCTCAACAGAATGGGATTGCTGAGCGCAAAAACCAAACGTTGAAGGAAATGATGAACGTCATGTTGATAAGTTCTGGTTTACCCCAGAACTTGTAGGGGGAAGCCTTGCTTTCCGCGAACTACGTTCTGAACAAGCTACCTCACAGAAGATTGGACAAGACACCGTATGAATTATGGAAAGGTCACGTACCTTCCTATAAATATCTAAAAGTGTGGGGCTGTCTTACCAAAGTAATGGTTCCTAAACCTAAGAATGTTATAATATGACCTAAAATTGTTGATTGTATATTCATTGGATATGATCACAATAGTAGTACGTATCGATTCTTGGTACATAAGTCTGAGATTCCTGACATCAATCCGAATATGATAATTGAGTCAAGGAATGCAATATTTTTTGAAGAGACATTTCCTTGTAAGGAAACACAAAGAACATAGTCTCTCAAAAGAACTATTGATACTGTCAAGGACAGTGATCAGGTTAACCAAGAGTCAGATAAACATGGAAATGTTGAGGTAGTTGAACCTAGACGTAGCAAATGAGCTAGAATGTCTAAGTCATTTGGACCATATTTTCTGACATACTTGTTAGAAAATGAGCCTCAAAGCTATAAAGAAGTAATGTCTTCGTCAGAGGCACCTCTGTGGAAAGAGGCTATCAACAGTGAGATTGATTCCATTTTACAAAACCATACTTGGGAGTTGGTTGATCTTCCTCCAGGTTGTAAGCCACTGGGCTACAAATCGATATTCAAACGGAAGATGAAACGGTATGGATCAATAGATAAGTACAAGGCAAGGCTTGTCATAAAAGGTTATAGACAAAAAGAAGGCATTGATTACTTTGATACATATTCACCAGTGACTCGTATCACGTTAATAAGAATGCTTATAGCCATAGCAGCTATATTTGGACTTGAAATACATCAAATGGATGTAAAGAAGACATTCTTAAATGACGAACTGGATGAAGAGATTTACATGGAACAACCAGAAGGTTTCAATGTTCATGGACAATAAAAAAAAAGGTGTGCAAACTTGTTAAATCCTTATGCAGATTAAAACAAGCACCAATGACATGAAAAATTTGACAAAGAGATGTTGTCAAGTGATTTCAAGATAAATGAGTGTGATAAATGTGTGTACACCAAATCAACTCAAAAATGATACGTCATTGTGTGTGTCTACGTATACGATATGCTGATAATTTGTAGTAATCGTGAGATGATTCAGTCTACCAAGAAAGTGTTGACCATCAAATTTGATATGAAAGATTTAGCATTGGCTGATGTGATCTTAGGAATTAAGATTTCTAGAACATGGGAAGGATATATATTATCTCAGACTCACTATGTTGAGAAGATTCAAGGAGATCTAAATACGGCTAGAACTCTTGTAGATCTAACTCTTCATTTATCAAAGAATACTGGCTCAAGCGTATCGCAATTAGAGTATTCGAGAATCATCGGAAGCCTGATGTATCTCACAAATTGCACACAACCTGATATCGCTCAACCTGTAAACAGGCGTAGCAAATATACGAGCAATCCAGGACATAACCACTGGAAATCAATAGTAAGAGTTTTGAGGTATTTGAGAGAAACTTAAAAATATGGTTTGCATTATATGAGATATCCTGCTGTTCTAGAAGGATACATCGATGCTAACTAGATATCTAATATAGTGGATTCCAAATCTACGAGTGGATTTATTGTCACACTTGGTAGTGCAGCCGTGTCATGGAAATCCTCGAGGAAAACATGTATTGCCCGGTCTACTATGGAATCAGAGTTCATAGCATTAGATAAAATAGCGGAAGAAGTGGAATGACTTCAAAATTTCCTGGAGGATATTCCAAATTGGCCCAAACCGGTGCCAGGGATAAGCATACATTGTGATAGTCAATCGGCTATTGGGAGAGCCCAAAATACAATGTATAATGGTAAGTCTCGACACATATGTCACAGACATAATACCATACGACAACTTCTCTTAAGTGGCATAATATCGATTAATTATGAGAAATCAAAGGAAAACCTAGCGGATCCACTTACTAAAGGTTTACATAGAGAGCAAGTGTGAAGTCATCGAGGGGAATGGGTTTGAAGCCTATAAATTAAGAATTGTCATTGTGGAAACCCAACCTAGCTGACTGGAGATCCCAAGATCTAGGTTCAAAAGGGACAACTAAAACTTTTTGCAATTCAAAACAAGCACTGTAGAGTTTTGTACTCTTTCCCATTCCGATAATGACGCAGAATGATGTCTGTCAAGGCTAGGCTAAGCTAAGGCTTTTAATGATCACTATATTAAGAGATGAGTCCTAATGGGGGTAAAGGCAGATTACCTCTTTATAGTAGATCACCTATTTCAACTAAAAAGTGAGGCCGCTTCCAAGAGATTTTACAGGCTGACTTTCCTAAAGTGCTTGATGAATCAAGGACCAATGTTCATGTCCGAAATGAACAAAACCGTAGAATGAGAAATGGTCGAAGTAAAGCTGTGTGTTGGCAATTGTCTTGGTTTACACCAACTACAGAACAGTTCAAGACTATGGGTCACTGGTTTGCCAAGTAAATCTTATTATCATACACTAGGAAAGGTTCAAGACGAAAGCTGTTGGGTTCTCAAAGAACAAATTCCAAGATCATTAAGCATTAAATCATGTGAATATGCAAAGAAGTAGCGGAAATACTTACAATGATCGGAATGGATGTAGGTGTAGAGTTCAAAATGTTTCCTTTAAGAAGTTGCTCCAAGCTCCTCTTTTTGATGTATGTTGAGCTTCCAAACTTGTTGAATGAATTCCAAACTCATGGGAATAGTTTCCCTATCACCTTTGAATGATTCTTTGTGTGCTAGCACCTTAGATTTTTGAATCAAAAATCAAAGAAAATGAACCCTAGGTTCACGCCCAAAAGAGAGAAAAATTGGCTAATGTTCACGCCAATAAGAGAGAGAGAGAGGAAAAATGAATGTGTAACTTTTTATTTTGATTTTCCAAAAATCAAAAAATGATATCCATCAAACTTGACAGTTGTGCAAGAAACAAGTTATCATCACTTCACACTAACTTCCATCATAAAAAGTGATGAGAAAGACAAGTGATGTGACTTGTGATGTGAGATGTGGGCCCCACTTGAATTCAAAATTCGAGTGGGCCCGCAAACACATTCCGGGTTCGGGTTCGTGAATTCCGAATTAACGAATTTTTCGTTGCGACTTAATTAAATCAAATTTAATTAAATAATTATGTCTAGCAAAATTACTATTAAAGTCGCTCGCGAATTAATTCTAAATTAATTCGTTCGCCCGAATTAAAATCCAATTTTAATTCCGTTATGAAATCTAATTTCATTTAATATACCGAATATATTATTTTATTTGATTAATTCCGAATTAATCGTTCTTTCTCTTCTAATTGAATTTTATCCCAGATAAAATTCTCGCCGTAATTAATCATAGATTAATTTTCTATCTCTTCTAATTAATCCCAGATTAATTATGTTCGAGTCATACGTCATCGGTGAATCTTTGGGAAGTGACCCATGAGATCCCTGGATATGTTGGCAGTAAATCCGATCGTCGGATTATCCAAACACGTGCGTACCCGGTACCACATTCTTACCGATTTAGAAGACATGGTTGGCTTCTAGCAAAGCGCTGTGCCTACCCAATTCTCCAGAAATATTCTTTTAAGGAATATGTAATCTTTTTCAGATGTAGTATACGTAGTATTGCGTATTGCGATCCAGTATCCTTGTAATCTTTGTAAGACATGGTTGGATTCTAGCAAAGCCTTGCGCTTCTTGCCCTTTTGCAAGCTCTGGCTTTGTCTCCTTGAGCATAGCCATTAACTCTCTAAGAGTTTTCTTTTGCAATTAGTACTTCTAAGGTCTAAGAATAGATCTATGAAGATCCTTCAATTTCAATATCATACTATAAGGATCTAATCCTTAGTTCTGACGAAGAAATTAAGGAGTCTTTGCGGCAAGCATAACAGATTGAGCACTAAAGTTATCATCACCATGAGTCTTCCAAAGCTCATGCTCCACTATTTGCTCAACTCTGGGCTCAGGCCCGAGATGTCACTCAATCAAATAAAGTAACTTCTCGGTTCCCAGGACTAGCCTGAGATTCTATTCCCAATCTGAAAATTGAAACCGCTTAAAGACATTTTCACCCAGGATTATGTTTGAAACGCTAATCTTTCAGATATCTTGATTTCAATAGTCCAACTATCCAATCAACGATTTCAGGTATAAACGAATATACTGATTTCTATAGTCTAACTATATAATCAACTACTATTTGATTGGTTAAATTCAAATATATTGATTACTATAATCCAATTTATATAATCAACTATAAATGAAGTAGTTTGAATACAGTCCAACTATTTAATTAAAACAACAATTGAATATTAGTCCAACTAATATATTTATATTTAAATAATGACGAAAAATGAAATGAGCGCGTATTGGCAAGTATCTAAACGAAATTACAAATTTAATACTTGTCTCCCACTATTTTTCGACGAGCCTCTAACCCTCTGTGGAGTACTCGGGAAACCTAGTTTCCTAGTGGGCTAGAATCCCGTTAAATAACACACAACCTTGACTTTGGCCAACAAGCTGTATGATATTTAACTAGGTAGATCTCTAAGATCAATTGGATCTCATCCAATTCCTAGATCCGGTAGGTGGACCTCCAAGTCTGAAACATATATCCAATATATGCCAATATATCAAATATATTGCCTAACCTTTTTTCCTCTAAATCAACTAAGCCTTGGCTTTGGCTCAACAAGCTTAATGATTCTAGTTAAGCGTGACCCATTGACAGTGGGAAAGCTTCGTAATCGAGGACGATGAACAAGAAGTGACCTTGACTTTGGCCAACAAATCACAACTTGCCCAAGGCGTACGATATGGAACAAATACTTCATGATTCAAACACATCCGCGATGGACAAAGGTCTTGACTTTGGCCAACAAACCAATGCCAATCTTGGATCTTGAGATAGAATCACTCAATGGAAGGAAATCGCTTAATATTTGTTGAGGATTTTTCACGTAAATTTGTTGGTAATTATCTAGGTCCCAAGATCATCAAACAAGCATGATAAAATGTGAAATACATATCAAAGAAGTTGCGGAATACTTACATTGATCGGTTGTGCGACGAAACGACGAACAAAATCATTTTTCCCTTTGAAATTCGGACTTGGCAGTGAGCAGTCCACTGGTTCAAGTTTTCAGATTTTGCTTCATCATTTGAGCTTCAAATCTTCGTCGTTTGATTCCCGGCTCGTGGGTAAGTTTCCCTATCACCTTCGCATGTCTCTCGGAGTGCTAGCTCTACTTGATTTTGCCACAAAATCAACACCCATTGCCTCCCTAAGCTCACGGTTTTGAAGCAAACCAGTGAGCATTTTCACAGCCCCTTGGGCGTGAATGGTGAGAGAGAATTAGAAGAGAAGAAGTTGTGTGTTAGTTGTTAAAATGGTTTTGTATATCTTATATATGATTTCTAAAATTAAATATATGATATACACTTTTCAAAAGTCAAAGTAATATATGTAATAATATATTACCATCAACTTTTAAAAGCCTTTTCCAACCACTACCAACTACATCAAGTCACATCTTTCATTCAATCAAGTGACAAGTTATCACATCACTCAAAGTGACATTTGATTTGACGCTTGATGTGACGAATGATTTGAAGCTTGATGTGACTTGCGTGCCGCACTCGAATTCGAAATACGAATGCGCTCGCAATCACTCTCGGGCTCGGGTTCGGGTTCGCTAATTCCTAATTAGCGAATTTTCCGTTGCGTCGTAATTAAATGATTACGCCTAGCGAATTCACTATTCACGTCGCTAACGAATTAATTCTAAATTAATTCGTTCGCCCGAATTAAAATCCAATTTCAATTCCGCGTCGAAATCCAATTACGATTGATATATCAAATATATCAATTTACCCGATTAATTCTAAATCAATCGTTTTCTCTCTTTAGACGATATTTTATCCCAGATAAAATATCTCCGTAATTAATCCCAGATTAATTTTCTCTCTCATCAAATTAATCCCAGATTAATTATGAGTGCGAGTCATACGTCATCGGTGAATCTTTGGGAAGCGACCCATGAGATCCCTGGATATGTTGGCAGTAAATCGAGTCGTCGGACTATCCGAACACGTAAGTACCTCGTACCACGTTTACACCGATTCACAAGACAAGGTTGGCCTCTAGCAAAGCGCCATGCCTACCCAATTCTCCGGAAATATTCTTACAGGAATATATAGATCTGTATCAGGAATATATATTTAAAACAACATTAAATATTAGTCCAACTAATACTTTTAATTTATTTGACGAGTGATATTTGTCTGAGCGCATATGGCAAGTAATTGAACGAATATTGCAAATTCAATTTTTGCCTCCCACTATTTTTCGGCGAGTCTCTAACCCTCTGTCGAGTACTCGGGAAACCGCGTTTCCTAGTGGGCTAGGATCCCGTTAAATATCACACAATCTTAACTTTGGCCAACAAATTGTATGATAATTAACTAGGTAGATCTCTAAGATCGATTGGATCCGATCCAATTCCTAGATCCGGTAGGGGGACTTCCAAGTCCGAAACATATATCTTATATATGCCAATACATCCAATGTATTACCTAACCTTTTTCCTCTGAATCAACTAGGCCTTGGCTTTGGCACAACAAACCTAATGATCCCAGTCAAGCGTGGACCCATTGACCATGGAAGCTTCGTAATCAATGTCGTTGGACAAGAAGTGGTCTTGACTTTGGCCAACAAACCACAACTTGGACAAGACACCAATATGGAACAAAGTCTCGTGATTCAAACACATCTTCGACGGACAAGGGCTTGACTTTGGCCAACAACCCATGCCAATCTAGGATCTTGAGTAAGAATCACTCAATGGAAGGAAAAGACGCATGATATTTGATGAGGGTTTTTCGCGTGCAAATTGGCTACCAATTTATTATCTTTGTTAAGGTCTCATCATCATACACCCTTAAACATGCATTCTAAATACATAATAAAGCGCATATGAAAATAAAATAATAATGATATGCGGATGGATACTTCAACACATTGATCCTAGATCAAATCTCTCCCTTTCTCTCTCAAACTAGCACTTGTATTACTTCTACCTGTTACACTACACTTCTAAAGAAACCTCATTTACATCGAGGGGAATAGCTGAGAAGAGGAATACAAAGAGAATAGAGGTGATAAGGCTGGACACGCAGGTCCAATTTAATAAATCGAATTTATTACAACAATTTCCAAAATTGCCCCCACCCGACTAATATCCATCCGATATACATTATTCATTCATCACAACCATGTATTCACACAAGCATGTTATCAATCAATCTAATCAAATTAATTAATCTGATAATTATTGATCATCCAATGTTCAAACAACGATTTGATTTTGCGCGAGTTAAACTCGTTTTGCGAATAAGTACTCAAAGTACGAATTCTCGAATTAAATTAAACTACAACATTAAATCCAATTTAATATGTATTTAATACTAAATCACTATTTAATTCCAAATTAAATATTACACTTTATTAATAAACCTTTTACGACTTAAATTCCAAATTTAATCGTAACGCGTCTCAAAGACCGATTAACGTCCAACGTCAATTCAATTAAAGTCCAATGGGCTTTTAATTGATTTCTTAAGGCATGGACTTTTGGTCAACTCGGGTCAAACCGAATAACCAAAATCCAATCCGGGATTTACCCCATAAGCCCATAAATCAATCTTGGCCCATTAGGCCCAATTAAACTTTAAAGGTTCATTAAGTCGCATTTGGGCTTAACGGAAGTGGTTTTGGGCCCAATTGGATCCAATCCAATTTTGCCTAAATCCAACTTTGTACAACAAAGCCCAATAAGCCCATTTACAACATAATAAGCCCAAATCCAATTTAAAGGCCCAAATAATTAAATTATCAAATTCCAAATTTCCAATTTAATTACCTAAAGTGTATATCATGATTAATCACCTAAATCAATATTTCCTAAACATCAAATTAGTCCAATTAATCATGCTTTACTTCATTATTACATGTCCAACACATTAATGAAAAATCAAACCCATTAACCATGCTTAAAGTCTCGGCCAAGGGAGTAATTTTTGTCCGATTTGAATTTAATCCAATTAATTCCACAATCGACATCTAATTAACTTCCCGAATGATTTCCAATACATCCAATTATCAAAATCAAAAATCCAAGACATTAAAGGGCATTATTGAATTCGGCCAACATAAGCAAATTAGGGATTTTGTTCAATTCAAAATTCAATCCAATTAATTTCAAATTAACATCATCCTACATGATTCTAACTCATCCAATGAATCAAAAATCAAAAAATTCCAAATCTCCAAATGCCTTATACCATTCGGCCAAGCTCCATCAATTGGGGAAAATTGATCCAATCATTATTTCATTAAATTGATCCAATCAATCCTTAATTAAACATGTTATAAGCATACTCAAACATTCAATTCATTCAAATCATGCTCAAAACAAGTTTACCCAAATTTTAGACCTAAAAATTTCATGCTTGAACCTAGGCTCTTGATGCCATTGTTGGTAATTATCTAGGTCCCAAGATCATCAAACAAGCATGATAAAGTGTGAAATACATATCAAAGAAGTTGCGGAATACTTACATTGATCGGTTATGCGACGAAATGACGAACAAAATCATTTTCCCTTTGAAATTCGTACTTGGCAGTGAGCAGTCCACTGGTTCAAGTTTTCAGATTTTGCTTCATCATTTGAGCTTCAAATCTTCGTCGTTGATTCCCGGCTCGTGGGTAAGTTTCCCTATCACCTTCGCATGTCTCTCGGAGTGCTAGCTCTACTTGATTTTGCCACAAAATCAACACCCATTGCCTCCCTAAGCTCACGGTTTTGAAGCAAACCAGTGAGCATTTTCACAGCCCCTTGGGCGTGAATGGTGAGAGAGAATTAGAAGAGAAGAAGTTGTGTGTTAGTTGTTAAAATGGTTTTGTATATCTTATATATGATTTCTAAAATTAAATATATGATATACACTTTTCAAAAGTCAAAGTAATATATGTAATAATATATTACCATCAACTTTTAAAAGCCTTTTCCAACCACTACCAACTACATCAAGTCACATCTTTCATTCAATCAAGTGACAAGTTATCACATCACTCAAAGTGACATTTGATTTGACGCTTGATGTGACGAATGATTTGAAGCTTGATGTGACTTGCGTGCCGCACTCGAATTCGAAATACGAATGCGCTCGCAATCACTCTCGGGCTCGGGTTCGCTAATTCCTAATTAGCGAATTTTCCATTGCGTCGTAATTAAATGATTACGCCTAGCGAATTCACTATTCACGTCGCTAACGAATTAATTCTAAATTAATTCGTTCGCCCGAATTAAAATCCAATTTCAATTCCGCGTCGAAATCCAATTACGATTGATATATCAAATATATCAATTTACCCGATTAATTCTAAATCAATCGTTTTCTCTCTTTAGACGATATTTTATCCCAGATAAAATATCTCCGTAATTAATCCCAGATTAATTTTCTCTCTCATCAAATTAATCCCAGATTAATTATGAGTGCGAGTCATACGTCATCGGTGAATCTTTGGGAAGCGACCCATGAGATCCCCGGATATGTTGGCAGTAAATCGAGTCGTCGGACTATCCGAACACGTAAGTACCTCGTACCACGTTTACACCGATTCACAAGACAAGGTTGGCCTCTAGCAAAGCGCCATGCCTACCCAATTCTCCGGAAATATTCTTACAGGAATATATAGATCTGTATCAGGCGTAGTATACAGTAGTATTGCGTATTTCGATCCAGTATCGGATGGTCACGTGCTAGGCCTGGGGCTGGAGTTGTGTCTGCCCCGTACGAAGCATATGTCGGATGTCTGGTAACTAATCTCTATAATCGGATATACATGACCTAGTCATAATACCCCGATGGCCGCGCAGCACTTAAGAGCACTAATACCGTATCCTACGTGACATCATCTCCATTATGACTGGAGTGATACTTCCGTCTTGACATCACACCCAATACTCTACGATTCTCAATATACTCAGTATCGGCGTACACAGAACCTGTTACAGCCCTGGACGACCTCAACAAAAGTATATTGATTGTCGCAAGCATTAGCGGTGCAAGTCTCAGGTTAAGACCAAATTACACCTACCCTGATGTCGGACTCCCATAGACACATAGTCATACTACCAATGGGATTCCGAGGGGGTCTATCCAGAGCGAAGCTATTTCCCGTACCATCGGTGAAACACAACCTCCTATTACACTTGCATGAGTATCCAATACCCAAATATATGAGAACTATGCCGTTGTGCCCTCACAACGCGCACAAGTGTAATACTAGCCTATTCTGCATTATCGATGTTCAGTCTCGATAATACTACGACTAGGGATATTTAATGATTAATCCTTCACGGACTGATATTGTCTCATATCATTCTCAATCCAGGAACTAATCATATGGACCTCTCTTCATTTATACATCTATGGTGATCTAATCACAAATGATGAGAGTGTAGTTTCCTTGTCACATAGTTAATTTGTACAACAACACTATGATCTGTACAAATAGTGACGCTATGGGTCATATTATCCAACAAAATTGGCAACCAATTTATTATCTTTGATTAGGTCTCATCATACACCCTTAAACATGCATTCTAAAAGCATAATAAGGCGCGATAAATAAATTAATAATGATATGAGGATGGATATCTCACAAATTGTTCCTAGAACAAATCACTCTCTTTCCTCTCCCCGGCTTGCACTATTCTAACTTCTACCGAATTACATAATACTTCTAAAGAAACCTCATTTACATTGAGGGGAATTAGTGAGAAGAGAATTACAAAGAGTCAAGAGATAAAGGCTGGACACGCAGGTCCAATTTAATAAATTCTAAATTTATTACAACAATTTCAAAATTGCCCTCACCCATCTAATATCCATCTGATATACATTATTCATACAATACATCCATGTATTCACACAAAGCATGTTGTCAATCAATCTAATCCAATTAATTAATCTTTGATTAATGACCATCCAATGTTCAAACAACGATTTGATTTGCTCGAGTCCAACTCGTTTAAGAATAAGTACTCAAAGTGCGTATTCTTGAATTATATCGAACTACAATTTTAAATCCAATTTAATTTTTATTCAATACTAATTCTATATTTAATTCCAAATTAAATAATTACACTTAATTAATGTGCCTTTGCGACTTAGATTCTAAATCTAATCTTTATGGGTCTCAAAGGCCTAATTAACATCCAATGTCAATTTAATTAAAGTCCAATGGGCTTTTAATTAATTCATAAGGCATGGGCTTTGGCCAATATGGGTCAAACCCAAATGTCAATGCCCAATTAGGAATCACCCTATGCCAAAAATCAATTTAGGCCCATTAGGCCCAATTAAAATTTTAAATGCCCAATTATCATATTTGGACTTTATGGAAATAGTTTTAGGCCCAATTGGATCCAACCAATTATCCTAAACCAAACTTGGCCCAACCAAGCCCATTAAGCCCAAATACAACAATTTTAGCCCAATTCCAAATTAAGCCTAATTAATTAAATTCTAATATTCCAAATATCAAAATTTATTTAATTAAAGTGTATAGCCATAATTAATTATTCAAATTAACATTTCCAAAATACCAATTTACATAATTAATCATGCTTTAATTAATCAACTTATGTCCAACACAAATTGAAGCAAAATCAATCCAACATGCTCTCCAAGGCTCACGGGAATCATGGGATTTTTATATCCGATTTTGATTTCAATCCAATTAAATCACAAATCAATATATCCAAACATTCTAAACACATCCAATGGCTTAAAATCAAAAATCACCAAGATCTTAGGGTACATATCACATTCGACCAAGCCTATTGATTTGGGGAAAATTAATCCAATTATTTTTTCATAAAATTGATCATGCATAACTCTAAGTTATCATTATCTAAGCATACTCAAACAAACAATTTGATTAAATCATGCTCAAATCAAAAATACTCAAATTCAAGATTAAGAACCCTAATTCAATTTCATGCTTAAATTCGCTATGATACCATTGTTGGGTTCTCAAAGAACAATGTCCAAGATCATTAAGCATAAAATCATATGAATACGTAAAGAAGTAGCGGAAATACTTCCAATGATCGGAATGGATGTAGGTGTAGAGTTCAAAATTTTTCCTTTGAGAAATTGCTCCAAGCTCCTCTCTTTGATGTATGTTGACCTTCCAAGCTTGTTGAATGAATTCCCAACTCATGGGAATAGTTTCCCTTTCACCTTTGAATGATTCTTTGTGTACTAGCACCTTAGATTTTTGAATCAAAAATCAAAGAAAATGAACCCTAGGTTCACGCCCAAAAGAGAGAAAAATCGGCTAATGTTCACGCCAATAAGAGAGAGAGAGGAAGAGTGAATGTGTAACTTTTTATTTTGATTTTCCAAAAATCAAAAAATGATATACCAAAATAAAATATTTGGTAAATGTCCATCAAACTTGACACTTGTGTAAGAAACAAGTTATCATCACATCACACTAACTTCCATTACAAAAAGTGATGAGAAAGACAAGTAATGTGACTTGTGATGTGAGATGTGGGCCCCACTTGAATTCAAAATTCGAGTGGGCCCGCAAACACATTCCGGGCTCGGGTTCGTTAATTCCGAATTAACGAATTTTCCGTTGCGACTTAATTAAAACAAATTTAATTAAATAATTATGCCTAGCAAAATTACTATTAAAGTCGCTCGTGAATTAATTCTAAATTAATTCGTTCGCCCGAATTAAAATCCAATTTTAATTCCGTTATGAAATCTAATTTCATTTAATATACCGAATATATTATTTTATTCGATTAATTCCAAATTAATCGTTCTATCTCTTCTAATTGAATTTTATCCCAGATAAAATTCTCGCCGTAATTAATCCTAAATTAATTTTCTCTCTCTTCTAATTAATCCCAGATTAATTATATTCGAGTCATACGTCATCAGTGAATCTTTGGGAAGTGACCCATGAGATCTCTGGATATGTTGGCAGTAAATCTGGTCGTCGGATTATCCAAACACGTGCGTACCTGTTACCACGTTCTTACCGATTTACAAGACATGGTTGGCTTCTAGCAAAGCGTCGTGCCTACCCAATTCTCCAGAAATATTCTTTTAAGGAATATGTAATCTTTTTCAGGCGTAGTATACGTAGTATTGCGTATTGCGATCCAGTATCGGTATCATATGCTAGGCCTAGGGCTGGAATTGTGTCTGCCCCGTACGAAGTATATATCGGATCTCTGGTAACTAGTCTCTATAATCGGATAATCATGACCTAGTCATATTATCCCGATGACTGCAGTACTTAAGAGTACTAGTTTCGTATCCTGCGTGATCATCATCTCCATATGACTGGAGTGATACTTTCATCTTGACATCACACCCAATATACTACGATTCTCAGTATACCTAGAAGAGGTGTACACAGAACCTGTTAAAGCCTCGGACGACCAAAACCAAAGTATACTGATTGTCGCAAGTATTAGCGATGCAAGTCTCAGGTTAAGACCAAATACACCTACCCTGATTCGGATTCCCATAGACACATAGTCATACTACCAATGGGATTCCGAGGGGTCTATCCAGAGCGAAGCTGTTTTCGTACCATCGGTAAACAGAATCTCCTATTACACTTGCATAGGTATCCTGTTGTAGAATTATGACCCATAGCGTCATAAAGGTTTAATCATTAAATATCCCTAGTCGTAGTATTATCGAGACTGGACATCGATAATGCGGAATAGACTAGTATTGCACTTATGCGTGTTATGGAAGCGTAACAGCATAGTTCTCCTATATTTAAGTATTGGATACTTATGCAAGTGTGATAGGAGGTTTGTGTTTACCGATGGTACGGAAACAGCTTCGCTCTGGATAGACCCCGCGGAATCTCATTGGTAGTATGACTATGTGTCTATGGGAATCCGTATCAGGGTAGGTGTATTTGGTCTTAACAAGAGACTTGCATCGCTAGTACTTGCGACAATCAATACGCTTTGGTTTTGGTCGTCCAGGACTTTAACAAGTTCTGTGTACGCCTCTTCTGGGTTTATTGAGAATCGTAATGTATTGGGTGTGATGTCAAGACGGAAGTATCACTTCAGTCATATGGAGATGATGATCACCCAGGGATACAGAATTGGTACTCTAATTGGTTGAAACCATCGGGATAATATGACAAGGTCATGATTATCCTATTAAAGAGACTAGTTGCTTGTGATCTGATATATGCTTCGTACGGGACAGACACTATTCCAGCATCATGCCTTGCATGTGACATCCGATACTAGATCGCAATATGCAATACTACGTATACTACGCCTGACATAGATTAAATATTCCTTTAAGAATATTTCTGGAGAATTGGGTAGGCACGGTGTTTTGTTAGAAGCCAATCATGTATCATAAATCGGTAAAAACGTAGTACGAGGTACGTACGTGTTCGGATAGTCTGACGACCGGATTTACTACCAACATATCCAGGGATCTCATGGGTCGCTTCCCGAAGATTCACCGATGACGTATGATTCGAACATAATTAATCTAGGATTAATTACGGAGAGATTTTATCTGGGATAAAATACTATTAGAAGAGAGAGAATGATTAATTTGGAATTAATCGATAAAATAATATATTCGATATATTAAACGAAATTAGATTTCGACGCGAAATTAAAATTGGATTTTAATTCGGGCGAACGAATTAATTTAGAATTAATTCGCGAGCGACGTGAATAGTAATTTTGCTAGGAATAATTATTTAATTAAATTTGATTTAATTACGTCGCAACGGAAAATTCGTTAATTCGGAATTAAGGAACCCGAGCCCGGAATGTGTTTGCGGGCCCACTCGGATTTTGAATTTAAGTGGGGCCCACAAGTCACATCGCAAGTCACATCGCCTGTCACTTTAGTGATGGAAGTCATGTCACCTTTTTGTGATTGACATCCAGTCACTATTCATGATGGGAGTAGATGGAGGCATTGAATGCTAATTTTCCCTCCAATTTGCTTTATGTTTTTTGGAAAAACATATACCAAAAATTGGTGTGAGACTTTAGTATTAAGTTTTTAGAAAACAAAACAAAAGAAATTGAAACAACTCTCTCTCTCTCATTTAGCTCAAAACCGTGAGCTTCTCCAAGGAAGAAAAATTGTTTTTTTTCTATCTTTCAAGCTAGCACTTCACAAGGAATCATATCAAGGTGTTAGGGAAACTAATCCCTTGAGCTTGGAATCAACACCAAAGCTTGGAGCTTGGATTTCAACTTCAAAGAGGAGATCTTGGAGGACTTCTCAAAGGAAAAAGTTTTGTGTTCAACATCTCCAAAATCCGTTCAAAGAGAGTATTCACATGTTTCATTGATTAATTGGGCTTTATTTAGAATTGGGCTTACAATGTTGTATTAATGGGCTTGGTTGGGCCAAGTTGGTTTAGGACAATTGGATTGGATCCAAATTGGGCCTAAACCATTCCATTAAGTCCAAATATGACAAATGAGCCTTTTATGTTTAATTGGGCCTAATGGGCCGAAATTGGTTTCTTGGAAAATATGGTGATTCCTTAATTGGGCTTTGGTATTTGGGTTTGACCCATATTGACCAAAGTCCATGCCTTAAGAAATTAATTGAAAGCCCATTGGACTTTAATTAAATGACATTGGATGTTAATTGGGCTTTGAGACCCATTTAGATTAGATTTGGAATCTAAGTCTTAAAGGTGCATTTAAAAGTGTAGTTATTTAATTTTGAATTAAATATAGAATTAGTATTGAATACAAATTAAATTAGATTTAAATTATAGTTCGATATAATTCAAGAATTTGTACTTTGAGTACTTATTCTTAAACGAGTTGGACTCGCGCAAATCAAATCGTTGTTTGAACATTGGATGATCACTTTATTCAAAGATTAATTAATTGGATTAGATTGATTGAATAACATGATTTGCGTGAATACATGGATGTGTTGAATGAATAATGTATATCGGATGGATATTAGAAGGGAAAAGGCAATTTTGGAAATTGTTGTGAATTTAGAATTTATTAAATTAAACCTGCGTGTCCAGCCTTATCTCTCGATTATTTGTAATTCTCTTCTCACCTAATTCCCATCAATGTTAATGAGGTTTCTTTAATTGTATTATGTAATTGGGTAAAAGTAAGAATAGTGCTAGCCGGGGAGAGGAAATGAAGTGGTTTGTTCTAGGAACAATTTGTGAGATATCCATCCGCATATCATTATTAATTTATTTACCGCACCTTATTATGCTTTTAGAATGCATGCTTAAGTGTGTATGATGAGACTTAATCAAAGATAATAAATTGGTTGCCAATTTACGAGAAAAAACCTTCAACAAATATTAAGCGTTTTCCTTCCATTGAGTGATTCTTACTCAAGATCCAAGATTGGCACTGGTTTGTTGGCCAAAGTCAAGACCTTTGTCCATCGCGGATGTGTTTGAATCATGAAGGCTTTGTTCCATATCGTATGTCTTGTCCAAGTTGTGATTTGTTGGCCAAAGTCAAGATCACTTCTTGTCCATCGACATCGATTACGAAGCTTTCCAAAGTCAATGGGTTCCGCTTAACTGGAATCATTAAGCTTGTTGTGCCAAAGCCAAGGCTTAGTTGATTAAGAGGAAATAAGTTAGGAAAATATATTGGATATATTGGCATATATATTGTATATATGTTTCGGACTTGGAGGTCCACCTACCGGATCTAGGAATTGGATGAGATCCAATTGATCTTAGAGATCTACCTAGTTAAATATCATACAGCTTGTTGGCCAAAGTCAAGGTTGTGTGTTATTTAACGGTATCCTAGCCCACTAGGAAATAGGTTTCCCGAGTACTCAACAGAGGGTTAGAGGCTCGCGAAAAATAGTGGGAGGCTAGTATTGAATTTGCAATTTAGTTCAAATACTTAGCTTTACGCGCTTTCAAATTATTTCGTCAATTATATTTATTAGTTGGACTAATATTTTATTATTTTTCTTGTAATAGTTAGACTGTACCCATACATCGTTAATTGAATAGTTTGACTATTGCAATTAAGATGACAATAAAGTTAAGCATTAGGGATATTGTCATGGGCGATAATGTCTTTAATGGCACAAACTTTCAAGACTGGGATATGAATCTCAGGATTGTCCTAGGATCCGAGAAGTTGCTCTACACTATAGAGAGACCTCTTGGGCCTAAGCCCCGACCTGATCAGTTGCTTGAGCTAGAGCTTTGGAAGACTCATAGCGATGACAACGCGACTGCTCAATCGGTATTGCTTGCTGCTATGACTCCGCAATTTTGTCGCCAGAACAAGGGATTGGATCCCTATGAGATGATGGTGAAGTTGCATGATCTTCACCGATCTAATCTTAGATCGCAAATATATGAGTTGCAGAAGAAGCTCTTCCGCGCTCACATGTCAGAGGGTACGTTTGTTGAGTACCATGTGTCACAGATGATTGCTGACATTGAGCAGCTGGCACAGATGGGCATTGTCTTCGAGGCTGAGACTTCAATAGATTTGATCCTACAGTCTCTCCCCGACACTTGGAGTAGGTTAATCATGAACTACAATATGTTGAACCAAGACCAAACTCTTGGAGAGTTGATGTTCACACTGCGCGAAGCAGAAAAAGAGCTCCTAAAGGGCAAGAAGTGCGAGGCGCACTTCGCTTCAACATCTCAGACTCCGAGGGCTTGGCCCAATGCGACTGGAGGTGTAAAGAAAAAGAAGAAGAAGAAAGGTAAGGCCAAATCGTCAAAACCTTCTGGGAAGGGTAAAGACAAATCTGAAGATGTATGTCTGCAGTACAGCAAGCGGGGTCACTGGAAGCGTGACTGCCGCGAGTATAAGGCACACATGAAGGAAATCAAAGCGGGCAAGGCACCGACTTCAGGTATGTTTGTTATAGAAATAAACATGTCTACTACTAGTTTTAAAAATTGGATTTTTGATTCTGGTTGTAGTACTCATATATGTACTGATGTGCGGGATCTGCAGATTAGCAGGAGACTGGCCTCAGGAGAGATTAACCTCCGCATTGGAAATGGGACACGAGTCGCCGTTTTGGCCGTTGGCACTTTAATTTTGGAACTGCCCTCGCGACATGTACTTAAACTTACAGACTGTTATTATGTACCTAGTTTGACTAGGAATATTATTTTTGTATCTATGTTAGCCCAATGTGGGTACACTTTTGTATTTAGAAACACTGGGTGTTTTATGTATAAAAATGATATGAAAATTTGCACTGCTGATGTAAATAATGGTTTTTATATTTTGAATATGAATCAATCTCAAACATATAATGTAACAAACAAAAGGCTTAAAGTAAGTAACAAAGATGAAACTTACATGTGGCATTGTCATCTGGGACACATAAACAAGACACGTATATCCACACTTTCAAAGAGTAGATACTTGGACGGATTTGATCCAAATTCATATGACGTCTGCGAATCTTGTTTATTAGGCAAGATGTCTAAATCACCTTTTAGCGGTAAAGTTGCACGTGCCACCGAACTTTTAGCCATTGTTCATAGTGACATATGTGGGCCCATGTCTAGCCAGGCTAGAGGTGGATATGAATACTTCGTAACCTTTACGAATGATGCATCTCGTTATGGTTATGTGTATCTTATGAGACACAAGTCGGAAACCTTTGAGAAATTCAAAGAGTTTCGACACGAATTAGAAAAACAGACCGGCAAAAGTATTAAGACATTACGGTCGGACCGTGGTGGCGAATACTTAAGCAATGAGTTTCTTGATTACTTGAAAGAATATGGTATTATTTCACAGTGGACTCCTCCCAGAACACCGCAATTAAACGGTGTGTCCGAACGGAGAAACTGAACCTTGTTAGACATGGTAAGGTCTATGATGAGTCGCATAGAGCTACATATTTCCTTCTGGGGATATGCATTGAACAATGCAATACTTATTTTGAATAAGGTTCCGTCAAAGTCTATTCAACAGACTCCGTATGAAATATGGACAGGAAATAAACCGAGTTTCTCATTCCTGAAGATTTGGGGTTGCTGGGCATACTTCAAACGTTTGGAAGGTACCAAACTTGAACCCAAACCGGATAAATGCCTATTTGTAGGATATCTTAGGGAAACCAAAGGATATTACTTCTATCACTCACAAGAGAACAAATTATTTGTTGCTCTACATGCGGTTTTCCTTGAGAAGGAATTCCTAAATACAGTGATAAGTGGGAGGAAAGTAGAACTCGATGAAAATCGGAGTGATACTGTTCCTGGCAAAGAATCCTTAACGGAATATGAACAGTCCATCAGGGATGAGACTGTACCACAATCTTTGAATACAAAATAACCGCGTAGGTCGGAGAGAGTCAGAAAACAACCTGAGAGGTATGGGTTTCTGATCTCACCTCATGTGGATATTAATCTTATTCAGGAAAATGAGCCGGCTACGTATGAGGAAGCGATACAAGGTATCGACTCCGGTTTATGGAAAGATGCCATGAATTCCGAAATGGATTCCATGTACACCAACCAAGTTTGGACACTGGTTGATGCACCAGAAGGCGTAAAGCCTATTGGTTGAAAATGGGTCTTCAAGAGGAAGACCGACATGGATGGCAACATACAAACGTACAAAGCTAGGCTTGTAGCGAAAGGTTATCGTCAACAACATGGTGTCGATTACGACGAAACTTTTTCACCCGTTGCCATGATTAAATCCATTAGGATAATGCTTGCTATTGCTGCATATTTCGATTACGAGATATGGCAGATGGACGTCAAAACCGCTTTCCTTAACGGAAAATTTTTGGAGGATGTTTATATGCAACAGCCTGACGGTTTTGTCGTACCAAGACTTGCAAACAAGGTTTGTAAGTTAAATCGATCCATTTATGGATTAAAGCAAGCATCGCGTTCTTGGAACCAACGTTTTGATGAGATCATAAAAGAATATAATTTCGATCAAAACGAGGATGATCCTTGTGTATATAAGAAGGTTAGTGAGAGCGCACTGACATTCATTGTCCTTTACGTTGATGATGTATTGCTTATTGGCAATGACATTCCCATGTTAACATCGGTGAAAACTTGGCTTTCATTAAAATTCTCCATGAAGGATCTGGGAGAAGCAGTCTTTATTCTAGGAATAAAGATCTATCGGGATAGATCTAGAAAGCTGCTTGGACTCTCCCAGACCACGTACATTGACAAAGTGTTGAAGAGATTCAACATGGATCAGTCCAAGGGGGACTGTTGACAGTGTCACATGGCGTCACGCTATCTAAGGACATGTGTCCTAAAACTCAAGATGAGAGAGACAACATGAGTCGGATACCGTTTGCCTCGGAAGTCGGATCGATCATGTATGCCATGACATGTACGTGACCTGATGTCTCATATGCTTTGAGCATGTGTAGTCGCTATCAGGCCGATCCAGGTGATGGTCACTGGATGGCGGTTAAGAATATCCTAAAGTATCTTAGACGAACTAAGGATGTTTTCTTAATCTATGGAGATGGAGAACTTGAGGTAACTGGATAGACGACTGTAAGGCGCAATCAGGGTACATATTTTGTTTGAATAACGGAGCAATAAGCTGGAAATATTCCAAGCAAGAGACTGTTGCCGATTCAACAACAGAAGCGGAGTATATTGCTGCAGCTGAAGCAACAAAAGAGGCAGTTTGGATCCGTAAATTCCTAAATGGATTAGGAGTAGTTCCGTTAGCAGCTGAGCCCGTTCCATTGTACTGTGACAATAACGGGGCTATAGCGCAAGCTAAGGAACCGTGGTCTCATCAACGATCCAAGCATGTTCTTCGACGTTTCCATCTGATTCGTGATATCATACATCGTGGCGATGTGAAGATCGAGAAGGTCGTATCAGAGGACAACATTGCAGATCCGCTGACGAAAGCTATTCCTCAGCAAAAGTTTGAGCGACATGTACATAGTTCAGGTGTTAAATGCTTGAGTGACTAGTTATAGGCCAAGTGGGAGATTGTTGGACAATTATGACCTATAGCGTCACTATTTGTAAAAGACATTGTGGGTTTTGTACAAATTAACTATGTGACAATGGAAATTGTATTTTATCATTTTGTAATTTGATTACTTTCATATATAAATGATAAAAGTCCTTATGATTAGTTCCAGATTATAAGATATGAGACAATATAAATCCATAAAGGTTTAATCATTAAATATCCATAGTCGTAGTATTATCGAGAATGGACATCGATAATGCGGAATAGACTAGTATTGCACTTATGCGTGTTATGGAAGAGTAACAGCATAGTTCTCCTATATTTAAGTATTGGATACTTATGCAAGTGTGATAGGAGGTTTGTGTTTACCGATGGTACGGAAACAGCTTCGCTCTGGATAGACCCCGCGGAATCTCATTGGTAGTATGACTATGTGTCTATGGGAATCCGTATCAGGTAGGTGTATTTGGTCTTAACAAGAGACTTGCATCGCTAGTACTTGCGACAATCAATACGCTTTGGTTTTGATCGTCCAGGACTTTAACAGGTTCTGTGTACGCCTCTTCTGGGTTTATTGAGAATCGTAATGTATTGGGTGTGATGTCAAGACGGAAGTATCACTTCAGTCATATGGAGATGATGATCACCCAGGGATACAGAACTGGTACTCTAATTGGTTGCAACCATCGGGATAATATGACAAGGTCATAATTATCCGATTAAAGAGACTAGTTGCTTGTGATCTGATATATGCTTCGTACGGGGCAGACACTATTCCAGCCTCAGGCCTTGTATGTGACATCCGATACTAGATCGCAATACGCAATACTACGTATACTACGCCTGACATAGATTAAATATTCCTTTAAGAATATTTCTGGAGAATTTGGTAGGCACGGTGCTTTGCTAGAAGCCAACCATGTCTCGTAAATCGGTAAAAATGTAGTACGAGGTACGTACGTATTCGGATAGTCCGACGACCGGATTTACTGCCAACATATCCAGGGATCTCATGGTTCGCTTCCCGAAGATTCACCGATGACGTATGATTCGAACATAATTAATCTAGGATCAATTTGTAAAGTTGTCGGGCAATTTGGTAATTACCAAGAAATTTGATCTCTTGTGTAATTTTTCAGAATTTAAAAATTGGATAATTAATTAAATAAGTTTATTTAATTGATCCAAAAAAAAAATTTGAAATCGAAAAATTTAATTTTCCGCGATTCCGTTGCGTTACCGGATTTTCACCATAAAACCCCTACAGAACTCATCCCTGGTTTCCTTAGGATAGACTACAAATAGGCACACCTTTGAATTTGGCTCCAGCTTTATAGTATTGTTCTTCAACACATGTGCTAGTCACCCCCATATACGGAAATATCGTAAACTAACTTTACGACCATTCCACAACTCTAAGGGAGTCTTAGGAACATACTTAGATGGAACTACATTCAGGATATATATTGCAGTTTGCAATGCATACCCCTATAATGAACTATGTAGTGTATTGTAACTAAACATTGATCTCATCATGTCTAGTAGGGTCCGATTTTTCCTTTCTGCAACACCATTTTATTGTGGTGTTCCTCGTGATGTGAAAACTTCTAATCTATAAAGTCACTATGCAACTTCATAAGTCAATACTTCATAAGTTACAATTGATTCCACTAGTTTAGTAGAATCAACGGTGACACTCCCACTACATCTTTTCTGACTTTATATGACATAGACCATCTAATGTCATAATTATGATCAAAACTAATCTGACCTTATGGTTGCAGACTAAATTCTCCATGAATAAGAAACTCATTCTTAATATCTCTAAGATAACAAAGAACATGTTTCAAGATCCATCATATGGTCTGCAATATATCAAAATAACTCGTAACAATTACGATTAAATTGATATCTTTAATCGCACATAATATAGTATTCATTATGCGATTATCATATGATGCATAAGATTTACTAGACATTCTAATCAATCTCTCTTTCGACAAAGGTATCATCCTTTATGAAAGATGAATACTATCTATATAAAAGACAAGTTAACTGTCAAACAGTTATACTAACTGTCATAGAGATAGTCTTACTGTGTCCTTTATTAGATCATATCTAATACGCGACTAATTGGAGTATCTCACAAGTTTATTAGTTTTATATCATATATGAAACTTTATATTAAATTTAACAGAGACTACTCTCACTGCTTTCACGGAAAAAATAAGACTTAGGATATATACAATGCTAGAAAGAAGTTTGTACGCCCCACTGAACCTACTAACAAATATGTATTCTCTATACTTTGATAAAATCAGACATTCTGACTGTATAAAAATTAGAGAACGGAAATTTTCGGAAAGCTTATATGAGTCTACAATAGGCTCTATAAACCAGTATATCAAACTGTGATCTTAGCAGAATACAAACTCTAGGGCCATTCTAGAATGAACTCTTCAAACAAAGAAACCACAATGGATCTCTCATTCAAAGAAACCATTCAGGAATACCACTTTGCATTCTTTAACCAAAATACATAGTTTAATATCAACATTAACCAACAGATCTTTAATTGTTCAATTAGTGCGACTAGAGACAAGTTTTCTCAGAATCTACAATAAATCAATATAACTTTTCTCACTGTCATACTATAAAGGCCAAACCTTTATCAAGCTCACTTTTCTTTTACTGCGCAAATAATTTGCACGTTTTATGAACAATTCATAACAAAAGCTTAATCAAGTTCAAAACTTGATCGTAGTAAGCTATGAACAATCTTGGATCTAAGGTTCAATGGTAGTTTCCAAAATCGATATCAAATATCACTCCCACTATAAGTTATAGGATAATTTTCTTCGATAAAAAAAACAACAGAATCATTAAGTATCAAATACTTTATAAATGATTCTGACATCCTATTGAACTTATACTTTATTAATTATGTAGTTCCATTTATAGTTTATCATTTTCACATTTGACTTCAATAAGTCAAGTCTTTTCTATAATTTGTCAACATCTGATGTTAACATACCAAGTAATAAAATAATTTTATTGCTCGGGATTGTAGAAAAAATATTCTATCAAATAGAATACAATATTCTATTAAATAGAATAAATGATAAACCTTACTTGTACCTCCGAGGCGCAAGTACTTTTAATTATATAACAATTATACAAAAGAAAGTTTCAAATCTCAAACTTTTCAAGATTCGAATTTTCTACTATACATATCATATATGTAATTGTAGGAACGAATGGAACCTTAATTAAAGAGATGAATTAGTGTTACTGGAGCATAACCCCAAGAGTATTGAAAACTAATTCGGTAACACTCAATATCAACGAATCAAATCATATAAGATTCAATTACTCCCACTAAACAATTCCATCAAGATAGAATCGTGGAAGTTTAATATTGAGTAAGAATCACATTCATTAAATAACTTTACAATTAATTGCCTTAAATTCATATGTTTGATTATATCAAACATCTTTGAACAATTCAAAGAGAATTTCAAAGATATAGTTTTCAACACTTCAAATAGAATATCTTTGAACCATTCAAAATATTCTATCCGCATTTCATCAGAACCATATTGAAATTTCTCGAACCATTCAAGATGTTCATTATATATTCTTTTAGAAACATGCAACTAAGTCATGACGATTCATTAACTAAGTTATGAAGTAAAGAAAATTATCTAAGGCAATTTCTAATTCATTAAACTACATACATCCAATGTATTAGTCTAATAAATCTTGTGGTCCAATGACGATCACTGGTTAAATGAGATTTCATCACATCCTGAATACAATATTCATTAAATGGACAAGGATATATGGTGTGAACTCATATCAGACAATCCTTTACCATACGGAATAAGCATCTAATGCTTATGTGATAAAATCTCATAAAGCATTGTTCTAAGTTATTTAGTTAACCGAATATTTTCTTAATGTTTATCTTTTCATTAATGACACTACTAGTCATATTAAAATATGTAACAATTGTTTATTAGAACAAGTAACTATCCAATAGTCACAAGTTCTGATATCAAATATCAAAACAGTTATTAAACATTATTTTAAATAACTAGACGAAAGATCTAGTATCCAATACTTATAGTTTTCGTATTGTGAGAATCAATATTCTCTATACACAACTATACACATCTCATTTCTTAAGCTTTATAATTTGCATTCAATTATTCACAACAATTGTAAATGATTGATTAGCAAAATGTGTCAGACACGTGACTTCTAAAAGTCACTAAAGCCAAGAAACATCATTATAAGATAAACAAATAATAATGGGGTTTTCCTAATACCAGTCAAGAATCTTGAGACATGAACTAATTCAAGTCAATTCTTACTGCATAAAAAACTATTCTTACTAGATAACTATATCCAAAACAGATATCTAATTAGATTACTAATCGTGACTTAGTAACTAAGTCACTAACCATCTTGATTTTTCAAGAAAATCGGAACAACAGTTCCCGATGGTTTGAACTAACCTAACAATATCTAAGTCTACTGTCATTCTAGAACCTATTCTAGAAATAAGGAACCATAAGTAAAGTCAGAAAACATATTCAAGTAATATGCTATGCAGAGGATTAGAAGTATAATTCTATAAACAATATAGAATAAAGGAAAACAAAAGCAGCAAATTTCATAAAATTACACACTGCTTTAGTTATGGATTTTTAACCCGGCAGTGTCTCCCAGTACTTTACGTAATACCGTAATCCCCAACGGAGAACGGGAATTCAATAATTAAATCGAATTCCATAGTGAGAGTAGGATCCCATTAATATATTTTGACTCACAGCTTTGGCACGATCTCGCCTACGTATATTCATTAGGTAGACAACTCATTGTCAATCACTCACCAGTGACTCCTGATTTTGGTCCTGACTGTTCCTCGTTATGACAGCTTTGGCATGTTCACAAGGAGGCGTATCAAGGCTTCACTTGCCAATGACAAACTCAAGCTACTGATGTAGTCCTGACAGCTTTACCACGTTTAGGATTTCCATTTTCACTTGAATTTGTCTAGTATCAATATACAACCAGCATGGATAAAATTCTATCAATTACACCCTCACTGCTTTGGCACGATCTCGGATGCAGCCATAGAAAGTTACCAATAAACCGTATTGACAAGACGGACCAAGAAACATGCATCCAATACACGTTACTTTACAGCCTTATTTTAAGCGGGGATATTCCTCAAGGAAGCATTGCTCCACATCAAATGCATAATTTTAATCTAAATCATTTTCTAAACAACTCAATTCTTCCTTAGAAAACATAACTCAATTTAACCATTAAATTTCTGTTACGTTTCCGTTAGCGTAGAACCAAAAAGTCAAGAAACATATAGATTACATGCATGTACAAATATTAAAATTGGATTACATATCATATATCAAGCATGACTAATGTAATGGATGAAGCATTAGACCTGCTTTGATACCATTTTTGTTGGGGTTTTGGGCAAAGGGCGCAGCGGAAGCGCTGTTCGGGCGAAATCATAATTTTAAAACTTTTTAAATTATCGAATGAATTATTCAATATCCAATATGAATAATTCATTCATATTTCACCTAAATTTATTTATTCAATATCAAATAACGACATAAATAGTTAAGAAACATAGCGAAACTTTTACGAAAACGGTTTTTTCCGCAAAATGGCATAAAACGTGTTTTTGACCGAACCGACTACCCAATACACATGGGGCTGCCTAGGTCGGCCCCAATAGTACTAAGGCAGTTCATGGGCTGCCCAAATAGTGAAAAATTCATTGTTTGGGCAGCCGTCACCCGGTTGGCTCAAAAGTCACCCGATAACACCGTTTTTCACCGTTTTCGCTTATTTCAACTCCGAAATAATTTCCGGAAATTGTTCCAACACCCAAAACATATCCAATACATTCAAATGATATATTTTTTGTCACCATATTCACTGTTATTCCATATCTGATCCAGAATGCAAAAATGTCAATTTTCATGCTTTAAATCCAATTTTTCAAGATTAATCCAATTAATCAAAAAACAAGTCAAATGCACCACACATGAACCACCCAAGACAATTCTAGGCATTACAAGAGTGGTCATAACACTCTAGAATGGCATCATATCATCAAATGATCAAATTGGATAATAATTACAATAATATCATCCAAATCTACTTCACACATGCAATAAGCCTCAAAATCCATCCACCAAAACCAAAAGCCCCAATTTTCAACAAGTAAAGAAACCCTAGAACTATTCTAAGAACACAAGAACAAGAAACCAACTTTCTAAACTCAAGAATGATAAAGATTACCTTTAATCTCCAATTATCTTTAAGCTCTTCTTGTTTTTCCTTCACTTTCTTCATGGTTTCTTCAAACCAAAAATTTGAGAGCTTTTTTAATGGTGGAATTCGGCCATTGAAGCCATTGGAGAAGAAAAGAAAATTTTCCTCTTTTATTTAGTCATGACCGACTTTACTAGGGTTATTTTGGTCATTTTTGTATTTTAATTTCATTAAATTAACATTAAATTTTATGTTACCAAATAAAATTTGCACACCTAAAGTTTGATTAAATCATGCCACATGTAACCAATTATAATTAAACATTTATCATAACTATTATGAAAAAAGTTTATCATTTAATTATTTAAATATTTAATATTTAAATATCTAAATAATTAATTAATATAATTTTTATTATATATGTATTTTTATTTACATTAAATAACAAATACATATATTAATGGCACGTGTCAAAATCTCATTTGATAAATAATTAATGTGTATCTAATCAAATTATGTATCAAATATAAATACACAATAATTATTAAATGACCAAAATCCTCTAATGCATGTGTTATCGTTTAACCGTTTAAATGATTCGAATTAACTCACTTAATCCGATAAAGTATTATGAATAATCTGCATTATTCATAACGTGTTGCCCAAGTGCTCAACGAGTACACTTCATATTGTGGGACTCTCTAAGTTTAGGTTTATCCATCACGAAATCCAATTTCGTGTCCATAATTCACCCACTCATGAATTATGACGACCACAGATAATCTCGCTAAACTTGTAAGTCGAGGTCATTGCATAAGTATAATCCATCTGTCACAGGCTATCCATATTATACCTGGGATATAGATAAAAACGTCAAATCCTTTCGATATAATATAGTCGACTTTCAATTTATGATCTCTAAATAACACTCAGAATAGGCTTCCGAAGTTATACCACGGCCATGGATTTACTAGATTGTAAACACGTGAGGATACATATACCCTGTACACAGAACTGACAGATCTTATCTTGATACGCACTGGATATCATGAGCATCAGTCCACACCCAACGAACAAGCGAAGGTCTGATCATGAATAGATCGGTGACGTGACTACCATCAAAGTGTGGAGGATAACTCATATATCCATTGTGGTATCTCAAGTCGAATGACCATTATGCTTGCTCAACTCGAGAAGATTCCTATTGACGTTGGTGTACCATCTATTAGGAAATCTTCAGTGAGTCGTTCAGTGTTTATCAAATAAACACCTACATGTCTATACGAGTCTCCCGAGACTCATGATTCATTGGGATAAACCATCGGACCAAGTCACGATATACGATATGTACTGGTCTCAGCGAATTTTACTAACCGACCCGTGTTAGTAAATCTTATCCAGTAACTTTATTTAAGGATATACATATTATAGTGCGCTTCCCAAGGTCAATTACAAACTACGTTGTAACTGCGCACTACATTGTAAATCCTAGGGTCTTTGTCTAATATCTGAGACTCATTAGTTTCAATCTAATCGTAATTAGATATCTAATCATAATTAGATCGAATATGTGTATAAAATACAAGAGGTGCTACCATTAAATAAGTAATATTATGGAAAATGGAATTACTCGTATTCATGAATCAGACATAAATATGATCCGGATTGGCACTCCGAGCATCAACCCTAACAACTAGTATGCGAGGCACTACCTCTACGGTATCCGATCCTCGAGTGCGTCTTCAAGTCCTATAGATAGGTTAGTAAGAATTACCAAGCTATTCGAATATTCTTCCTTATGAAAACAACTATACTCTTTGTCCAAGTTGAGAATCCTTCTATAATTATCCTGGCTTATTATCATAAGTTCAAGACAAGTTATGAGAAGATATAGTAAGGTTCTAAGAATATTCACTCAAGGGAGTAAAAAGAGACATAGAAAGCTATAAGAAAAGTAAGGAATGATGTATAGATGTTTAAGGCAACCAGAGGCAAAAGAGGTAGAGATATAGAATGAGACAATAAAGAAAGTGTTAGAACTCATAGTATTAAGGAGAATATAGTAAGCCTGAACAAGAATAAAATATCAGGTAGACCTTGGTAAGAATCCTTCCCTCCTCATAAAACTCTTTCAAGTAGATCTGATAGCCTTTGAGTACCTCGTGTAGATAATAAGTTACTCGAATAGCAAAGAATATTCAAAAATATAAAAGAAGCAAGAAGTCTGATTTAGTTGTGGAAACTCATAATAGACTTGAAATACCAAAAATGACATAGAGATTCTAGACACCCAAACCCAGACTCGTAAGCAAATAAGATGAAAGGTCGTAAGGAAAAGAGGATCAGTTTCCTTAACTAAGGAATCTGATATAGATAAAGTCATGATCTACCCAGTTCTTATCTCTCAGTGATACCGGTTAAGGAAACTTTCCTGACGGAGTCTATCTCATACCTATCCAACGGACAAAAAATACCAGAATGGGAATGTCGACACCGTTGAGATGTGAAATTCTTACCTCATCCTTAACTAGCACAGACAAAAATAACCGTAAGGAAGACCGACAATGGTATATCCTAAGACAGAGACAGAAAACACAAAGAGATAGATCATGAGAAAACCCAGCAGGATTCAAGAATCTAGGCAAGTCAACACGAGGCTTGCAGTACTAGTAGAAGTGCATAAAATATACCAAACGTAGTAGAAACCCATACAAACGTAAGAAACAAACTCATTAAGTTGGAGACATTTAAGAGTTAGCCAAAAAAAAAGGTCGGTACAGATTATAAGTTAAGTAACGAGTTGAAGCCTACATCAAAACAAGAACTCAATGAGGATAAACAACCACTAGTCTCAGTAGTACATCATAGAGCCAAGATATAGGTCATGAAAGTAAATAATATAGAGGAAAGCGGGAGTAGCAAGGAAGTTCAGTATATATAGTAACATAGATAACGTAGCTTAAATGCAGTAACGTATATGAAGACCTCAAAATAGTTGATAAAAGTTATGGAACCCTAAGGTATGGAAAAGTCTATGTAGATTCTAACAACACGAATGATAAATCTTCTTCCCAGTAGCCGTACTCCAGTAAGTGTATAGACACATAACCAGACCATCACTGAACTTAGAAAAATAACAGTAATAAGTATTCTCATATCTCTATGAAATGCATATAGTCACCCCTTCAACTTAGAGCCCAATAAGGATTTGTACAAGTAAAGAAGAATATCTAACGGAACAGCATGATGGTTGAACCAAGAAATTTAAGAGAACCTAGATAATAACCCTAAGATAGTAATATTATGTATGAAATAGAGTGATTTCAATTCACAGTAAGTCTAGCCGAATCTAGAAGTGATAACCCAACTTATTGTAGAACGGATGGCCTTCAAGAAGGTAAAGACTCAAAAGAGTAGGGAACCAGAGTAAGCAATGTATATAACGACCCTCAGAAGTAAGGTATACGACATATACAGAGCTTCTCACTGTTCTAGAAAGGGAAAAACTAATAAGAGAGTATCACATGAACTAAAGTATTAGTAGTGATACCCTAACCTGTCAAAGATGATGTAGAGCTTCCAGGGAAAATAATGACTTAAGAGGGTTAAGAAACTGAGATTAGTAGGAAGAATAACAGAGGAAATATGGTAGTATAATCAATAATAGGAAATGAATCATGAGTAAAGTTGAAGGAGGTAATTCAGATAGTACCTAGCAGTGGTACCTTAGTGTAGGAGCCCAATATCAGATATGTAAATAAGAGAATCCTAGGATTATAAATTAGCAGCATGTGCAACTACGGCACGCATAGCTAGTGAGACCACCACAACCGAAAACGACTTCAAGGTCAATCCCCACCCTCCCAACCCTCATTAGACAACAGCAATAATGATGGATCATGATGTTCGTCCCGATGATATTCCCAGAAACAAATGAATTTGTGGCGTATTACAATATCCTATGAGGTATGGTAAAGGCCCTTTGAAAGATAATACCCCTCGGATAAGAAGACATAGATATAAATCACAAGAGTTTGAGGTATAGAATATAACAGAAAAGAATACGAAAAGGACTTTAAGCAAAAGGTTTGGAGGTGGAACTGTCGAGATAAGACGACGATAGGGAAGAATACTAGATAGGCAATAACAGGAGTGCGTAACAGCAAGGTTTCTCAATATTGGAATAAGACTGAAATTCTATTAAATGGGAAATGAAAGGAAGGTTACGAGTATAACCCATATGTTTCCCACTCAATGAACCTAATTAGGAACAAGGCACAGTACGACCTAAAATAAATTATGGAGAACGTGATATAAAATAACCAAGGAAACTGAGTATGGACGTTAACTAAAAATCAGATCGTCATCGTTGACGACAATAATACGAACATATAATTTACTTTCAAGCTTTGATTACCTATTCTGTACTAGTATACATATAATGGATATGACAACAATTTATCTCATAAGTGTTAGCCAACCAAAGAAGACCGTCAGAGATATGTCAAGAATCAATATCTTGGAGTTAAGAGATATCGAAAAATAATGATGGTAAACTTAGAGCATATAAAGAGATTGATCATGAACTATGAGGTCTCATGCTCCAAATATAGTAAGAGATAAGAGATCTGGAAGAACATAGTCGATAGACATTTTAAGCTTAGCGAGTAAAAATAGAGAGTTAAATAGTTAAAACTATGAGAATGAATGCTAAGATCGGATCGAGCATATGGAGCTAAGGAAGTATAAGTACAATCATTTTTAATAGCGACATGGATTACTATTGTATATATTTATCCCCAGAGTTAAGGTAGAACATGAAAAAACCTAACTATATGAGACACAAGTATCTTTAGAGAAGTGAAGGCACTAGTTGAGGAGAATTCAGATATATATATTCATTGAGGTCACATGACACCGGTATGACTTAAGCACAAATGTATTTCTTAGTGACCAGATTAGTATAAATCCTTCATATAGACCAAGTGATGTTATTGAGGAATAGTGATTCAACTTGAGTAGTTGTGGGTACGAACATATTAGCATTTATGCATCAAATTCAATTAAGACCTTACAAGTTAAGCGTGCTTAGGTGAAAGCAATAATAAGATGAGTCACCATCTGGAAATTCTTAAGAAGTATTAAATCTTTAAAGAGAAGAATGAGATGGAGTAAAATACAGTCAGATAGAAAATATAATTCACTAGGGCACCAGTTCGAGAAAAACTTAAGTCAAGACTTTAGAGATTGAATACTTCTAGCATATTTTACGGGATATCATTAAGTGTAGAATAAGAGATCGATAAATTTCAAGAAAGATAATTTTCATAAATGATTCACACTTCCATTCAGACAAGATATAGTATACGGACTTCGTTTCCAACACAAGAAATATGATTTCCGGAGGGACTCCCAAGGGTTAAGTATTCAGCTATAAGGGTCGAATAGAATGTACCAAAATAAGAGATTCCAAGAAGTTATAGTACTAAGTTCTTGAATAGAAAAGCAAAAAGGAAGTTAAGGAAGATAAAAGTAGCAGAGACACGGATGTTCTCAATCCAAGAAAAACCTGAGAGTTCAACCTTAGAGGGGATTCGAGGACGAATCCTATTTAATGAGGGGAGAAAATATAACACCCCGGTAATTCTGACGACTGCTAAGTCTTAGATGGGAAAGTATATGATATAAATCATGTTCAAGCATGTATGTGTTCATGAAATTAATTTTTGGACATTCGACAAATTCCTTACAGTTCTGGTACGAAGGTTACTCTATGTTCTATTCCAGACAGCTCTTAGTATTCGAGCCGTAACTTTTTCATACGATCTCTGATGGTTATGAATATTATATTGTTGAAAATCTAAGACCGAGACCTACAACTTCTGCGATGGATATTTTTCCAAATTCGAATAAGAAATGGGTCAAATTTATGATTCTCGTGGCTGCTACAGTGAAATTCGGGAATAAACTAGAATTTGGTGATGTGGTAAATTTTAGGCCACTCATTTGCAAACAAAAAAATCATCCCTTGCACTATAAATAGGAAACATTATTCATTATCTTCTCTTTTCCTTAGGACACGAATTTGGTCCCCAAAATAACTTCAAATTCTTTCATTTTCTCATGCCAATGTGAAGGAAAATTTGATGATTTCAACTCATATCCATGCAAGTAAGCTTTTTTTTTCTTCTTCCCTTCTCTAATATTGAGTTTATGACATGAATCTTCTTCCCCTAAATTCGAACTGGAAGAACCCTAGAAATTTCTTTTTGCATTTTAGCTTCAAAAGTATTGCTAACATACATATTTAAGCAATTCATGATAGTATTGAGCATGGATTAAGCTTCTTTTTTTGTAAATGCCCAATTTTTTCCCCAAAGGTAGGGGCTGACCGAAATTTTTATGATCTTGTGGGTGGAGGGGGTGTTTTTGTTGCTTTGATGAAAATTAATGATGAAGTATGCTTGGAATGATGTTTGATGTGATTTTATTTTGGTTTAAGTTGAAAATCTAAAATTACATATTAAATTAGGAAATTAAGCATGTTTTATAGGTTATGAAGAGTGCCTATAATATTACAAATTCTGTTGGGGGTCATTGTATTGGAAGAATTAAATGAGAAGGTGAAATAAGAAAGTTAAGTAATGGTATTGGGTTAGGATACTTTCCGGATATGCTGTAAAGATTTACTTGTAAGTCAAGTTTGTGATGTCTGATTGATGAAGCGTAACTTTCTAGATAAACTAGACATATAAGGTAGTAACATATCCAAAATTTAGAATTTTTGGAATTAAGATGAGACCATACTGAATTTTTGAAGTCGGGCTATTTGCTGCCCCTGTGTCCAGTTTTTCCAGTTGCACAGCCCATTAACTTCAGTCCATAACTTGAGTTCTAGGAATCAAAATCACGATCCATAAAATAGACACATATGCGAGTACTCTATTAAAATTCAACCCCGATTAAGCGCACCGGATTTTCAAAGTCAGTATTGGTGCACATAAATTTTCTGGAAAGATGGCAGAATATGGAGTTTTGCGAAGTAGCTTGTGAGATCCTCGAACGAGCGTAGTAAAAATTATTAGACCACCCTAAAATGTTAGTAATATAGCGAGGATGAGTTATCATGAATAACGAATAGATTTTGTTAAGTAATGATATAATTCGAAACCTTGGTACTAACGAATTGTGCTAATTCTAGATTATCACCAGGAGATGCGATTCCGCCAACATCGCAAAGCGTCACCAGCAAGTTCTGAATCAGTGAGTGGACCATTTTCTCAAATTGTATGTACTTATATGTTTTTGAATTGAAACTTACTTTTCCGCACATAGGGCGTTAGCCGAAGTTTTATTACAGATGTTTTATAATTAAGAATGTTTTAGAAAGAATGATTTCAAAATCTTGAGATTTACGATTTCTCGAGGCATAGGGAAAAAACTCATCTTAGTATGTAACTTGACTCAGATGTGGAATTGACGGATTCAAATATCGTGTGCACACGCAGCTCAGGACTATGGATGATTGATACCCTTAGATCCCAGATTTTGAGTCTGGAGGGTAGCATAGATCCGCACCCCGACTCCAGATTTGTGGCTTGGGGAACGACGATACGTAACGCCCCAAGACCACCAGATATTTGCGTATAGGGGGACGCCCCTAAGCGCCAAATTATGCATATGGGGGGACGGCGATACGTAACGCCCTCATGCATCAAATATACAGATACATAGTTTTCAGATATAGAATTTTTTAGAAATAGTTTTCCAAAAACAGAATTTCTCAGAAGAAATGAGTTTTATAAAAGAGTTTTCGGAAAAGCTTTTCAGAAGAGTTGAGTTTTCATATAAGAAAGAGATTTCAGAAAAGAATATTTTCTGGGAGGATTTCAGTTTTTGGAACCTTGAATTTTCAGAAAAAATCAGTTCTTGTTTTAATTGTCTACTCAGTAGATCGTTCAAATGATCTAACCCCCCCACTCCCAGTTTCTTGTTTTGCAGGTATACCCGGAGGACGAGCTCGAGGGGATGGATATTGATGGCAGTCACTAGAGGGTTTGAGTCCACCAGGTTGAGTCGGGTATGCATTGCAGTCATAGTCTAAGTAAAGTCATACATGTGGTATAGTAGAGGTTATGTATGTTATTGTATTAGAAGTGTTTTGATTATCAAAATTATAATTTGTAGTACCGTTGAGTACATTGTATGAGCATTTAAAATGCATTTCATGTTTTCGAGTTGGGCAATGGTCCATATGCATGAGTTTATGAATGAGATAAGATTAGTAGTAATGAGATTAGCAGTATTGAGCAGAGTTAGCAGGTTAGAGGCTCAGGGGGATAATACGGCTTATTCCCTGCCAGTAGCATCTCCTGAAGGGGGATGTTATAGAAATTATGCAAAGATACAAAATCAAGACAATGTCTGAATTGAAACAAAGGAAGAAAGAAACACAAGACGCAAAAACCGATGGAAACAAGACAAGACAAAAACAAGAAGCAAAATTGAATGGAAATGAAAAAAAATGAAACTGTTTTTTTTTTATGAACGAAACACAAAGAAAATAAAAGGATAAAATTTGACCTTGGAACCTTTGCTCCTGATACCAACGGATGAGAACCTACTTGGAACAAGCCAAACAAACCCACAAGAGATTGAGATCATTCCCAAGAAAGCCAAGGCAGTACATAATCAAAACTTTAAACCTCTGAAAAGCAAGCAACGGAAATCTAGAGTGCTAAGGGTCGCCACAAAGGGTTAGCAAGCCTTCGATAAGCCAAAGTCAATGAGAACAAGTTGAGGGTTACTCAAGCCTCAAGAAAATAGTGATTTTTATTAAAAGATAGATTATTTTCATTACAATGAATAATGCCCCTTTAAATAGGTGGTTAACCCTAATTCTACTCAAACATAATAAACCCTAGTAAAATAAACTTAATAACACATAAAATCCTTTAAATTTTCGTACATGGACTTTTTAATTTAATTAAAGTTCAGCACGGTACTTAAAAATCATATAACTTTAAACAATATAAAACATAAAAATTGTAGGGATAATTTGCATCTTTATTTTGACCAAGAAGGATTCTGAATTAGAATTTTATGTAACTACAAAATTGTGGATCCATGAGTCATCTTTCCAATGCAACTTGGATCACTGAAATCAGATATCGGATGAAAACGTTACGACCAAAATACAAAGACTACGCATGCACGTCCAAGACCCATTTCAATCTTGCCTTAGACATAATAAAGCCTTCATATAAAGTCTCATGCATGGCCCAAACTCCACAACCTAAGGAATCTTCCAAATCCATCAAAATGACCCAAATACACCAATCCGACCAAACCATGCAATCAGCCACAACTTCAAGTTAACATGGCATAACAAACAGAGCTCATTCTGGATCACATCAGCGTGTGGCTACTTGGTGAGTTTTAAAACTCACGCCACATCAGTTTACCAATTTTGCAGGATGGGCAACCAAATCGATCAACCATCAAACTTTGGATGTTGATGCTCGAGACGAGGGATCACCCAAGTTACAGTCACTCGTTCTAGTGTCCCGGGAAATGTGTTTGTGTAAAGAAGTTTATATTTCAGGTTTATGTTTTGTGTCATGCATCGCATGTTGATATATAAATGTAAAAGAATGTCATGTGTTGTATGTGTTATTGTAGGCATGAGCCCTTAGCTATTGAGATTTGATGCGTTTTGATTGGACCGAAGGTCATTTGGTATATTATGTGTTTAATTTAGGTTGTCAAAATGTTAGAGTGTGGCATGTTCGTTTCTATTGGTTTGAGGCTCAGGAAAATAGGTCATTCATGTCTTCTGTCGGTAATGTTCTGCCTCTTGCGAGATGTTATATTTATCAAAATGACGCAATTCCTATTAAATTATGGGTTAAACTCGGAAAAGGACTTGCTTTGTAAGTAAGTAATTCAATTTTTTTGTCCTAGTTATAAACATACAATTGAAAAGTATTCGATATAGATATTTGTTTTTTTTTATCTAATTATATGTATTCTCTTTTTTACTGGATGATGAGCTAGGTGATTATTATTTATGAGTTTGATGTAAATGAGAGTGTTGATATGCGTGTCTGAGAAAATTTGGAAAGTGGAAGCATGAGCCTTTTTGAATTTGATGGTTCGAGGTTCTGAGTGCCGATGGGAGAAAGAGTAATGATATACTTACTCACACTCTTACTCATATTTATCACAATTCTCTCACTGTAGCTACATTGAGCTACAATAATTCACTGTAGCTACAGTGAGAGAGTTGAGATAAGTGTGAGTAAGAGTATGAGTAAGTTTATCATTTTTGTGTGAGAAATTATGATGAATCATTGTGCTTTTTCTTTTTTTTATAGTGTTTTGTACTTGTTCTTGATGGTGAAATTAGTATTTTTGATATTATTTTGATTGATGAAATAAATTTATATTCTAATTTCTTTGGATGTGTTTGAATGTAGGATGTTTTAATTGGATAGTTTTATATTTTTTTTTCATTTGGATGAAGTTATTTTCGCATATTATGGAATGGAATATTATTTGATAAATAAGAATGGACTACGTAGTTATAGAGTATATTTAGATTTGGTCATTTTTATTAGTTATTTTTACGGATGGTAATTTGGGTTAGGATTCGTTTATTCGTTCGATTCGATTCACTTTAAAATGAATACGGATTTCAAAAATAAATTTGTTTAATAAATGAATCAATTCGATTCGATTCTTTTATTAAACGAATCGAATACTAATTTAAATTCATTTATTCATTTATTTGTTTAGGATTCATTTTATTATTTTATTTTATTAATTATTGTTATTTTTCAATTAAGATTCGAAAAATTATAGCTAATTACCACAGGAAAAAAATAATATTGTCGATATTTGGTGAGCTATTTTTAGTAAATATATTAATTACATATTTCATATGTATATATTTCAAAGAATTAATGTAAATAAATTATGATAATTTATGTTATTGAATAATATGACTAAACAAATATTCGTATTCGATTCGTTTAATCATGATATTACGATTACGAATCGAATACGAATCTATCACATTTTAATTCGATTCGTTTAAGATTCGATACAAATACGATTCGTCAATTCATTTTACCTCTCCTAGTTATTTTATATGTATTTTTTTCAATTTTTATATAAAATATAATAAAATAATAATTAATTATCGATCCCATGTCGATCCTCACTTGAGTCTCGATCGATCCAACCATGGACCCTTAATCCTCTCTCCATCCCGAATCCATGAATGGGATCTGATTTTAAAACATTACACGTGTTGCATTTTTTATGGATAAAATTCAATTGTAAAACGGTAAAACCAACCCATAATAAGGACCTACCCTAGTTCCATTACTTCAAAAACAGATTGATACCAATGAAAATCACAAGGCACCCACTTGTACGCCATGCTTCAGCTCCTTGTACTTCAGTGCCTAATAAATAAATAAATAAATAAAAGGTACAATCCAGACATGCATATACCAGCAGCATTTTCTAATTTCTAGTTTCTAGTCGAAAGTAGTGAACTCTAAACCATGTCTCGCGCTTAAATGGGTTGTACATTATTTCCAAAATGGTATTAAATAACAACCAAAAAAACAAACCTGCCAACAAAAAGCAGCAACGCGGTACAGTCTAAACTTGCCTACCGGCGGCGTCGGCAACGAACGGCAAGTACGGAGTCTTCCCCAACAAAGAAGAAACCAATCCATAAACAAAACAAAAACAACTAAAAACAAAAACCGCATTATGTCCCCATATCATCAACTTGAATCCGATTCCGCCCCGACCCGGGTTCAAAATCCGGGTCAACAGCAACGGCACCACCAAAAGAACGTCCAAAGTGAGCGCCTGCATCGAATTAAACCTCACGTAGTGGCTGAAACTAGGGTTTCTAACGACGCCCAGATAAAGCGCGAAGAAAGCGACGAAGGTGGCGTAAGGGACGGATCTATAAAGGCCTAACAAGGGGAGTAACGGGTCCAAGAGGAGACCCAGTTTGGGATATTGCATGAGGAGGTAGCGGCCGTACTGTAGGGAGTTGAAGAAGGGAAGAGTGTAAGCGACGGAGGACATTAGACGGTCGGTGGCGGGAGTTGTGGAGCTTCTGATGGGGGTGGTTTTGGGGAGAGGGTTTGGGATTGTGGCCGTTGATTTGAGGAAGGAGGGTAAGCGTGGGGTGAAGTTAGAGGTTAGTGGTTTTGGAGTGGGGTGCAAAGAGAGGCAGAGACTGAGAGAAGCCATGGTGATTTTGAGAAATTAGGGTTTTATAAATTGGGGATTTTAGGGGATTAGGGGAGTGACTGAAGAAGATGGGAGTATTTAGTAGAGCCAAGAGCGAGGCATTCTACACGTGCAACTCTGGCAATAGCATACTATTTAGTATGGATGGTAGAAATCTCAAGGGACAGAGGCTCATGGGGCTCTCCTCAGTTGGAGTACGGATCGATGATAAAAAAAAAATTAATATTAGGATATGGGTATAGAAAATTTAATATTTATTTTTTATTCGGGAAAATGATGGGAAATCTTCCTTATTATTTATTTAATTTTTATTTATTTATTTTTAAAATTTTCAATAAATATATTCAAATTATTACTTACAATTTTATATAGTTATAATAGAAATTATCTTAATATTTATAAAAATATTTAAATTATAGATAGTACAATAACTTAAATGAGATAATTGTAATGAGGAATCCATCTTTTTAGTAAGACATGAATTTCAATCTCTAACATATATTGTGATTTATATAATATATTTATATAATAGATATTATCAATTTTTTTAATATGTATGTTTTGTTTTTTTGATAATGTAATAATTCTATCAATATATTTTTAAATAACTTAATTTTTTTTAAAGAAAAAATGAGGGGATGGAGTCATCTAAAAATTATCGAGGATGGGTATGGGGATGCCCACCCCTTCTCTTATCACCCCATCTCATTGTCATCCCTACTATTTATTGTAGGGTTAATAACATTAGAGTACCTGTTTTTTTGATGAAATCACAAGTGAAATTACCTACAAGTATACTTGAACATTAACTTTTTATACCCAAGAGGTGGTGAATTGGGTAACGGCCAATATTGCGGAAATAAAAATTCTTACCGATTTTATGCTACTAAGCTAGTAGCTTTACCAATTGAGCTTATCAATCAATTACTACACCCAAAAAATAATTTTTGCAATTACAAGCTATACTAAATAGTAAGGAAATGTAATGTAAAGCTTGCGATAAATTAAGAGATAGGGTTAGAGAAATTGATACCGGATTTATAGTGGTTCGGCCAACAATGCTTATATCCACTCCCTCAAACCGTGCTTGAAGATTTCCACTAAGTTGATCCATAACTTACACCGGATTTTCCATGGCTCACTCGCAACCAAGAGTTTGGTCCCTTAGGTTCACTCCAAACTTTTTCATAAGAGTTTTCCAATGGCTCACTCTTAAACCCTTACAATGAATTTTGTTTCTAGGTTTACTCACAACCTTTACACAAATTACCCTTTTGAGAATACAAACTCAACAAGGGACTTGCCAACCACAAATGTTTAAGATATGAAGATTTATAGTATCACTTGGGTACTCACAAAGATAAGAAGATAAAAGTGTAAGTTGCTAACCCAAGAAATCTAAGCTCACTATAAATGGTATGAAGGTGTAGTGTGTGAGTTGAATATGAGAGTGTATGAATATGAAGGTTTTTTAAACTCTTTGTTTTTGCTTTGGAAAAAATTATCTGAAGGTTCAGAAGCTTGCAAAAATGAAATAAGAACTCAATTTATAGAGAAAATGAAAACAGTCTCTGATGTTTGTGTTGAGGCCGGTATGCTGGTATGTAGAGGCCGGTATGCTGGTATTTCATTACAATGGCTATACAATATTATTATTTGACCCCGGTAAATGCAAACAAGACCGGATTAGTGCCTAGTATAGAAATCGATATGGATCATATCAGTTTCCAAGAACATGTAAAATATGAAGGTTTACCGATATGAATTCTTGTATGCTCTGGACCGGTTCCAGTAACTACGCATACTCCACACTGACTGGTATGAGTGACCGGTATAGAGTAGCCTGGTTCCAAAGGCGATGCAAAACTCCTTAGAATAGAGCAGAGTCACTGGTATGCTAGTGTGGGGGACTGGTATGCCAGTCTCAGTGCTAAAATGCAGGATTTGAATATTTAAAAATATTTTTCACATGAGCCCAATGCATCTAAGTGAATGTGCATATGTCCTATGAACTTAGAAACTTAAATTAACAACTCAATTACAAAGAGGGCCCTAAGCTAAGACCACACAAGATATTATTCACTGAGCACTAGTCTTCACATCCATGTGCTCTTAATCACTAATTTCTTCGACATCTTTTTAAAATGTCCGCTAATGCGCGTCGAAGTCTTCTAGTGTTGCATTATCAAAATCCATCTTTTGAATATGTCGCTAACAATCTTTTTTTTTTTATGATGGCAACCTTTAAAACTTGTGAGCTTTGAGAGTCCACATTTAGTGACGATTTTTCTCCCACTCAATATTAGCTCCCCTTCAATGTGTGATTAGCTCTATAAAATATAGACAAACAAATTAGTATAAATTTACTCTCCCTTAATACAATGGTGGGGGAACCCAAGTTTTATATCTCATTATATGATTTATCCCCCTTTGACATTATCAAAAAGGACGGAGAAGTAAAAATTAAGCTTTACCAACCAATATGTGCACAAAACATATGAAAGTTCATTAACATGCACACTTAATATTTTGCTATATTTCTCCCATTTTGCCAAACAATGTAAAATTTATGCATAAGATCATCAAAATCATTTAAATTTTACCAATATCCATGCATTTCATTTTCAACCAATATAAATTAATGGTAAGGCAAATCAATATTAAAAATCCAAAAGGATCACATATGTCATATAAATTAATAAGTTCTAGGTGATACCGATTGATACTTAATGAGATTAATAATGTGATTAAGCATAAGATGGTATCAAAATAAATTCAAATTGCTTATTCATCAGTATGCTTAATAGTTAAGTCCAATTTCATACCAATTGAAATAAGCATACATATATAAGTTGGAGGAAACGGTACCAATATTTCCGTAAACACAGATTTTACCTATTACCGTTGTCACCAATTGACAAATCCACCAATCATCAAATCCATTCATTTTTAGGTAGAGTTTTGATCTTCTTGTTGTTGAGCTATTTCCTCATTTTTGTTGAGTCTTTGGGATCATTTTGTATTTCTCATTAATAGCATTCTCAAAGCTTCCCCTACAAAATCATTTAAATATATTTTGATACCCAAACTTTCTTGGGTCCATGGGATAAATTTTTATTCCTTGGGGAACCCATGCATTGACATTAATATTTTTGTTCAAACACTCAAATATTTTATGTCCTTTCATCTTGCATGCATGACATCTGACATTTTCATCAAAAGTGCTATGTGCATGAGAATTGGATGTTTTTACAAAATAATTCTTCAAAAATTTTCTTTTGATATAAGACATATATCATAATCCCTCTCTTTTAAAAGTGCATATTTGGGATCCAATCAACATATTAAATTTTTATTTGCCAAAGTAAATTTTGTTATAATAGAATGCAAATCCACAATCTTTTTATTTAATGCAACATTTTCATTCATAATAGATTTGCAATCACATGTATATGAGCTAGATGACATGTTAGATATGCTCTTTTCAAGTGTTAGCTTTTCTTCTTTTAAGCATGTGATTTCTTTTTCATGTATTTCATTTTTCTTAATAATTGATGCATGATCATGCAATAGTGATGAATGCTCTTTTTTTTTTTTATCAATTTATGCTTTTTCCTAAGCAAATCATATAAATCATGTAATTCATTGAAAGTATCAAGCAATTCATCATCATGTACATTTTCCTC